>CM060355.1:92474767-93074767 GCA_030545235.1 Helianthus tuberosus | reverse complement strand
CACTGAATTTGGATCTTGTGAAGAGAGAGAAAGACACCATGGATCTGGACTATCAGTTTCTATGATCTGGATCCTGGGATTTTGGTGGTTCTATATAAGATTTTGAAGACTAATTCACACCTTCTTGAACCAAAAATCACACCATCAAAAGACTTCAAATCTGAAAACCCCACACAACTCCGTCTCCTTCAAGACACTGAATCTGGATCTTGTGAAGAGAGAGAAAGACATCATGGATCTGGATTATCAGTTTCTATGATCTGGATCCTGTGATTTTGGTGGTTCTATATAAGATTTTAAAGACTAATTCACACCTTCTTGAACCAAAAATCACACCATCAAAGACTTCAAATATGAAAAACCCACACAACTTCGTCTCCTTAAAGCCCTAGCCACATCGGGATCTTGGAAACACCACCGGGTCTATTAAAACACCGTTGGATCTTGACTCATACAGACTGGAGTCCGATAACCACCGCCGTCCACATCGTCAAAGTAGTTTCGATTACCCATTGTTCCAATTTGGTACAGATCTAAAACCCAGTTGTTTAGATTTGTTTCGATTTGGTTTAAAATTGGGTGTGAATGTGCATGAAGTTGATGTGAGATCTAAAGGATTGTGAAAGAGAATGATAAAATGTAGAGATTATAAATGAGTATGAGGATGATTTTTCGTATTTGAGATATTAAAGTGAGATCTGAACAATTTAGGATATATTATAGGAAGAGAGAGAAAGAGAAAAGTATTATGCCCTCTACCAAAAAGTATGTCAGGCATTTAATGAGGAGTGTGATGTTCACATGGATTCTAACAAAAAGTATGTCAGGCAGGGAAATTACATATATGCCCTCAACGCCCTTTTCAAGACTTGAGACGTGGCACACTGGTGTCCATCTAATGGGTTTTCAGGGTTTAGTCAACTGGAGTGGGTTTTCTCCTTATAATTAGCCTATATATATATATATAGAGAGAGAGGCCGGTTAACGTACAATAGGGCTTATCGTACATTACGTACGCGATAACCCCAGTCGTCAGATTTTCATCTCCCATGCGATTTCATACCTCCATGCGAACTGTACGAACTGTGCGAATTCAATCTTCCACATGCGATTTTCTCCATCTACACACCCCATGCCATTTTTCACATTACCTCATGCTAACCATTTTTTCACATGCGATATTCAATTTTCCACATGCAATTCTACACACCCCATGCCATTTTTCACATTACCCCATGCTAGCCATTTTTTCACATGCGATATTCAATCTTCCATGCGATTCTACACACCCCATGCCATTTTTCACATTACCCCATGCTGCCATTTTTTCACATGCGATTCTACACACCCCATGCCATTTTTCACATTACCCCATGCTGCCATTTTTTCACATGCGATATTCAACCTTCCACATGCAATTTTGTCCATCTACACACCCCATGCCATTTTTCACACTACCCTATGCTACCATTTTTTTCACATGCGATATGTATTGAATTCGCACCAGATCCGCACCTGATCGAATGGATGGGATGATCGCGTACGTATCGTACGATAAGCGCATTTGTACCATACACATATATATATATATGTATTTATAATAAATGATGTATTACAGAAATGTTATTTTATAAGATATAAAATTAGGATGCATAATAATAAGAATAAAAATGTTAGTATACATAAATAAACGTAAACTCTAAATGAAATGTGAGCGTGTGTGTATAAATAAAAGTTAGTTGCGATAAAAGTAAAAGTTAGATGCATAATTAGATGTTAGATTGTTAGTAGTCCCGTAGTTACGACGATAAAAGTAAAGTTAGATGCATAATTAAATGTTAGATTGTTAATGTCACACCCCGACCGATGACGGAAACATCGGGGCGTGGCACTGAGCGAAACAGATTGTCCAGAAGTTTCCATAACAACTAACATTACCAATTATTTAAAACATCATGTCCCATACCATGACATAAAAAGTAATATAATTATTACAGACAAAATCTAGTCAAATTGTTCTGTTCCGACAACTCAGATTTCAAGTACAGACAATTCGTTTATTCGTTTCTAGACCTTTCTTAGCCTCGATTTCACAGCAAGCAAAGCATTCAAACATCTTATGCACCTGCACATACGTTAAAGTAAAGGTGAGCATACAAGTTTAATAGATATAATAGAGTTCGAAATCGTTTACGCATAACCAGCACGTACACAGGGTGAATTGAAGCACGTAAGTAATAGACATGATCCTATCAATACCAATGACTGCGGGTTGACTGCGCAAGGCAGTTCGTAATACATGATAACCACTGTGACCCATGTGATTAATTGTCCTTAACAACCCCTGAGTGAACAGGTGCTGAGTCCTAACTAATAGTACTATCGTTGCTAAGGCAGGTAGACAGCAATCCATGTGAAAACATAACAAACAAGCATTCATTAAGTCACATATAACATGCGGTAACGGTTAGCGTTAAAGTATTGCGTTAGTGTGTTCGATTTGATTTAGAATAAGTAACGTATGTAACACCCAAAAGTGCGTAAAGCAAAAAGGGTTCGAGTATACTCACAGCGATGATGGATTGAAGGGAGCGCTAGAGTAAGTTTAGCCTGATCAGAACGATAGCATAAAAGATAAGCGGCGCGTAAAACGGAGTAAAGTGTCAGTGGATCGGACGGTAATCCGATCGGGTGACCATTCGATTGGATTGTTACCTCGTTTGGGATGGATGTGTTTGTGTATCATGGCTTGTGCTTTGAAGTTTTTGTTGTAGCATTTTGAAAACAGAGAAGTATCTCTATCTTTTAGGTCGGTCAATCAAACGGCGATCCGATCGGGCGACAACCCGATTGGTAGGACACTTCAGTGAGAACAAGTTCACAGCAGTTTGTCACTCGATCGGATTGCAATCCGATCGGGTGGCAATCCGTATGTATTGAACATGTTGAAAATTGTTTAAGTGTTGAAGTCTAAACATCACATGGTCGGGTGGTAATCCGATCGGACGGCAGTCCGTTCAATGTTCAAACCTCAAGAATGTTGAAATAAAAGTTAAGTGTAGGACCCAAGGTGCAATCTGATCGAGTGGCTGTCCGGTCGGGTGGCAATCCGATCGGACGGCAATCCGTCCCAGACGACCTGATCGTCTTCTTCACTTGGTTGTTTTGATAGTTTGCGTTTTCTCGAGACTGTACAATGACGTATCAAACAACAGAAACCTTGTCAAGACTTAGTGACCCGATCGGACAGGAATCACCCTAGTCTGACTAGTTAACTATTCGAGACGGTGTTTCATGTTCAACCCGAAATCAGAAATCTCATGGATAGAATCCAGATCTTGAACCAACCAACACTAAGAACGAGTAGGAGATCAGAACAAGCTCTGATTCTATCGGTTTTGAGTGCATTGAGTGTAAAAGAGTTGAAAGAAAGTTAGAACCCATCTTTTAATCCTTTTTCACCATGAATATGTTCAGATCTATACAAGATCTTTGTTTATTTGTGTGGAAATCGTTCAGATCTAAGTTGTTCTTGGTGGATTGAAGCCAAAACATGAAGTTAATAAGAACACCATGATGACATCATCCTAGAACACCTCAAATCTAGTGATTTCACGGTTAAAAGTTAAGATTCAAAAGATAGAAAGGTGTAGGAGTGCGTGTAGATCAAGAAGTACAAGATTTAGGTGGAAAACTTACAAGAATCGCGAGAAATCTGAAGAAATAGCGGCTGGAGTGAGTAGGGTAGAGAGAGCTGTCAACATCAAGTGATGTTGACATATGGGGGGTATTTATAGGGTTTCCATAAATGGAAAGGGGGAAAGAGGGCTGGTCGATCGAGTGGCAGCCCGTTCGGGTGACAGCTCGATCGGGTGGCAACTCGATTGGTTGGCCACTCGATTCGAGTGCACGGCGCGACGAGTTTTGCAGTTTCGATTCGCGTGACGAGGTTGCGATGCGATAGAGTTTCCTATCCAAATTACGTTTAATCCCAACTACTATATCTAACATACAATCATCCTAAATATCTTGCGTTTAGCGTTTGCGATTCAATTACGATAGCGTTGCGATTGCGTTTTGATTAATCCCCACATGATAAACATAAATAAACATGCACAAGTAACACATAAGAGGCACACACACGTAAAACAATATCCAGAACACATAATTCGAGTTGTGAGTGCGATTGTGATGCGATAAGCGATAAAACAAGCTATAAACATCGTTACATAGCGATAAAACCTCGAATATTAATAAGTACTCCACATAATACAACTAACGTAACAAGGCAATTAGACTAACTACGAGTCCAAGAAGTCAAAACAGCAGTTGAGCAAGGAGTGACAGATCGCAATTAGCAATATTTTCTTCCTTTGACTTCAACGTTGACTTTGACTTTGACTTTCGAAACACGGGGTGTTACAGCCTCCCCTTGTTAAGGGAATTTCGTCCCGAAATTAGGCTTCAGCCGTAACAAACAACTGCGGGTACTTCGCCTTCATGTCGCTTTCGAGTTCCCAAGTGAACTCTGCGCCTCGTTTGCCTTCCCATCGGACCTTCACAATAGGAATGCGCGAGCATCTGAGCTGCTTGGTTTGGCGGTCCATGATTTCGGCAGGCTTCTCCACGAAGTGTAGTGTTTCGTTTACTTGGAGATCTTCCAGAGGTACGAACAGATCATGCTCGGCTAGGCACTTTCTGAGGTTAGACACATGGAAAGTTGGGTGAACGTTGCTAAGTTCTTCCGGTAGTTCGAGTCTGTAAGCCACCTTTTCGATCCTTTCTAGAATCTTAAAGGGTCCAACATATCGAGGCGCGAGTTTCCCTTTCTTGCCGAATCTGACCACACCCTTCCAAGGTGATACCTTTAGGAATACATGGTCGCCAACGTCAAATTTAAGGGGCTTGTGTCGTCTATCGGCGTAACTTTTCTGACGACTCCGAGCTTTCAGCAGGTTGTCTCTTATTTGGAGGATTTTATCAGTTGTTTCTTGCAATAGCTCGGGACCGGTTAATTGCGAGTGCCCAATCTCGTGCCACACAATAGGCGACCGACATCTTCTTTCGTATAAGGCCTCAAACGGTGCCATTTGAATGCTGGAATGATAACTGTTATTATACGAGAATTCGACTAAAGGCAGGTAAGCGTCCCAATTACCACTGAAGTCTATGACACACGAACAGAGCGTGTCTTCAAGGGTACGAATCGTTCTCTCAGTCTGAGCGTCGGTTTGGGGATGAAAAGCGGTACTTAGATTAAGCACAGTACCGAGAGCCGTTTGAAGCATTTCCCACAGACGCGAGGTAAATCGAGCATCACGGTTATAGATGATATCACGAGGCGTCCCATGTCGACAAATGATCTCATTGGTGTAGATTCGGGCTAATCTTTCCACCTTGTAGTCTTCCCGTATTGGCAGAAAATGAGTAGATTTGGTCAAGCGATCAACAACAACCCAGATACTGTCGTGACCTGATGGCGTACGCGGGAGCTTTGTTATGAAGTCCATAGCTATACTTTCCCACTTCCACATAGGGATCGCGGGTTGTTCAAGCAAGCCAGAGGGTCTTTGATGTTCAGCCTTGACTTTCGAGCAAGTCAGGCACTTCCCAACATAGAGAGCGATATCCCTCTTCATGCCCGGCCACCAGTACTTGTAGCGAAGGTCCTGGTACATTTTGTCGGCACCTGGGTGAATAGAATACCGAGATTTGTGGGCTTCGTCCATCAGAATCTGTCGTAAATCGGTCCGCTTAGGGATCCAAATTCTATCCAGATAATGGAATATCCCATTCGACTTATTCACTAGTTGGGCTCCATCGTGATGAATCATTTCCTTCTTCAAAGTACGCTCGGTAAAGCATGTATGTTGGGCTTCGCGGATGAGAGATTCGAGATGATGCTGGGCTGGAACATTGTGGGTGCTATGCAGATAGCTTCGTCGGCTTAGAGCGTCAGCAACGACATTTGCTTTGCCAGGGTGATAACGGATTTCACAGTCGTAATCATTGAGAAGTTCTACCCATCGGCGTTGACGCATATTAAGTTCTTTCTGGCTGAAGATGTGTTGTAGGCTCCTATGTTCGGTGCAGACCGTACACTTTGTACCATAAAGGTAGTGTCGCCAAATCTTCAATGCAAAAACAACTGCGCCTAGCTCGACGTCATGGGTTGTATAGTTCTTCTCGTGGATCTTGAGCTGACGAGATGCTTAGGCAATAACCTTGTCTCGTTGCTTGAGAACACAACCAAGACCAAGGTTCGAGGCATCGCAAAAGACAACGAAGTCATCGTTTCCGTCAGGTAAAGCAAGGACAGGAGCATTGCAAAGCATGTGCTTGAGGGTTTGGAAGGCAGACTCTTGTTCAGTTCCCCAAACAAAGGATCTGTCTTTATGCGTGATAGAGGTAAGCGGCACGACAATTTTAGAGAACCCTTCGATAAATCAACGATAATAGCCCGCTAGTCCGAGAAAAGAACAGACTTCAGACGGGTTCTTCGGCGTAACCCAACTCTTAACTGCTTCAATCTTCGCGGGATCGACATGAATACCTTGACTATTGACAATGTGACCGAGGAATTGAACCTCCTCCAGCCAAAATTCACACTTGGAGAACTTGGCAATAGGGGTGTGCAAAAAAATGAATTAACCGAACCATAACCGAATTAACCGATAAAACCGAACCGAAAAAACCGAACCAAATAAAAAACCGGTGGGTCGGTTAATGGTTTTTTTGAAAACCGAAAGTAGCGGGTCGGTTATGGTTATCATTTTTTTCATACCCACCATAACCGAACAGACATGTAATAAATCTTTGTAGGATTTAGTACTTTTCACCATATTTTTAATATTTGATGTTTTTGACTGAAGATTTTTAGTACTTTATTTGAATATTCGATAACAATTGGTATTAATATTATTGATTATATGTATTTTTTAATACGATGTAGTATACTAATTGTAACAACCCTTGGTAAAATCAACACTCTCATAATATTTCCAACACCTCTGTATATTTTAAAAGACCCTCATATGTCTTTATATACACCCCGTATGTAAAAACCGAGCTCGAATTATGTTATAACATATAAAATAAATTAAAAACAATAATTATTAAGCTGAGGCGGGCCGCGTAGGACCTCACCTCAAGCTCACGCGGGCGGTATCAAGGCTGAACCTTGATTCCGGTGAAATTATAAGTTAAAGCGGGCCACGTAAGCTCACCTTAACTATTACGCGAGTCGTGTGAGATCATCAAACGCGGAGACACCAGAAGCCGACACGTGTCGACATCGTGGCGGGTCTACAAGCTAGCCCAGCTAAGCTACATGTTGACCGGGTGTTGACGCGGGCCGCGTAAGGCTTTGCCTTACCTTACGCGAGCCGCCTGAAAGTCGAATTCAGCAAGTATAAATAGATGGCATCGGATCTCATTTCAGTTCGCTCACAATTTCATTCTCAATCTCAAATTCTGTAGTAGTGTTATTATACGCGGGTATTATACCCCTAATTAGCGAGGTTCTGCCCCGTTGTAAGTATTATAACCCCAGTTTCGTAATAGTTAAGCTGCCCGGTTGATTTAGGGTTCCATAACAACTGTCGTGGTTCTGCCCGACGTAGTTGTTGGAATGCCATCTCGGGGAGGGTATCATTAATATTTTCAAAGGGTTATGGTACTAACCAATGTACATTTGTATAAATCATAGATTATATCCAGGAAACCCTAACACGAAGTCTAAGATAGCAAAGTGATTTTATCCTCTTTTTGTTAACCTTTTTGTAATATTCTACAAAACCTTAATTGTTTTACACTGTGATTAAGCGGTGATTGAGTCTTTGTAGTTCTTCAATTACTGCCGGTATGTTGGGGTTTTGTATACAAAATGTACTACCTTGTGAGTAGTGAGTCGGGGATGACAGGACGTTACCATTGGACAACGAGTTAGCCAATGAGTATTGAATGTGATCGCTCTCAATACTGTTTTAATTGATAAAATGTTTCTTGATTAAACTGGGATTCACTCACCAGTATTTCCCACTGACAAATGTTTTTAAAACATGTTTCAGGTAACAAAATGTGACAGCCAATTAGTAAAAAGCCAGCTGGAGAGCACTGAAGGCTTGGGAAAAATGTGGCTATAAAAGTTACCTAAAAGATGATGTTTTAAATTCAATAAAATAGGGTTTGTCCCTATAAATGTATTGTAATAAGAAACTTGGGTTTTGCCCATGTTATTATTAATATCAAATATGGTGGTTTTACTCTGATAAACATTTCCTAACTACGGTCCTGATGTAATTTCCGCTGCAAGATTAAATAGCTGATACCACCAAAAATCTGAGCTCGCGTCCGCCCGTTCCCGGGACAGAAAAGGGATCGGGGGTTGCGACAGGAGGTGGTATCAGAGCCTAGCCACCGGTCTGAGCCAAAGAAGTGTTCTGCTGACACTTAAAATTCTAAATTTTTTGTTAGGAAATAAATTACAGAATTACGTGCATAACTGTAATTATTTATTATTTGTTATTTGACTATTTGTTAGTTTACAGTATGAGTGATCAAGGACCCTCAGACATGAATCGTCAGTTGTCTGAATCACCTAGGAGTGAAGGTACCTCTTCACAGCCTGCCCTCTCTGGGTATACTGCTGATCAGGAAGAAGGAATGTTTACCTTTAAAGCTCAGTCAGAAGAGCCATTCCTTCCTAAGAAACGAGGATGGTTCAGTAAGGAAGCCTTTGCTCGTAAGAAAAAAATGCGAAAGTTGCAACAGCAAAGAGCCTTAGCAGCTATTAAGCGAGATACAGATGCCCATACACAGGATATGCTTAATAGAAGCCTAGCAAATTTCCATATCTTAGTTACAACTGCTGCTGACCCAAGTCTGGAACAACTAGTAGCCCCACAACCACAAAACCCAGAACAACCCATGGAGATAGAAAATCCTGACAACCAAGTGGAGATGCATGACTTTAACCCAGAAGAAATCCCAAGGATACCTGCACCAAATCCCCTAGTGTAACACCTCGAAAATTCACGTCCAATAATGTGTTGACACGTGTCATATGTTTGAACGTGTGAAAGAATGTTCTGAAAGGACTAAAGTTGACAATCATGGAAAGTATGTAAATATACGAGTTCTAAATGTCAACAGTGAATAATTATATTGTATAATAACCCTACATGATGTATATACCATCAAACGAATAAATCATGGATCATACGAAGCTAAAAGTGAGAGATTACAAACTACAGGGGTTAAATGTGTCAACATGTTTAAGTTATACCTCTGAGTGACCTTTTGACAAACCTGAAGCTTTGTAGCGGTTAATTATGCTCACTAGAATGCACGATATAAATTTCATAAAGTTTCATTATCGTATGAGAAAGTTATGATCAAATTCGTGTGCGAGGGGTTAAAGCGTTAACGTTGAAAATTATGACTTTTCGGGTTAACCGGAAGTGACCAAGGACTTGGCAAAGAGGGTATAAGTCCTAAAGCCCTTGTGGGTAAATAATAAGGGGTCAAAATGCAAGTAATAATGTTGGTTTCCCTTCCGAAGAGCCAAGGGTCAAATATGCAAAAACAAGAAAATGAAAAATCTGATTACAGGGTCAAGGCGGGCCGCGAAAGACCTTAAGGTCTTTGACGCGGGCCGCGTCAGGACGTCAGATGCAGAAAATGCTAACAGCTTCCTGTTCTCGTGCATATCCGACCTTTAATCGATCTTTTTGCATTATGGGTGACCCCTAGGCACCCCCTAAGCCTTAGGGACACATGTTAGTGACTTGTGGGCAGTTGTGACAACTCGAAATTTAGAACCTTTCGTTGTATGCTTAAACGTGTGAATAGTTAAACTTATGTGACTTAATGAATGATAAGTGAACCTTTATATGATCTTGTGTTATGTTACATGTATGCTTGTGTGTATGTATTCGAGTATGTATATGAGCCGAAAGCCATGAACCCGACTCGAGACCATGTGGTCTCGAGTGAACTAGTACAACACTTGGGCCGAATGGGCCACGCACCCCATTTAACCCAACCGAAACCCATTAGGGTGCACCACATGAAGCTAGTATATATGTTATGCACCTAGCTATCCTTGCCATTTTCTTAGACACACACACTCTCCACTCTCTCACACTAAAACCCTAGACACCAAGCACCATACTTCTCCTCCTTCATCTCGGATCCAACCAACCGACCACCAAAGGGATTCTCGGGTTTTGCTTGTTCACACCAAACAAAGCTTCATCTTTCACCACCTCACAACCGGTTAGTGTTTATGATGTTTGTTAGTGATTTTTATGATGTTTGTTGTGTTAAATGATAGCATGAATGGTAGGATTTAACTAGTGTAGTTGTATGCTTAATGATGGGTGTGAACCGAATGTGTATGATGTATATGATGATGCTTGGTTAACATACTTTGATTTCGGATATGTTGCTTAATGAACACACAATATTTTATGTCTAAGTATGATTCAAAACCATGGAGTGTTGATGTTCATAAAAACCGGCTTGCATAGGTGTAGTACCATGTTAATGAGATTAGTGTAGAGTTGATTTTTGATATGTTATGTGACGATTTGAAACTATGAGATGAATATGTTCAAGAATTGATTGTTGTTCATGACTTTGTTAGACTTAGGTTCATATGAATGATGATGAACTACTTGAATGTGTGAAGAACATGATGAATGTAGGAAGAACTAGTTGAATATCATATGAACATGCTTGAATATTTGAATTCTGATGTGTTTGATCCAAAATGGTAGTTTGTTAGACAAGAAAACAGGTTTAAGTGGATAGTACAAATGGCTGCATGATAACAAAACCTTATTGGATAGTACACTGTTCCGAATCAGCTTGTGTCCACTCGAAACCATCAGTTGCGACTCGAAACCATGCATGATGAGTCGAAATCTCCCAGTTGCGACACCGGTTGCGAGTCGCAAACACCTGGTTGCGACTCGAAACCACACATGATCAGCACACCAAACTTGGTGACTCGGAACCACGGTTGCGAGTCCAGTTGCGACTCGTAACCAAACCAGCACGGACCGAAACCACGATTGCGACTCAGGTTGCGAGTCGCAAACGCCTAGTTGCGACTCGAGACTATACACGCTGTTTGGGCTTTCACCTCATTTCGGACTTATTTGATTGGGCCGGACTCTTGGGCCTAGTGTACTGACCTGATATATTACTGTTGAATATGAATGTCAATGAACTGCCATGATTAAACGTGTACGCCTTACGTGCACTACTTGAATACGAACCTGATTGTATGATACAACTATGATAGGACGTGAGTAGCCTCAACGTTGCTTGTTTGACTTTTCTGTGTTTTCTACCGAGCAAACCAAGGTGAGTTCACACCCTCTACAAAGCATGGGATTCCCAGGGGTCGGGAATTGGGGTTAAGGAACTGGGTTCCTCGTCCTCCTTGGGTAGGACAGCAAGGGTTCAGGAATGTAATTCCTCGTCCTCACGGACAGATAACTCGTACTAGACCAAAACTCTATCACGAAGTCCCTCCTTTTTATATCGACTTAATCGCCGGGCCAATGGCGAGCGGGTCATTAGTTAGATAGCGCTATTTAGGTCTGACAAACCTCACACCGTGCCGCAGAGGACGGGCGTGAACTAATGGATCTGGGGCACGTCAATGATGATAGACATTGACAGTTTCAGGGCACATAAACATGACTACAGTCAGCAGTCGATATGGTAACGAGTCTAGTGTATACATGGGGTAGCCCCCCACGGCCGAAATGCCAGATAACTAACACGGGGTAGCCCCCACGGCTGGATAGCCAGAGTAACCGGGAATAAACATGTCACGTTTTTAATTATGGGGTAACCCCCACGGCAGGATGCCAGCTAAAGGAAACTGTTTTCGAAACAACTTAAAACGAACACCCAACCGTGAACTCACTCAACTAGTTGTTGACTCGTTACTACATGCTTGGCAGGTCCTTAGGTTCTTAAGCTGGAGCTTGCATGGAGGAGGATCGTTGTGGGACATGGACGATTGTGTGCCATGTTAAACTATGAAACAATTAAACTTATGTTTTGATTTAAGACTTATGCTTCCGCTTGCAACTTAACTATGTTTTGTTTGAACACCAATTGTATTGGGTGGATTTTTATAACTATTCATATGCTTGTTCAATATGATTGGTGGCTGGATCCTGGTCAGTCACGCCTCCAAGCGGTAGTACTCCGCGGGTGGATTTTGGGGGTGTGACAGATTGGTATCAGAGCCATTGGTTATAGTGAACTTGGTTTTAATAAAGGGGAAAACGTTTTTGTTAAAACCAGACTATAACCTGTACAGTGCTCAACGGTCCACAACGATGCTTCACTCCACATGCAAGACTCGACAATCTAGGTGATATGATCTGTGTATATTGCCTACTTGTTAGTTACATGGTACATTGCTTATGGTATGCTTGGTTAGTATAACTACTGTTGCTTGAACACGTGCGTGCTTACCCTATCTTATCATCGTACTTTCGCGAACCCCTCTCACTCACGTTCTTCTTGATGTGAAGATCATGTCTGGACGCGTTAACATGACACAAGCCCAGTGGACGGCTCTGATTAACGAACGAGTTGCCGCAGCACTCGCAGCTGCACACGCAGGAGGTATATCCTGCAGTCCGAACTCACTCTAGGATCTTTAGGATCCTACTCTCGTGAACCAACCTTTGTGTTAAACTCTGTCTTTTCTTTCACCTACGATAGGTCAGCACGTTCAGCCACCCGTGTGCACTTTTAAGACTTTCATGGACTGCCGGCCAACTACTTTTAGCGGCACTGAAGGAGCAGTAGGTCTCCTACACTGGTTTGAGAAACTAGAATCTGTCTTCGAAATGTGCGAATGCCCTGAGGCGCGCAGGGTGAAGTATGCTACTGGTACTCTCGAGGGTTTAGCCCTCACGTGGTGGAACGCTCAAGTTCAGATGCTAGGGTTGGTTGCTGCCAACGCCACCCCATGGGAAACTTTCAAGGAAATGATCAAGGAGGAATACTGCAGCCGTGATGAGATTCACAAACTCGAGGTGGAGTTCTTCAACCTCAAGATGACTGGGTCCGAAATTGAAGCTTATGTGAAAAGGTCGAACGAACTGGCAATTCTGTGCCCTACTATGGTGGATCCTCCCATCAAACGCATCGAACTATTTCTTCAGGGCTTAGTGCCAGAAATCTAAAGTCATGTGACTTCAGCGAACCTCGCCACCTACCAGCAAACCGTTCAGTTGGCTCACCGTCTCACGGATCAAGCGGTGGAGCAGAACAAGTTACCAAAACGCATAGGCGCTGCAACTACTTCTGGTACCTCTAGTGACAACAAACGGAAATGGGATGGAACTTCAAGTAAGGGTTCGACTTCTGTTCAGTCCCAGTCTCAGCAGAGAAAGACTGAGGACCACAAGAGCCCTAATCAGCAATCGTCTGGTGGTGGATACAAAGGAAATCACCCCAAATGCAATCGCTGCAGCCTGCACCACAACGGACCATGCACCAGGGGCAACTGTCATAGGTGCAACAAGCCTGGTCATGCTGCAAAGGATTGCAGGAGCTTATACCCCGCCAATCAGAATCGTCAGCAAGCTCAACAGAACCAGCGCCAGCAACAGCAACAGGGTGATAACAAAGGGTGCTTTCAGTGTGGAGCTGAGGGCCACTTCAAGAGAGATTGTCCCCAACTGAACAGGAACCAGAACAACAACAACAACAACAATAACAACAATCAGGGGAATGGTAACAATGGGAACAACAACAACAATGGCGCCAGGGGGCGAATGTTTGTGATCGGCCAAGGTGAAGCAAGGAACGACCCCAATGTTGTGGCGGGTAAGTTCCTTCTCGACGACTTTTATGTTTCAGTTTTATTTGATTCGGGTGCCGATACTAGCTACGTGTCACTAGAAGTTAGTCGAATGCTTAAGCGTATTCCAACACCCTTGAACATCAAGCACACCGTAGAGCTAGCAAATGGTAAGAGTTTAGAAGCCACACACGTAGTCAAGGGTTGTAAACTTATTCTCGCTGACCAGACCTTCTCTATCGACCTCATTCCTATTGTCTTGGGTAGTTTCGACGTTGTCATTGGGATGGATTGGTTATCCCAGCACAGAGCAGAGATTCTTTGCAACGAGAAGGTTGTCCGTATTCCAGGTCCCGGTGGTGAACCTCTCATGATTCATGGCGACAAGAGGAGTGCTGTTGAAAACGTCATTTCTCTCCTTAAGGCCCAAAAGTACTTGCGAAAGGGCCACACCGCCATTTTGGCTCTTATTACTGACACCACGGAGAAAGAGAAAAGGATAGAAGATTTTCCAGTTGTACGCGAGTATCCAGAGGTATTTCCTGAGGAATTACCTGGTCTTCCGCCTCATCGCCAAGTCGAGTTTCAGATTGAACTAGCTCCTGGAGCTGCGCCTATCGCTCGTGCACCTTATCGTTTAGCCCCATCAGAGTTGAAGGAACTCTCCACGCAACTACAAGAGCTCCTGGATAAGGGTTTTATTCGTCCTAGCTCGTCGCCCTGGGGAGCTCCAGTACTATTTGTAAAGAAGAAAGACGGTACTTTCAGAATGTGCATCGACTACCGAGAACTCAACAAGGTGACGGTGAAGAATCGTTATCCCCTACCGCGTATCGACGACTTGTTCGACCAGTTGCAAGGATCGAGCTACTATTCGAAGATCGATTTGAGATCGGGTTATCACCAGCTGAGAGTCCGGGAAGAGGACGTCTCTAAAACAGCTTTCAGAACTCGATACGGGCACTATGAGTTTTTGGTCATGCCTTTTGGGATGACAAACGCACCTGCGGTTTTCATGGACTTGATGAACCGAGTGTGCAAGCCTTACCTGGACAAGTTCGTTATAGTCTTCATCGACGACATCCTGATCTATTCCAAGAGTCGGGAAGAACATGAGCAGCATCTGCGACTTATTCTGGAACTCCTTCGAACAGAACAGCTTTATGCAAAGTTCTCGAAATGCGACTTCTGGCTTCGAGAAGTCCATTTCCTAGGCCACGTGGTGAACAAGGATGGGATTCATGTTGATCCATCCAAGGTAGATTCGATTAAGAACTGGCCTGCACCTCGTACACCAAAGGAAATTCGCCAATTCTTGGGTTTGGCGGGATACTACCGGAGATTCATAAAGGATTTTTCTAAGATTGCACAGCCCCTCACCTCACTAACGCAAAAGGGCGTTATTTATCGCTGGGGAAACGCACAGGAGTTGGCATTTCAGCACCTAAAGGATAGACTTTGTAGCGCACCTATCCTTTCCTTGCCGGAAGGCACAGACGACTTTGTGGTTTACTGCGACGCATCAATTCAGGGTCTTGGTTACGTGTTGATGCAACGAGATAAAGTTATAGCCTACGCCTCACGTCAACTCAAGGTTCATGAAAGGAACTACACTACGCACGATTTAGAGCTGGGAGCTGTTGTTTTTGCACTTAAGTTGTGGCGGCATTACCTGTATGGTACCAAATGCGCCATCTACACCGACCACAGGAGCCTCGAGCATATCTTCAAGCAGAAGGAACTGAATATGCGGCAACGACGATGGGTCGAGTTGCTAAGTGACTACGAGTGCGCAATCAGATACCACCCGGGCAAAGCCAATGTTGTGGCTGACGCCCTCAGTCGGAAGGACACTGCGCCTAAGCGCGTACGAGCTCTACAACTCATGATCCATTCTAGTCTTCCCTCCCAGATACGAGCAGCTCAGATAGAAGCACTGAAACCAGAAAACGTCAGGGCTGAAGCCCTACGCGGATCGAGGCAACGCTTAGAACAGAAGGAAGACGGTGCTTACTACGTAACGGGACGCGTTTGGGTCCCGCTCTATGGCAACCTACGAGAGCTTGTGATGGACGAAGCACACAAGTCTCGCTACTCGGTACATCCTGGATCGGATAAAATGTACCACGACATCAAAACTACGTATTGGTGGCCTAGCATGAAGGCCCACATAGCGACCTACGTCAGCAAGTGTTTGACTTGTGCAAGGGTCAAGTCGGAATACCAGAAACCATCAGGCCTACTCCAACAACCGGAGATACCTCAATGGAAATGGGAGCAAATTTCCATGGATTTTGTCACTGGCCTACCTAGATCCCAGCGCGGGAACGATACTATTTGGGTGATCGTGGATCGACTCACAAAATCTGCACACTTCCTGGCCATTAAGGAAACGGATAAGTTCTCCACTCTTGCAGAAATCTACATCAAAGAAATCGTTTCGAGGCACGGGGTGCCCACCTCCATTATCTCAGATCGAGATGCACGTTTTACTTCTGAGCTGTGGCAAGCAATGCACAAATCCTTCGGCTCACGACTAGACATGAGCACAGCGTACCATCCTCAGACGGACGGACAGTCCGAGCGCACTATTCAAACCTTAGAAGACATGCTTCGTGCATGTGTAATCGACTTTGGCAACCGCTGGGAAAAGCACCTGCCACTTGTGGAATTCTCGTACAATAACAGCTACCACACCAGCATTGGAGCTGCTCCGTTTGAGGCATTGTACGGACGTAAATGCCGGTCCCCTCTTTGCTGGGCAGAGGTGGGAGATAGTCAGATCACTGGTCCAGAATATGTGGTAGATACAACCGAGCAGATCGCTCAGATACGAAAACGCATGACGGCCGCTCGTGAACGTCAGAAAGTTTACGCCGACATGGGCAGGAAACCACTTGAGCTCCAGGTTGGGGAGCGGGTACTACTCAAAGTTTCACCCTGGAAGGGTGTGGTTCGTTTTGGTAAACGCGGCAAACTAAACCCACGATACGTTGGACCTTTCGAGGTCATTGAGAAAATAGGCAGGGTCGCCTACAGACTAAACTTACCAGCGGAACTCGGTGCAGTTCACAACGTTTTTCATGTGTCGAATCTGAAGAAGTGTCCGTCAGATGAGACCCACGTAGTTCCTTTGAAGGAACTCACGATCGACGAGCAGTTACGATTTGTCGAGGAACCAGTCGAGATCACGGACCGGGATGTTAAGGTCCTCAAGAGCACTAGAATACCTCTCGTTCGAGTTCGTTGGAACTCACGTCGCGGCCCAGAGTTCACCTGGGAGCGCGAAGATCAGATGAAACAAAAGTATCCCCAACTGTTCGCAAACAGTACACCCACTACTGAGGCTGAAGCTACGGAATTTCGGGACGAAATTCCAGATCAACGGGGGGTGGATGTGACACCCCAGGAAAACCAGGAAAACCAAACAACTTAACTAGCTTCCTCAGTGAGTGCTTACCAAATTTCGGGACGAAATTTCTTTCAACTTGGGGATGATGTGACAACTCGAAATTTAGAACCTTTCGTTGTATGCTTAAACGTGTGAATAGTTAAACTTATGTGACTTAATGAATGATAAGTGAACCTTTATATGATCTTGTGTTATGTTACATGTATGCTTGTGTGTATGTATTCGAGTATGTATATGATCCGAAAGCCATGAACCCGACTCGAGACCATGTGGTCTCGAGTGAACTAGTACAACACTTGGGCCGAATGGGCCACGCACCCCATTTAACCCAACCGAAACCCATTAGGGTGCACCACATGAAGCTAGTATATATGTTATGCACCTAGCTATCCTTGCCATTTTCTTAGACACACACACTCTCCACTCTCTCACACTAAAACCCTAGACACCAAGCACCATACTTCTCCTCCTTCATCTCGGATCCAACCAACCGACCACCAAAGGGATTCTCGGGTTTTGCTTGTTCACACCAAACAAAGCTTCATCTTTCACCACCTCACAACCGGTTAGTGTTTATGATGTTTGTTAGTGATTTTTATGATGTTTGTTGTGTTAAATGATAGCATGAATGGTAGGATTTAACTAGTGTAGTTGTATGCTTAATGATGGGTGTGAACCGAATGTGTATGATGTATATGATGATGCTTGGTTAACATACTTTGATTTCGGATATGTTGCTTAATGAACACACAATATTTTATGTCTAAGTATGATTCAAAACCATGGAGTGTTGATGTTCATAAAAACCGGCTTGCATAGGTGTAGTACCATGTTAATGAGATTAGTGTAGAGTTGATTTTTGATATGTTATGTGACGATTTGAAACTATGAGATGAATATGTTCAAGAATTGATTGTTGTTCATGACTTTGTTAGACTTAGGTTCATATGAATGATGATGAACTACTTGAATGTGTGAAGAACATGATGAATGTAGGAAGAACTAGTTGAATATCATATGAACATGCTTGAATATTTGAATTCTGATGTGTTTGATCCAAAATGGTAGTTTGTTAGACAAGAAAACAGGTTTAAGTGGATAGTACAAATGGCTGCATGATAACAAAACCTTATTGGATAGTACACTGTTCCGAATCAGCTTGTGTCCACTCGAAACCATCAGTTGCGACTCGAAACCATGCATGATGAGTCGAAATCTCCCAGTTGCGACACCGGTTGCGAGTCGCAAACACCTGGTTGCGACTCGAAACCACACATGATCAGCACACCAAACTTGGTGACTCGGAACCACGGTTGCGAGTCCAGTTGCGACTCGTAACCAAACCAGCACGGACCGAAACCACGATTGCGACTCAGGTTGCGAGTCGCAAACGCCTAGTTGCGACTCGAGACTATACACGCTGTTTGGGCTTTCACCTCATTTCGGACTTATTTGATTGGGCCGGACTCTTGGGCCTAGTGTACTGACCTGATATATTACTGTTGAATATGAATGTCAATGAACTGCCATGATTAAACGTGTACGCCTTACGTGCACTACTTGAATACGAACCTGATTGTATGATACAACTATGATAGGACGTGAGTAGCCTCAACGTTGCTTGTTTGACTTTTCTGTGTTTTCTACCGAGCAAACCAAGGTGAGTTCACACCCTCTACAAAGCATGGGATTCCCAGGGGTCGGGAATTGGGGTTAAGGAACTGGGTTCCTCGTCCTCCTTGGGTAGGACAGCAAGGGTTCAGGAATGTAATTCCTCGTCCTCACGGACAGATAACTCGTACTAGACCAAAACTCTATCACGAAGTCCCTCCTTTTTATATCGACTTAATCGCCGGGCCAATGGCGAGCGGGTCATTAGTTAGATAGCGCTATTTAGGTCTGACAAACCTCACACCGTGCCGCAGAGGACGGGCGTGAACTAATGGATCTGGGGCACGTCAATGATGATAGACATTGACAGTTTCAGGGCACATAAACATGACTACAGTCAGCAGTCGATATGGTAACGAGTCTAGTGTATACATGGGGTAGCCCCCCACGGCCGAAATGCCAGATAACTAACACGGGGTAGCCCCCACGGCTGGATAGCCAGAGTAACCGGGAATAAACATGTCACGTTTTTAATTATGGGGTAACCCCCACGGCAGGATGCCAGCTAAAGGAAACTGTTTTCGAAACAACTTAAAACGAACACCCAACCGTGAACTCACTCAACTAGTTGTTGACTCGTTACTACATGCTTGGCAGGTCCTTAGGTTCTTAAGCTGGAGCTTGCATGGAGGAGGATCGTTGTGGGACATGGACGATTGTGTGCCATGTTAAACTATGAAACAATTAAACTTATGTTTTGATTTAAGACTTATGCTTCCGCTTGCAACTTAACTATGTTTTGTTTGAACACCAATTGTATTGGGTGGATTTTTATAACTATTCATATGCTTGTTCAATATGATTGGTGGCTGGATCCTGGTCAGTCACGCCTCCAAGCGGTAGTACTCCGCGGGTGGATTTTGGGGGTGTGACAGCAGTGATAGACTTAAGTGTCAACATGTTGTGGTGATTAAACCACTATAAAAGGCCCCAAGATTTCAACATTGAGCTCACACCTTCCTTCAGCAATCTGATCATTTCTGGAGCTCAAACCTTCTCTCAAGTGATCAAAAATCGTTCATAGGACTATTGTAAGTTTGCTTAACCTACTTTAATTAAGTCTAGCTTAGTTATTTAGCTAAAAGTCAAACCGTCGTAATTACGGTTTGACTTCGAGATTAGTTAATATTGGCTCAGTCATATCTCGAAGTAAAAGTAGTTATAAGTTGGTAATTATGTGGGTAATAAAACCTCAAAAGGGTTCCCTCTGATTCCCACTCTAACTAGGTCAAATGTCGGGTCAAACTTGTATTTAAAAAGTCAACAGAATGTGTAAATTACAATTTATGCATAATTAGCAATGTAGAACACATACAACCTGTTTGATCATTAATATAACTTGGTAATTAGTGTAAGAACATGTCTAAACATGTTCAACCCGACAATTTCCTGTTTAGACCCGGTTCGGAACCGAAAGTCGCATAGTTTGACTTATACTTTGACTTTCAGTTCTGACCCATTATGGTATGTTTTAGAAATACCTTAGAGCTTCATTTGGACCATGTTACATGCTAGTATAACCCTCAGTGATTATACACCTCGGATCATTAGTTATCCAATTAATACGCATGATTCCGTTAATTGCCCATATGTTGACCATTATGCCCTTTTCACCTTAAAACGTGATTTATGAAAATGTAAAAGTGTAGAAACCTAAGATACTGATATATAAACTTGTATGCAAAGTTTTACATCAGTTTGAGGTGTAGATTGAGAGTTATGCTCATTAGCGCAAATTGAAAGCTTTATGTTAATAAAACGGCGTAATTAGCGTATAACCTAGTTAAGCCTACTTTTTAATATCAAACTTATTACCCACTGATGTAATATATTATTTTGGGATTTTTAAAGATTTTTAATTAATTTTAGGCTGAGCATAACTAATAGTCGTAGGCTTAATACGGTAATTGTCGGTTTTGCCCTTACGGGCTATAAAATGAGTTTTACATATCTAAACGACTCCGAACCTTTTGCTACTGATCACATATGATAAATAAATTATTTTAAGCCTTCTGGAAATATAAAAATATCAGATTTATGTATCAAACCCGGAAATGGCCTCTAATCGCCTTTTTAAGCGTTTTTAACGCATAGTATGTGCTATAACTATATTAAACATACAAGGGTTGATACCTACTGATATTTGAGGCAAATTATAATATTTTAACAGTAAGCAAAGGTTGATAAACTCAGACTTCAGTTTTGAGCTTTTCGGCTTATGTGAAATTACCAAAATACCCCTACGGGGCATAGTTTGGTTATAATAGATAAATTTCACTTATATACAATACCCTACTAATATAACTTAGCAAATTGAGTGTGTTTGCTGTTACATTAGACCTGTAACTCAGATAGGCAATTAAACTCTTTTATAAACTTTTAAATGACCAAACTACCCCTACGGGGCATAGTTTGTGTTTAAATTCGTTACGGACATAATAAAAGACATCTTACTGATGTCACAACATATTAGGAGCATATTAACTTAGGAAACCTGTAAATGGCTCTCATTATTACCCGTTACGCTTATTACGCGTTCGGTTCGGTTTATGTAACTAGTTTACATAAATTAGCCTAAACGGGTCAAACCTTATCGGTTTTATCTCAAAATCCAGAATGTGTATAAAATACCCATATTAAGCAAGTCTCTGAACTTGTCGGGTCTAAATCACATTCTATCCGGTCTTCGCTTAATTATGCGTACAAACCGTATCATTAAAACTAACCGGTCTAGGCTTAAGCTTAATTAAAGACCCGTTAGGATTCTAATAGGTTATTATAAACCTTCGTTCCAGATTAGGAGTACCAGTAAAAGCTACTTGCAATTTGCTTATTGTGATTTATACATTGCTCAGGTAAATACTTTTAACTTATTTTCCCTATACGGGCTTGGGTTACGGTATATAGAATACCGCTTGAACGGGCATCAAATTTCCATCGTTTGGTGGGTAGTTGAATAATTTGATCGGCTCGTTTAAACAGTCTTGTTACTTAAAGCCTTTGGGGGGGGGGTTAATGACCATGTCCCGGATATCCTTGGCATCATTTTACGAAATGGCCACGACTTAAGCGCGGGGTGTAGGTGTACACCCGTCAGTGCACAAAAGAATATTGTGGTGTGTCTATTGATCTTTAACCCGGACTTGATCCGGGCTACTGAACGCACAAGGAACATGTAATTCGTTCACAAGATTATATATTTAAATAATTCTCCCAAGTTAAATAAAATGTTTATGCCACGTGCATCCAAATAAATTTTCAATCATTTTCCAAAATGAGTCAGTTGAATGTATTTACCAGTGTAAACTGATGTATTTTCCCAAAAAGATTTAATGCAGGTACTAAGCGTAATTGGCTGGGATTTCTCCTTAGCATCATTAGAAGTCTCGCAAGCTTAAGATGCCTGAAGTCTGTTGAACTATTGTTTCATATTTTGTTTTCCGATCCTACTGTGGATAAACTTCCGAATATTGTGACATTTGATATTACAATATTAAATTCAGTTGTATCATATCTTTTAAATTGCTTCCGCTGTGCATATTAAATATTGTGTTGTTTGACTATTATGTTGCCAACCACGTAACGATACTCCCCACCGGGCCCACCGGTGACACGTGGAAATCAGGGTGTGACAGGTTAGTATCAGAGCCAACATTGAGTGAATTAAACACTAGCCTTTTGTGTTTAATCTCAATAACACAATTGCACATATCTAAACTTTCGAGTCTAGACATATAACATAGGACAAATTCCACTTTGTTTGTGTTGTCCGTTATTTTGCATATATTTTCTTTCGTTTTGTTATCTCATGCCATATTGACAGGATTAACAAAATGCCGCCAAGATTCTTCAGGAGAAGAGGAAGAGGCAAGGGGCCAATCACCGCCCCCAATGATAATGAAGCTGGACCTTCGAATGTGCGAGCTCCATCTACCACGGAGAGTGACGATCCCCGGCAGAACCGGAGAAACCTCTTTGAGCCGGCTAGACGGTCGGTTTCTCACAGCTCAACACCTTCTAACTCTTATGGGCCACAGCCGGAGTACGAGCCGAACAACCCTCAACCCTCATACATACCCTTACAGCGATCTTTATCGCATAACTCCTTTGGTGACCCTACACCAGTTTTTAGGGGCCGGTTTAACCCGGTGAATTATATACAGGAACCAGTGGGTTTCAACCCATTGGGACCAGATGACCATTTCTCAGGTGATCACGCAGATGATATGGACGAGGATACGGACCCCGTCGAGCCAGCCAGTGGTACACCAAACCACCCGATAGAGATCTCTGACGAATCTTCTTTCCACGGATCACCCTATGTTGGTCCAGATAGCTTTCAAGCTATGTTTACCAGGCACGAATGGTACTATACACCTCCTCGCCATTCACCTCCTCAGCAGCAGCAACAGCAGCAACATGATCCCTCTGTGGACTCGAGGTTTGTGACAGTTACACCACCGCCTCCACCGCCACCAGTTCAACCGGCACCTCCACAACCGCCAAGGCGTAGGAGATCCGGAGCGCGTATGTCCGCGCGAGCGGGAGACTTTCATTTTAGTTCTCCACACCAATCAAGTGGCAGCCATTACCCGCCACACCAAGAAGATCCACAAATGGGTGGACCTTCACTGTGACAACTCGTATTTCCGAACCTATCTTTGTACTTTGATGTAACCTAGGTGAACGTGATTCGATTATATGAACTTGATTGATTTAGTTAATATTACGATTATGTGTCTATGTGTATATATGTATGTTGTAGTCGCACAACACAACCCAACCACACAAGCCTTTGGGCTTTACAAATCTCGGCCTACTTCTCTTTAACTCGAACCAAAGGGGAGCCCATGTGAAGGGTTCGGCCCACTCCCACCATACGCATACATGGATCCTTTGAGAGTTGTTTCTCATTACTTGCAATCACATTACACACCCACAAACCCTAGCTCTTCTCTCTCTCTCCCTCACGAACTCAAAAGCAGCCACATGCTCTCTCTCTCTCTCGAAGATCCTTACATTTGAATCAATCCTTGTTCCTTCTCTCTATTCGGTTAGTATCTTAATCATTGTTTTATGATTGTTGGATGTTATGTGTTTTATTCGGGTGATGTATTGTTATGTTGATGATGTGTGATCGGTCGTATATGTGTTTGAATCCGAATGATTTAGTTAGTGTTAAGGTTTCGGCTCACATGTAAAGTATGTTAATCGAGATAGCTTAATAGTTATTTGATGTTGTTAATGATTGAGGACCGAGTACTTGTTAAATCGGCTGTTATGTATATGCTTCGGATGGTTAAACATGTGATGATTGGTATATGATTGTTGAACATGTGATATTGTTAATCAATTTCAAATAATCGGCTAGCATGTTATCATGGAAAGAAAGAAATCGGCTGTGATGTATTATTCGGATATAGGCTGGTGATCGAGACCCATGTTAATGTGTTTATGTATTGTTAATTTATTATTTATGATCTTAATCATTTAGGGTTCATATGAATTTGGATGTTGAAAACCCTTGTTTGATCTAATATTAATTATGTATGAAACTGGTAAGTTGTTTATTGATAAAAATAAAAAGGAAACTTTGCAATTAGTTGCAAGATAAAAGTTGTAACAGATTTCCATATTTTTCGAATCATTAAACCTGATCACACAAGACCTCTTGTCGTACAAGAGGTCCACTCGCACAAGGAGCTTAGTCGAACAAGTCATCTGGTCGCACAAGATGACCTGTTCGCACAAGGGGTTCCCGGTCGCACAAGGCTGCTGGGCCGCACATGATGTAGGATGACTTAACGGTTGGGCCGGGTAAGTGTTTGGGCCGGATGAGTCCACTCGCACAAGATATATCCAGTCGCACAAGGGTACCTGATGTCGCACAAGATTACTTGTTGTTTGTTGTTATTGGGCCGTATGATCATAAGTTGGGCTGGGTAACTAGACTGGTCGCACAAGTTACATGGATCGCACAAGATGGACTACTTACTTATATGTTGGGCCGGGTATAGGTACATCGATGTGTTTGGGCTTTGTGATTTTCGGGCCGGGTATGGATGGGCTTAAACGAGTGGATCGCACAAGGCTTATTGACTTGTGCGAGCCCATTCTATAAAATCGTACAAGTGATTAGTATGTTATGAGGGTGCCTGCTAGTATGTTAACGTGCATAATACGTGTTGCTATGATCAGTGTGTGTGTTCTTACATGCTATCTTACGTGATACTTATGTGCACTCTGTGAAACCGAAACCTGACTTGTATGATAACCATGTTAGGACGTGGTTGACCACTAGCTGCTAGTCTTGACCTTTCTGTGTTATCTGCCGAGAAAACCAAGGTGAGTTCACACTCTACAAAGCATGGGATTCCCAGGGGTTGGGAATGGGGTTAAGGAATATGGATTCCTCGTCCTTTCTTGGGTAGGACAGTAATGGTTCAGGAATGTAATTCCTTGTCCTCACGGACAGATAACTATACTAGACCAAAACTCTCTATCACGAAGTCCCTCCTTTTTATATCGACTTAATCGCCGAGCCAATGGTGAGCGGGTCATTAGTTAGATAGCGCTATTTAGGTCTGACAAGCCTCACACCGTGCCGCAGAGGACGGGCGTGAACTAATGGATCTGGGGCACGGCAATGCTGATAGACATTGACAGTTTCAGGGCACTTAAACATGACTTCAGTCAGTAGTCGATATGGTAACGAGTCTAGTGGATACACGGGGTAGCCCCCACGGCCGAAATGCCAGATAACTATCATGGGGTAGCCCCCACGGCAGGATTGCCAGAGTAAATGGGATAAACAAAGGGTTAAACAAATCACATTTTCAACTATGGGGTAACCCCCACGGCAGGATGCCAGTTAAAGGAAACTGTTTTTGGAACAACTTAAAACGAACACCCAACCGTGAACTCACTCAACTTGTTGTTGACTCGTTACTACATGCTTTGCAGGTTTATAGGTACTTAGCTGGAGCTTGCACAAGGAAGAGTCGTTGTGGGACATGGACAGCTGTGTGCCATGTTAAACATTTGGATATTTGAACTCTTGATTTGGTTTTAAACATTATGCTTCCGCTCATAACTTAACTATGTTTGTTTTGGACATTAATCGTGTTGGTTGGACTTTTACATTAAATATTTACTTGTTCCATATGATTAGTGGCTTGATCCTGGTCAGTCACGCCTCCAAGCGGTGATACTCCACATGTGGATTTTGGGGGTGTGACAGATTGGTATCAGAGCCATTGGTTATAGAGAACTTGGTTTTAATAAAGGGAAAACGTTTTTGTTAAAACCAGACTATAACCTGTACAGTGCTCTACGATCCACAACGACGCTTCACTCCACGTGCAAGGCTCGACATTCTAGGTGATATGGTTTGTGTTTTATTGCCTACTTGCTAGATTACGTAGAACTTTGCTCATGATATGCTTAGCTAGTATAGCTACTGTTGCTTGAACACGTGTGTGCCTACTCTCCTCTGTCATCGCACTTTCGCGAACCCCTCTCACACATGCTTCTTTTGGTATGAAGATCATGTCTGGACGCATTAACATGACTCAAGCCCAGTTGACGGCTCTGATCAACGAACAAGTTGCTGCGGCACTTGCAGCCGCACAGGCAGGAGGTATACCCTGCAGTTTATAACTCATTCTAGGATCTTTAGATCCTACTCTCGTGAACCTATCCTTGTGTTAAACTTTGTCCTTTCTTACACTCGCAACAGGTCAGCATGCTCAGCCACCTGTTTGCACCTTCAAAACTTTCATGGACTGCCGACCCACCACTTTTAGTGGCACTGAAGGAGCAGTAGGTCTCCTCCACTGGTTTGAGAAACTAGAGTCTGTATTCGAAATGTGCGAATGCCATGAGGCATGCAGGGTGAAATATGCTACCGGCACTCTCGAGGGTTTAGCCCTCACATGGTGGAACGCCCAGGTACAAATGCTGGGGTTGGTTGCTGCTAACGCCACCCCATGGAACAATTTCAAGGAGATGATCAAGTAAGAATACTGCAGTCGTGACGACATACATAAGCTGGAAGTTGAGTTCTTCAACCTCAAGATGACGGGGTCGGAAATTGAGGCGTATACAAAGAGATCGAATGAGCTTGCATTACTGTGCCCTACTATGGTGGACCCCCCAATTAAGCGTATCGAACTATATCTTAAGGGTCTAAAACCAGAGATTCAAAGTTATGTGACTTCAGCAAATCTCGCCACCTACCAGCAGGTTGTTCAGTTGGCTCACCGTCTCACTGATCAGGCGGTGGAGCAAAACAGGTTACCAAAACGCATTAGTGCTACAGCTACCTCTGAACCTTCCAGTGATAACAAACGTAAATGGGATGGAGCTTCAAGCAGAGGTTCGACTTCTGTTCAATCCCAGTCGCAGCAGAGAAGAACTGAAGAGTATAAGAGTCCTAGTCAGCAATCGTCAGGTAGCCAAAGTCATGGTGGATACAAAGGAAATCACCCCAAATGTAATCGTTGCAACTTGCATCATCGCGGGCCATGCACCAGGGGTAACTGTCATCGGTGCAACAAGCCAGGCCACGCGGCAAAGGATTGTAGAAGCTTATACCCAGCAAACCAGAATCGCCAGCAACCGCAAGATCAACAGAATCAACGCCAGCAACAGCAGCCGCAGGGTAACAACAAAGGGTGCTTTCAGTGTGGAGCTGAAGGCCACTTCAAGAGAGACTGTCCCCAGCTAAACAGGAACCAGAACAACAATAACAACAACAATCAGGGGAATGGAAACAACGGGGGTAATAATGGTAATGGAGCAAGGGGTCGTGTGTTCGTTATTGGCCAAGGGGAAGCTAGGAACGATCCCAATGTTGTGACGGGTAAGTTCCTTCTCGACGACTTTTACGTTACTGTCTTATTTGATTCGGGTGCTGATACTAGTTATGTGTCTCAAAGCGTTAGTCAACTGCTTAAGCGTACCCCAACACCTTTGAATCCCAAACACGCTGTAGAGTTAGCTAATGGTAAAAGTATAGAGGTCACACATGTAGTTAAAGGTTGTAACCTAGTACTTGCTGATCACGCTTTCTCAATCGACCTCCTTCCTATCACTCTGGGTAGTTTCGACGTTGTCATTGGGATGGACTGGTTATCCCAACACCAAGCTGAGATTCTTTGCAACGAAAAGATTGTCCGCATTCCGCGTCAAGGTGAGGAACCTCTTATGATTCGTGGCGACAAGAGTGGTGCTGTTGTGAGCATCATTTCTTCCCTTAAGGCTCAAAAGTGTTTGCGTAAGGGCCACACTGCTTTTCTGGCTCTCGTTACTGACACCTTGAAGAAAGAGAAAAAGATAGAGGACTTTCCGATTGTACGCGACTATCCGGAGGTATTCCCTGACGAACTACCTGGCCTCCCGCCTCATCGTCAGGTTGAGTTTCAAATCGAGTTAGCTCCTGGAGCGGCACCCATAGCTCGTGCACCGTATCGTTTAGCTCCATCAGAGCTGAAAGAGCTATCTACGCAACTTCAAGAACTCTTAGATAAGGGTTTTATTCGTCCTAGCTCGTCGCCCTGGGGAGCTCCAGTACTATTTGTGAAGAAGAAAGACGGTACGTTCAGAATGTGCATCGACTACCGTGAACTGAACAAGGTGACTGTGAAGAATCGCTATCCTCTTCCACGCATTGATGACCTATTCGACCAGCTGCAAGGGTCGAGCTACTACTCAAAGATCGATTTGAGATCGGGGTATCACCAGCTGAGAGTCTGAGAAGAGGACGTCTCCAAAACAGCCTTCAGAACTCGTTATGGCCACTATGAGTTTTTGTTCATGCCTTTTGGGATGACAAACGCACCGACGGTCTTCATGGACTTGATGAATCGAGTGTGCAAGCCCTACTTAGACAAATTCGTTATTGTCTTCATTGATGACATCCTGATCTATTCGAAGAGTCAGGAGGAACATGAGCAACACTTACGACTTATTTTGGAACTCCTTCGAAAGGAACAGCTGTACGCCAAGTTCTCAAAATGTGACTTCTGGCTTCATGAAGTCCATTTCTTAGGCCATGTAGTGAACAAGGATGGGATTCACGTTGATCCATCCAAGGTAGAGTCAATCAAGAGCTGGCCTGCACCTCGTACGCCAACGGAAATTCGCCAATTCTTGGGATTGGCAGGTTATTACAGGAGATTTATCAAGGATTTATCCAAGATTGCTCAGCCTCTTACCTCACTAACGCAGAAGGGCGTTGTTTATCGTTGGGGAAACGCACAGGAGTTAGCGTTTCAGCACTTAAAGGATAGACTTTGTAGTGCACCTATCCTTTCATTGCCAGAGGGCACAGACGACTTCGTGGTCTACTGCGATGCATCTATTCAGGGTCTTGGTTGTGTTTTGATGCAGCGGGATAAAGTTATAGCATACGCTTCACGCTAACTCAAGGTACATGAGAAGAACTACACTACACACGATCTAGAGCTGGGAGCGGTTGTTTTTGCACTTAAGATATGGCGACACTACTTGTATGGAACCAAGTGTGCTATCTAAACTGATCACAGAAGTCTCGAGCACATCTTTAAACAGAAGGAACTCAATATGAGACAACGACGATGGGTCGAACTGCTGAACGATTACGAATGCTCGATCAGGTACCACCCGGGCAAAGCCAATGTTGTGGCTGACGCCCTCAGTCGAAAGGACACTGCGCCTAAGCGCGTACGAGCTTTACAACTTACTATACAGTCTAGCCTTCCTTCTCAAATACGAAATGCTCAGGTAGAAGCATTGAAACCAGACAACGTCAGGGCTGAAGCCCTACGCGGCTCAAGGCAACGCTTAGAACAGAAGGAAGACGGCGCTTACTACGTCACGGGACGCATTTGGGTCCTATTTTATGGTAACCTACGAGAGCTTGTGATGGATGAGGCACACAAGTCTCGTTACTCAGTGCACCCTGGCTCGGATAAAATGTACCACGACATCAAAACCACATACTGGTGGCCTAGCATGAAGGCCCACATAGCAACATACGTTAGCAAGTGCTTGACTTGTGCGAGAGTCAAGGCGGAATATCAGAAACCTTCAGGCCCACTTCAACAACCAGAGATACCACAATGGAAATGGGAGCAAATTTCCATGGATTTTGTTACTGGCCTGCCTAGATCACAACGTGGTAACGATACTATTTGGGTGATCTTGGATCGACTCACAAAGTCTGCTCACTTCCTGGCTATCAAAGAAACGGATAAGTTCTCCACTCTAGCAGAAGTATACCTAAAGGAAGTTGTCTCGAGGCACGGGGTGCCCACCTCTATTATCTCGGATCGAGATGCACGTTTTACATCAGAATTGTGGCAAGCAATGCACAAGTCCTTTGGCTCAAGGTTAGACATGAGCACAGCTTATCACCCGCAAACGGATGGGCAGTCTGAACGCACCATCCAGACCCTCGAAGACATGCTTAGGGCATGTGTTATTGACTTTGGCAACGGCTGGGAAAGGCATCTGCCACTTGTGGAATTTTCGTACAACAATAGCTACCACACCAGCATTAAAGCTGCTCCGTTTGAGGCATTGTACGGGCGTAAGTGCCGGTCACCTCTTTGTTGGGCAGAGGTGGGGGATAGTCAAATTACTGGTCCAGAATATGTGGTTGACACAACAGAGAAAATTGCTCAGATACGACAACGAATGGCGGCAGCTCGTGAGCGTCAGAAAGTCTATGCCGATAAGGACAGAAAACCACTAGAGCTCCAGGTTGGGGAGCGTGTATTACTCAAAGTTTCACCCTGGAAGGGTGTGGTTCGTTTTGGGAAACGGGGCAAACTTAATCCACGATACGTTGGACCTTTCGAAGTCATTGAGAAAATAGGCCAGGTGGCCTACAGACTGAACTTACCAGCGGAACTCAGTGCAGTTCACGACGTTTTCCATGTGTCAAATCTGAAGAAGTGTCTGTCAGACGAGACCCACGTAGTTCCTTTGAAGGAGCTCACGATCGAGGAACAGTTACGATTCGTCGAGGAACCTGTTGAAATCACGGACCGGGATGTTAAGGTCCTCAAGCGTACTAGAATACCTCTCGTTCGAGTTCGTTGGAAATCACGTCGCGGCCCAGAGTTCACCTGGGAGCGCGAAGATCGGATGAAACAAAAGTATCCCCAACTGTTCGCAACCGGTACAACCACTACTGAGGCTGAAGCTACGGAATTTCGAGACGAAATTCCAGATCAACGGGGGGAGGATGTGACACCCCAGGAAAACCAGGAAAACCATGCAACTTAACTAGCTTCCTCAGTGAGTACGTGCTAAATTTCGGGACGAAATTTCTTTCAACTTGGGGATAATGTGACAACTCGTATTTCCGAACTTATCTTTGTACTTTGATGTAACCTAGGTGAACGTGATTCGATTATATGAACTTGATTGATTTAGTTAATATTAGGATTATGTGTCTATGTGTATATATGTATGTTGTAGTCGCACAACACAACCCAACCACACAAGCCTTTGGGCTTTACAAATCTTGGCCTACTTCTCTTTAACTCGAACCAAAGGGGAGCCCATGTGAAGGGTTCGGCCCACTCCCACCATACGCATACATGGATCCTTTGAGAGTTGTTTCTCATTACTTGCAATCACATTACACACCCACAAACCCTAGCTCTTCTCTCTCTCTCCCTCACGAACTCAAAGGCAGCCACATACTCTCTCTCTCTCTCGAAGATCCTTACATTTGAATCAATCCTTGTTCCTTCTCTCTATTCGGTTAGTATCTTAATCATTGTTTTATGATTGTTGGATGTTATGTGTTTTATTCGGGTGATGTATTGTTATGTTGATGATGTGTGATCGGTCGTATATGTGTTTGAATCCGAATGATTTAGTTAGTGTTAAGGTTTCGGCTCACATGTAAAGTATGTTAATCGAGATAGCTTAATAGTTATTTGATGTTGTTAATGATTGAGGACCGAGTACTTGTTAAATCGGCTGTTATGTATATGCTTCGGATGGTTAAACATGTGATGATTGGTATATGATTGTTGAACATGTGATATTGTTAATCAATTTCAAATAATCGGCTAGCATGTTATCATGGAAAGAAAGAAATCGGCTGTGGTGTATTATTCGGATATAGGCTGGTGATCGAGACCCATGTTAATGTGTTTATGTATTGTTAAGTTATTATTTATGATCTTAATCATTTAGGGTTCATATGAATTTGGATGTTGAAAACCCTTGTTTGATCTAATATTAATTATGTATGAAACTGGTAAGTTGTTTATTGATAAAAATAAAAAGGAAACTTTGCAATTAGTTGCAAGATAAAAGTTGTAACAGATTTCCATATTTTTCGAATCATTAAACCTGATCACACAAGACCTCTTGTCGTACAAGAGGTCCACTCGCACAAGGAGCTTAGTCGAACAAGTCATCTGGTCGCACAAGATGACCTGTTCGCACAAGGGGTTCCCGGTCGCACAAGGCTGCTGGGTCGCACATGATGTAGGATGACTTAACGGTTGGGCCGGGTAAGTGTTTGGGCCGGATGAGTCCACTCGCACAAGATATATCCAGTCGCACAAGGGTACCTGATGTCGCACAAGATTACTTGTTGTTTGTTGTTATTGGGCCGTATGATCATAAGTTGGGCTGGGTAACTAGACTGGTCGCACAAGATGGACTACTTACTTATATGTTGGGCCGGGTATAGGTACATCGATGTGTTTGGGCTTTGTGATTTTCGGGCCGGGTATGGATGGGCTTAAACGAGTGGATCGCACAAGGCTAATTGACTTGTGCGAGCCCATTCTATAAAATCGTACAAGTGATTAGTATGTTATGAGGGTGCCTGCTAGTATGTTAACGTGCATAATACGTGTTGCTATGATCCGTGTGTGTGTTCTTACATGCTATCTTACGTGATACTTATGTGCACTCTGTGAAACCGAAACCTGACTTGTATGATAACCATGTTAGGACGTGGTTGACCACTAGCTGCTAGTCTTGACCTTTCTGTGTTATCTGCCGAGCAAACCAAGGTGAGTTCACACTCTACAAAGCATGGGATTCCCAGGGGTTGGGAATGGGGTTAAGGAATATGGATTCCTCGTCCTTTCTTGGGTAGGACAGTAATGGTTCAGGAATGTAATTCCTCGTCCTCACGGACAGATAACTATACTAGACCAAAACTCTCTATCACGAAGTCCCTCCTTTTTATATCGACTTAATCGCCGATCCAATGGCGAGCGGGTCATTAGTTAGATAGCGCTATTTAGGTCTGACAAGCCTCACACCGTGCCGCAGAGGACGGGCGTGAACTAATGGATCTGGGGCACGTCAATGCTGATAGACATTGACAGTTTCAGGGCACTTAAACATGACTTCAGTCAGTAGTCGATATGGTAACGAGTCTAGTGGATACACGGGGTAGCCCCCACGGCCGAAATGCCAGATAACTATCATGGGGTAGCCCCCACGGCAGGATTGCCAGAGTAAATGGGATAAACAAAGGGTTAAACAAATCACATTTTCAACTATGGGGTAACCCCCACGGCAGGATGCCAGTTAAAGGAAACTGTTTTTGGAACAACTTAAAACGAACACCCAACCGTGAACTCACTCAACTTGTTGTTGACTCGTTACTACATGCTTTGCAGGTTTATAGGTACTTAGCTGGAGCTTGCACAAGGAAGAGTCGTTGTGGGACATGGACAGCTGTGTGCCATGTTAAACATTTGGATATTTGAACTCTTGATTTGGTTTTAAACATTATGCTTCCGCTCATAACTTAACTATGTTTGTTTTGGACATTAATCGTGTTGGTTGGACTTTTACATTAAATATTTACTTGTTCCATATGATTAGTGGTTTGATCCTGGTCAGTCACGCCTCCAAGCGGTGATACTCCGCATGTGGATTTTGGGGGTGTGACATTCACACCCAGTTGCACCGCAACCACCGCCTATGGGTTTTGATAACCCAATTCCGGCATACACGGGTTCCATGGCGTATAACCCGTTTGAACAGCCAGTGCACACCAACTACAACTACGCCGAAGCCGACCCATATCTGGTAGCGGCTAACTACAACCCCCAAGGACCGTATGGAGATCCATGGGGAGTAGGGTACCCAACTCATGGGTACCAGATACCGGCCAGACCTATCATTTGGACGCAGTCGCAGCCGCCACGATTTTCTCCCCCAGAACGGGAGGAAATTCTTCAGAGACTGGATCAGGTTGAGCGGGACTATCGTCGCGACCGCCAGGAGAGACAAAGCTTCTTCCAAGGATTGACAAGTTTGATCAAAGGGAAGAGCAAGAAGGACCGCTAAATCCTTCCAATTGTTGTTGAGCCCCTGCGTGGGCCAGTCTTACTGTATAAACCCCTGCGTGGGTATGCTTGTTTATTTTGACCCCTGCGTGGGTCTATCTTTCTATTAACCCTACGAGGGTATGTTATTGTTTAAGTCCCTGCGTGGACTATTATGTTATTTGTGTAAGTCCCTGCGTGGACTATTATGATGCTTTGTTGTTAAGCCCCTGCGTGGGTAAATCCTTGTTTAAACCCCTGCGTGGGTAAGTTTGTTATTTGAAAAGACCCGTTTAGGGCAGCATGTAATATTGTAACAAATTAATGAAATGTAAGTTTATAAATTTCATGTTTGCCTTATGTGCATAAATAATTTATATAGGGAATAAATAAATCAAAATCATTCCTTTTGATAATAATCTGCCTAATTAAATATTAATAAGAATCTTATGAGTGAAACCTAGCCTGAGTGTCATTATAAAGACCTGGCCAAGATGGTAAGACCTGGTAAAAAGATTCCAATTTCCTGTTAACATCTGAAAACATGTTAACACTCCTGGCAGAGGTGATTCGTTGGAAATCACACATGTTATTTAAGGATTCTTCAAAAGATTCCTAACCCAGTTTAATGATCTCTGAATCCTGGGTTTACATCATCAATTAAGATGATCATATTTTAACCATACGTGGTAATATAACGCCTACGGGCCCTGCACATTTCCATATGAGCCAGAAGACAGTGGTAGCTATGACTCCCTGTCAGAAAAAGGGTAAGGAACTATGTTCAAACCTTAAAAGCTTTGATTCTCTGAAATCATAGTTATAATTTATAATTGTCCTTGTGACTAGGCCTATTGTGCCAGTATACCTTCATGTTTTGATTCTCTGAAATCATAACTTATAGATTAAATTGTCCAAGTGACTAGGCCTTTTGTGCCACAAATAAAACTGTTATTGTTTTATAATTAGGATAAATTATAATAAAAATCCTAAATAAATATGATTAATAAATTAACCAAATATGGTCTCTGTTTACCATGGTTAATGAATTACCCTAAGGGGCAATTCCATAATAAACTCCCAAATAAACTATTGTTCTTGTTTTCTGTAACAGTTCAATTAAAATGGCTAACTCAGATGAGATAAATAGTAATCCAGTGGAGAACATTGATAACGCCCGAATTAATCTAACGGGTGCTGAATTGAAAGCGTTGGTTGACGACGCAGTTACTAAGGCATTGGAACGGCAGTACGAAGAGTATAGTGGGACTCGTAGTAGGACCCTATCTACACAGCCTTCAAAGCCACCGTCCAAGAAGGACGAACCGAAGAAAGATGATGACCGACACTCCTCAAACCACCACAGTGCTCTATCTCAAAACATTGTATTGAACCAAGGACCTCGTGAGAAGGGATGCTCATATAAATACTTTGTTTCATGTAAGCCCCGGGACTTCACTGGGGAAAAAGGGGCCATTGACTGTATGACGTGGCTGGATGAGATGGATACGGTTGTGGATATCAGCGGATGCGCTGAGAGAGACGTGGTCAAGTTTGTGTCGCAGTCTTTTAAGGGTGAAGCTTTAGCATGGTGGAGATCTCTGATTCAAGCCACCGGGAAAATCCCATTATACAACATGTCTTGGGATCAATTTGTTGCCCTTATCTGGGAAAATTACAGCCCTCAGCATGAGGTGGAGAAGATAGAGTCTGATTTTCTATCATTGGTGATGACAAACCTTGACTGTCAAGCTTACCTAACGAGCTTCAACACAATGTCCCGGTTGGTTCCATATCTGGTAACCCCGGAACCAAAAAGAATAGCTCGTCTTATCGGTGGTTTAGCCCCGGAAATCAAGGCAAGCGTAAAGGCTTCTCGGCCAGCTACTTTTAGGTCTGTAGCTGACATATCTTTATCCCTTACCTTGGATGCGGTCAGGCAAAGATCGCAGAGGAATAAGGAGGCTGAGAAGAGAAAACGTGAAGATGATAGTTCATGGAGATCGAACAAGAAGCACCGTGGGAACGGTGACAACAAGAAAGGATCGGAGTCAAGGAAAGATGGGCATAATTCTGGTGAGAAGCCCAAATGCAAAATTTGCAAGAAGCAGCACTTTGGAAAGTGCAGACTCGAGTCGAACTCGCAGACTCAGTCAAAAACCTATGCTTGTGGTATATGCAAGTCCACGGATCACAAAACCTTGGATTGCAAGAAGATGAAAGACGCAACGTGCTACCGTTGCAATGAAAAGGGCCACATTAAGACCAACTGCCCTAAATACACCAAGAAGCCTGAAAAGGCCAAGAAGACTAACGCTAGAGTCTTCAGAATGGACGCAAAGGAAGCGGTTCTAGACGACAGCGTTATTACAGGTACTTTCCTTGTAAATGATGTCTATGCTAGAGTACTTTTTGATTCAGGCGCTGATAAGTCTTTCGTTGATAATAAGTTTTGTGAATTGCTGAAATTACCTGTCAAAACCTTAAATGTGATTTATGAGGTGGAGTTAGTAGATGGCACCCTAGAAACCGTCTCTACTGTGTTAGATGGATGTGTTATATCCATTAAGAACCATTCTTTTCCTCTGTCCCTGCTTCCCTTTAAATTGGCTGGTTTTTACATAGTTCTGGGTATGGACTGGTTATCTCATAACCAGGCCCAAATTGTCTGTAACAAGAAATAAGTGGTAATAAAGACTCCATCTGGTGAATCACTTACCATTCGGGGAGATACCCAGTATGGGCTGCCTGAGCAAGTGACTATGCTCAAGGCTTCAAAATGTTTAAAGAAGGGTTGTGTCATCTACATGGCACAAGTGATTATTGATGAGCCTAAACCGAAGATAGAAGACATCCCCATCATTTATGAGTACCCAGAAGTTTTTCCGGAAGAACTACCTGGTTTGCCACCAGATAGGCAAGTGGAATTCAGAATTGATATCATCCCCGGAGCAGCACCAGTTGCTCGAGCACCTTATAGATTGGCGCCAACGGAGATGAAGGAATTAAGGACGCAACTGGATGAATTGCTAGCTAAATGTTTCATTAAACCTAGTTCGTCTCCTTGGGGAGCGCCAGTCCTGTTTGTCAAGAAGAAGGACGGATCGATGCGTCTGTGCATCGATTATCGTGAGCTTAATAAGGTCATGATCAAGAATAGGTATCCTTTGCCTAGGATCGACGATTTGTTCGATCAATTGCAAGGAGCAAGTTATTTTTCGAAGATTGATTTGAGCTCAGGCTACCATCAACTGAAGGTTAGAGATGAAGACGTGCATAAAACAGCATTTAGGACTCGTTATGGTCATTACGAGTTCCTAGTGATGCCTTTTGGGCTCACTAATGCACCTGCCGCGTTCATGGATCTCATGAATCGCGTTTGCAAGCCGTACTTAGATAAATTCGTCATTGTTTTCATCGACGACATTCTTATCTATTCGAAGAACCAAGCTGACCATGAGAAACACCTTCGCTGTATTCTCAAACTCCTGCATCAGGAGAAGCTCTACGCCAAATTTTCCAAGTGTGAATTTTGGCTTCGAGAAGTCCAATTCCTTGGACACATGGTTAGTGAGCGTGGTATCCAAGTGGATCCCGCTAAGATTGAAGCAGTTATGAACTAGCAAGAGCCAAAGACACCTACGGAGATTCGTAGCTTTCTAGGATTGGCAGGATATTACAGGCGTTTCATTGAAAACTTTTCAAGGATTGCTGCACCCCTAACTTCCTTGACCAAGAAGAAAGTAAAGTTCGTTTGGGGCCCTAAGCAGCAAGAATCCTTTGATATTCTGAAGCAGAAGTTGAGCAACGCCCCAGTACTGACATTGCAAGATGGAATAGAAGATTTTGTGGTTTACTGCGATGCATCGCACACTGGCATGGGGTGTATGCTTATGCAGAAAGGCAAGGTTATTGCCTATGCATCGCGACAATTAAAGGTGCACGAAAAGAATTACACCACCCACGACTTGGTGTTGGGTGCCGTTGTATTCGCACTAAAACTGTGGAGGCATTATCTTTATGGAATCAAGTGTGTGATCTATTCTGATCACAAGAGCCTCCAGCATCTGTTTAATCAGAAGGAATTAAATATGAGGCAACGCCATTGGATGGAGACTTTAAACGATTATGATTGTGAAATCAGGTGTCATCCCAGCAAGGCGAATGTAGTCGCTGATGCCTTGAGCCGAAAGGAAAGGGTGAAACCCATCTGAATCAATGCCAAGCGCATGGAAATAAAGAACAGTTTGACTGAAAGGTTGTTAGCTGCACAGAGGGAAGCTGTGTTGGAAGCTAACTATCCTACTGAAAAGCTAGGGGTAACTGAGGAGCAGTTAACTCTTAGCAAGGACGGAATTCTAAGATTAAATGGACGAATATGGGTTCCAATTTATGGAGGACTTCGTGATGTCATCCTCCAGGAAGCCCATAGTTCCAAATACTCCGTTCATCCTGGAGCTGATAAGATGTACCAGGATCTAAAGGCAAATTATTGGTGGATAGGCTTGAAAAAGTCTGTAGCCACTTATGTAGCTAAATGCTTGACATGTGCGCAAGTCAAAGCCGAGCATCAAAAGTCGTCGGGCTTGCTACAACAGCCTGAACTTCCCACGTGGAAGTGGGAAATGGTAACCATGGATTTTATCACCAAGTTACCTAAGACAAGGAAAGGAAATGATACAATATGGGTTATAGTTGACAGACTGACTAAGTCAGCACATTTCCTACCCATTAAGGAGACTTATAGCTCCGACATGTTAGCCCAGTTGTACGTGGATAAGATTGTAGCCTTACATGGCATACCTGTGTCTATTATCTCGGACAGATATACTAGATACACGTCACATTTTTGGAAGAGTTTCCAACAATCTTTGGGCACGCGTTTGAATTTTAGTACGGCTTACCATCCTCAGACAGACGGTCAAAGTGAGCGTACTATTCAAACGTTGGAAGACATGCTACGTGCATGTGCGATCGATTTGGGTGGTAATTGGGATAAGAACCTACCATTAATCGAATTCTCCTACAACAATAGCTACCATACCAGCATTAAGGCTGCGCCTTTTGAGGCATTATATGGTAGAAAGTGTAGAACGCCAGTTTGTTGGGCGGAAGTTGGAGACGTCCAATTATCAGGACCAGAGATAGTGTTCGAAACGACGGACAAGATTGTCCAGATTCGTGACCGTCTCAAAGCTGCCCGAGATAGGCAGAAGAGTTACGCAGATCCAAAGCGTAAAGCTTTTCACTTCGAAGTAGGTGATAAAGTGTTACTTAAGGTATCACCCTGGAAAGGGGTGATGCGATTTGGTAAGAAAGGCAAGCTAAGCCTGAGATACATAGGACCTTTCGAGGTTATCGAACATGTCGGGTCAGTTGCCTATAAGTTAAACTTACCTGAAGAGCTCAGTGGAATCCACAATGTGTTCCACATCTGCAATCTGAAGAAGTGCTTTGCTGATGAATCACTGGTTATACCACATACAGATGTGCATATAGATGAGAGCTTAAAATTTGTGGAAAAACCATTGTCGATTGAAGATCGACAGGTTAAGAAGCTTCGTAGGAAGCATGTACCTATTGTAAAGGTCAAATGGGATGCCCGTAGAGGTCCTGAATTCACGTGGGAGGTCGAATCCACGATGAAAGAAAAATACCCTTATTTATTTCAGTAAATCTCGGGTCGAGATTTATTTTAAGGGGGTGAGGATGTAACACCTCGAAAATTCACGTCCTATAATGTGTTGACACGTGTCATATGTTTGAACGTGTGAAAGAATGTTCTGAAAGGACTAAAGTTGACAATCATGGAAAGTATGTAAATATACGAGTTCTAAATGTCAACAGTGAATAATTATATTGTATAATAACCCTACATGATGTATATACCATCAAACGAATAAATCATGGATCATACGAAGCTAAAAGTGAGAGATTACAAACTACAAGGGTTAAATGTGTCAACATGTTTAAGTTATATCTCTGAGTGACCTTTTGACAAACCCAAAGCTTTGTAGCGGTTAATTATGCTCACTAGAATGCACGATATAAATTTCATAAAGTTTCGTTATCGTATGAGAAAGTTATGATCAAATTCGTGTGCGAGGGGTTAAAGCGTTAACGTTGAAAATTATGACTTTTCGGGTTAACCGGAAGTGACCAAGGACTTGGCAAAGAGGGTATAAGTCCTAAAGCCCTTGTGGGTAAATAATAAGGGGTCAAAATGCAAGTAATAATGTTGGTTGCCCTTCCGAAGAGCCAAGGGTCAAATATGCAAAAACAAGAAAATGAAAAATCTGATTACAGGGTCAAGGCGGGCCGCGAAAGACCTTAAGGTCTTTGACGCGGGCCGCGTCAGGACGTCAGATGCAGAAAATGCGAACAGCTACCTGTTCTCGCGCATATCCGACCTTTAATCGATCTTTTTGCATTATGGGTGACCCCTAGGCACCCCTTAAGCCTTAGGGACACATGTTAGTGACTTGTGGGCAGTGATAGACTTAAGTGTCAACATGTTGTGGTGATTAAACCACTATAAAAGGCCCCAAGATTTCAACATTGAGCTCACACCTTCCTTCAGCAATCTGGTCATTTCTGGAGCTCAAACCTTCTCTCAAGTGATCAAAAATCGTTCATAGGACTATTGTAAGTTTGCTTAACCTGCTTTAATTAAGTCTAGCTTAGTTATTTAGCTAAAAGTCAAACCGTCGTAATTACGGTTTGACTTCGAGATTAGTTAATATTGGCTCAGTCATATCTCGAAGTAAAAGTAGTTATAAGTTGGTAATTATGTGGGTAATAAAACCTCAAAAGGGTTCCCCCTGATTCCCACTCTAACTAGGTCAAATGTCGGGTCAAACTTGTATTTAAAAAGTCAACAGAATGTGTAAATTACAATTTATGCATAATTAGCAATGTAGAACACATACAACCTGTTTGATCATTAATATAACTTGGTAATTAGTGTAAGAACATGTCTAAACATGTTCAACACGACAATTTCCTGTTTAGACCCGGTTCGGAACCGAAAGTCGCATAGTTTGACTTATACTTTGACTTTCAGTTCTGACCCGTTATGGTATGTTTTAGAAATACCTTTGAGCTTCATTTGGACCTGGTTACATGCTAGTATAACCCTCAGGGATTATACACCTCGGATCATTAGTTATCCAATTAATACGCTTGATTCCGTTAATTGCCCATATGTTGACCATTATGCCCTTTTCACCTTAAAACGTGATTTATGAAAATGTAAAAGTGTAGAAACCTTAGATACTGATATATAAACTTGTATGCAAAGTTTGACATCAGTTTGAGGTGTAGATTGAGAGTTATGCTCATTAGCGCAAATTGAAAGCTTTATGTTAATAAAACGGCGTAATTAGCGTATAACCTATTTAAGCCTACTTTTTAATATCAAACTTATTACCCACTGATGTAATATATTATTTTGGGATTTTTAAAGATTTTTAATTAATTTTAGGCTGAGCATAACTAATAGTCGTAGGCTTAATTCGGTAATTGTCGGTTTTGCCCTTACGGGCTATAAAATGAGTTTTACATATCTAAACGACTCCGAACCTTTTGCAACTGATCACATATGATAAATAAATTATTTTAAGCCTTCTGGAAATATAAAAATATTAGATTTATGTATCAAACCCGGAAATGGCCTCTAATCGCCTTTGTAAGCGTTTTTAACGCATAGTATGTGCTATAACTATATTAAACATACAAGGGTTGATACCTACTGATATTTGAGGCAAATTATAATATTTTAACAGTAAGCAAAGGTTGATAAACTCAGACTTCAGTTTTGAGCTTTTCGGCTTATGTGAAATTACCAAAATACCCCTACGGGGCATAGTTTGGTTATAATAGATAAATTTCACTTATATACAATACCCTACTGATATAACTTAAAAAATTGAGTATGTTTGCTGTTACATCAGACCTGTAACTCAGATAGGCAATTAAACTCTTTTATAAACTTTTAAATGACCAAACTACCCCTACGGGGAATAGTTTGTGTTTAAATTCGTTACGGGCATAATAAAAGACATCTTACTGATGTCACAACATATTAGGAGCATATTAACTTAGGAAACCTGTAAATGGCTCTCATTATTACCCGTTACGCTTATTACGCGTTCGGTTCGGTTTATGTAACTAGTTTACATAAATTAGCCTAAACGGGTCAAACCTTATCGGTTTTATCTCAAAATCCAGAATGTGTATAAAATACTCATATTAAGCAAGTCTCTGAACTTGTCGGGTCTAAATCACATTCTATCTGGTCTTCGCTTAATTATGCGTACAAACCGTATCATTAAAACTAACAGGTCTAGGCTTAAGCTTAATTAAAGACCCGTTAGGATTCTAATAGGTTATTATAAACCTTTGTTCCAGATTAAGAGTACCAGTAAAAGCTACTTGCAATTTGCTTATTGTGATTTATACATTGCTCACGTAAATACTTTTAACTTATTTTCCCTATACGGGCTTGGGTTACGGTATATAGAATACCGCTTGATCGGGCATCAAATCTCCATCGTTTGGTGGGTAGTTGAATAATTTGATCGGCTCGTTTAAACAGTCTTGTTACTTAAAGCCTTTGGGGGGGGTTAATGACCATGTCCCGGATATCCTTGGCATCATTTTATGAAATGGCCACGACTTAAGCGCGGGGTGTAGGCGTACACCCGTCAGTGCACAAAAGAATATTGTGGTGTGTCTATTGATCTTTAACCCGGACTTGATCCGGGCTACTGAACGCACAAGGAACATGTAATTCGTTCACAAGATTATATATTTAAATAATTCTCCCAAGTTAAATAAAATGTGTATGCCACGTGCATCCAAATCAATTTTCAATCATTTTCCAAAATGAGCCAGTTGAATGTATTTACCAGTGTAAACTGACGTATTTTCCCAAAAAGATTAAATGCAGGTACTAAGCGTAATTGGCTGGGATTTCTCCTTAGCATCATTAGAAGTCTCGCAAGCTTAAGATGCCTGAAGTCTGTTGAACTATTGTTTCATATTTTGTTTTCCGATCCTACTGTGGATAAACTTCCGAATATTGTGACATTTGATATTACAATATTAAATTTGGTTGTATCATATCTTTTAAATTGATTCCGCTGTGCATATTAAATATTGTGTTGTTTGACTATTATGTTGCCAACCACGTCACGATACTCCCCACCGGGCCCACCGGTGACACGTGGAAATCGGGGTGTGACACCTAGACCCAAATTACGACCCTTGGTGGGACGACAATAGAGATTTTGTGCAACGATACCCTATCCAGGAATACCCACCCATACAGAACATAGAAGCTTATCCAGGTATGGACCCTTTAGATCCCTATTACCAAAATGATTATATTAGGGAGATTTTGGAAGATCCTTACCAATTTCAGGCACTTTCACCCCCATATCAGGAACCCGCACCCCAGATTCCAAACCCAGTCCGAGAACCTGCACCCCAAATGAGTGCAGAAAACGTCCAAGAGCTTAGGACTTTCGGGGAGGAAATTTTAGAAAGCAGTGAAAGAATGAGACAGGTGGGAGAGCGTCTCGTATGGAAATACGATGAACGCAATATGGATTTTTGGATAAATCCATATCCGTGAATGTGAGAATGGAGGAAATGGTAGTAATAATAATAATAATAATAATAAAATAAAATATGTGTGTACGGATGCATATTACTATTAGTGTGATTCTATTTTGTTGGTATTGTAATTTTATTTCAGTACTAGTGTGTAATAGACACATAGTATATGGAAATAGAGTACCAGTCGCAATGATCGACGCTTTTGGTTAAATTGTGTGTCATATGATTAACTATATTACTTATTATATTGTGATATTAATACGGGATAAATGTTTAAAATTCAGATGGCCGATGAAGGAAATCAAGGAAATCTGAATAACGATGATCAGAGTAACATTAACGTGGTTAATGAGAATCCAAGTATCAATAACAATGGAAACAAAATGAATAATAGTGCTGTTCAACACATAGTGGCACAAGGAATCATAGATGCCATGCCATTTATTATTCAAACTATTTAAGAAGCGAATAATAAAAGTAAACATAGCAGTAAGAGACCGATCGAACCCGAAAACAGTGTGAACAATGGACCTATACTTCAATTGCCTATTCCTAAAAGAAGAAGAACTGTGCCTTACGGTTGTTCTTATAAAGAATTCTGGTCTTGTAAACCAATGGAATTCTCGGGCAACGAAGGGGACATTGCAACCCTACGCTGGATAGAAAAGACTGAGGCAGTCTTAAGAATAAGCAAATGTGCTGAAGAAGATAAGATATTGTTTGCTTCAAATCTGTTTAAAAATGTAGCACTAGAATGGTGGAACACTATCCTTCAATCAAGAGGAAGTGATAGAACCTATAATATGGAATGGGAAGAATTTAAGAACAAGGTAGAAAGGAAATTCTGCCCACCCAATGAAAAGGAACAGATAGTAAACAAATTCCTAAACCTTAGGATGACTGGTGTGGATAGTAAGGGATACACTAAGTTATTCTTTGAATATGCTAGAATAGTGCCAACTCTTGCTTCACCAGAACCAGTGTTAATCTTCCGTTATATCTGGGGATTAATCGGAGAGATTAGACATGTAGTCAAGGCAGCTAGACCTCAAACCATAGAAGAAGCTGTCGAATTAGCCAATATCTTGACTGATGAGTTAGTCCGTACCCGAGAAGAGGATCAAAGGAGGAACCTAACCCAGAAATTGACTCAAGAATTTCGTTCTGGAAATTCTAACCGTGGGAGAAATGTAGGTTCTACCTCTGCACCCTACTGTAGGCATTGCAAAAGAAAGCATTCGGGAAGAGGCTCCATATACTGTAACTTTTGCAAAATATCGGGACACAAGGAAGAAGACTGCAGGAAGAAAGCTAATAACAAGATATGTTATAATTGCGGAGAACAAGGTCATATCAAGCTTAATTGCCCAAAAATAGCTCCAGACACAGACAACAAGAATACCAAAAATGCTAGAGCATTTGTTCTGACTGCAGATGAAGCCAAGATGATTCCAGATGTCATAGCTGGTACGTTTTTAGTTAATGATATTTTTGCTAAAGTATTATTTGACTCTGGTGCAAACCAAAGTTTTATTAATACATCATTTTGCAAATTTCTAAATCAGTCATTAACTAAACTACCACAAGAATGTCTAGTAGAGACAGCTAATGGAGAAACCGTTAGAATTTCTGAAATCTTGAAGGGAGCAAGAATAGAAATTTTAAATCAGAAATTTATAGCAAACCTTTATCCTATGAATCTGGCAGGATTTGATGTTGTTTTAGGAATGGATTGGTTGATAGCCAATAAAGCCAGTATATTATGTGATCAAAAGTCAATCCAAGTAAATGCACCAAAAGGTAAAACGATCACAATTAAAGGAGATAAACCATCTAGAATTACAAAATTCATCTCTGTGATGAAAACTGCAAGTTATATAAGAAAAGGTTCTATAGTGTATTTGATTTCTATAATCACTAACACTAAAGGAAAGGATTTAAAAGATATTCCAGTAGTATTTCAGTTTTCAGATGTATTTCCAGAAGAATTATCAGGATTGCCACCAAATAGAGAAGTTGAATTCAGAATTCACCTGTTACCAGGAACATCACCAATTGCCAAAGCACCTTACCGTTTGGCACCTGCAGAAATGCAAGAATTAAAGAAACAATTAGACGAATTGTTGGAGAAAGGATTCATACAGCCGAGTTCGTCGCCATGGGGAGCGCCGATACTGTTTGTTAAAAAGAAAGATGGATCAATGCGTATGTGCATTGACTACCGTGAATTGAATAAAGTCACGATTAAGAATCGGTACCCATTATCGAGAATCAATGATCTGTTTGATCAACTACAAGGAGCTCGATTTTTCTCTAAAATTGATTTAAGATCAGGATATCATCAACTAAAGGTACAGGAAGAGGACATTCCTAAAGCCGCTTTTAGAACAAGGTATGGACATTATGAATTTACTGTCATGCCATTTGGTTTAACCAATGTCCCAGCCGCATTTATGGACATGATGAACCGAATATGTAAGCCATATTTGGATAAATTCATAATTGTATTTATAGATGATATTCTAATTTACTCTAAGAGTAAAGAGGATCATGCTAGACATTTGCACGCACTTTTAAGTTTATTAAGAAAGGAAAAGCTTTATGCTAAATTTTCAAAGTGCGAATTTTGGTTAGAACAGGTACAATTTCTCGGACACCTAGTCAATCATGAAGGAATTCATGTGGATCCCACAAAGATCGAGGCGATTATTAAATGGAAAACTCCTGAATCACCAACTAAGGTTAGAAGTTTCTTAGGATTGGCCGGTTATTATAGAAGATTTATTCAAGATTTTTCTAGAATAGTCATTTCCTTAACTAAGCTAACCTGTAAATCTGTTAAGTTTGAATGGGGATTAAAACAGGAAGAAGCATTTAAAATTCTTAAGTATAAATTAACCCATACACCCATATTAGCATTACCAGAAGGAACTGAAGATTTTGTAGTATATTGTGACGCTTCTAAATTTGGTTATGGATGTGTATTAATGCAACGACAAAAGGTTATAGCTTATGCATCCAGACAACTTAAGAATCATGAAAAGAATTATTCAACCCATGATCTAGAACTAGGAGCTATAATTTTTGCTCTTAAGATTTGGAGACATTACCTTTATGGTAGTAAATTTACCATATTCACTGATCATAAGAGTTTAAGGTATATCTTTAAGCAAAATGAGTTGAATATGAGACAAAGACGCTGGATGGAATTGCTTAGTGATTATGATTGTGATATCCAGTATCATGAAGGAAGAGCAAATGTAGTAGCAGATGCTTTAAGTCGAAAATATCATGAAAATCCAAAAAGGGTACATTCTCTTAAATTAAATCTACAAGTAGATTTAAATGATCAAATAAGAGAAGCACAAGAATCAGTAATCAAGGAAGATACTAAAAAGCTAAAAGGTATGCTAAAAGAATTAGAACAAGGAATAGATGGAATTTGGAGATTCCATAAAAAGAGAATGTGGATACCTAAATTAGGAAACTTACGCCTCCGTATATTAGAAGAAGCCCATAAATCTAAATATACGATGCACCCAGGAAGTGATAAAATGTACCAGGATTTAAGGAAAAATTTCTGGTGGATAGGAATGAAAAAGGACATAGCAGCCTATGTTTCTAAATGTTTAACCTGTTCATAAGTTAAAGCTGAACATCAGAAACCCTCAGGTTTGTTACAGCAATTAGAAATGCCAGTATGGAAATGGGAACTAATAACAATGGATTTTGTTACTAAATTACCCAAAACAAAGAAATGAAATGATACAATCTGGGTGATTGTAGATAGGATCCTCAAACGGATGGACAAAGCGAAAGAACAATTAAAACAATGGAAGACATGCTTAGAGCTTATGTAATTGATTTTGGAGATAATTGGGACGATCACTTACCTTTAATAGAATTTTCTTATAATAATAGTTATCACACAAGTATCAATGCTGCACCATTCGAAGCACTTTATGGACGTAAGTGCCGGACCCCAGTCTGTTGGGCAGAAATTGGGGAAAAGCAATTATCTGGACTAGAAATAGTACAAGAAACAACCGATAAAATCATTCAAGTCAATGAACGACTAAAAGCTGCACGTGATCAACAGAAGAGCTATGCTGATAACCGACGCAAGCCATTGGAGTTTAAAGTAGGAGATAAAGTATTGTTGAAAATCTCTCCTTGGAAAGGAGTAGTAAGATTCATCAAACGAGGAAAACTAAGTCCCAGGTATGTTGGACCTTTTGAGATTATTAGAAGAGTAGGACCTGTAGCTTATCAGCTACAACTGCCAGAGGAAATGGCAGGAATACATGATGTGTTTCATGTATCTAATCTCAAAAAGTGCTTAGCTGATGAATCACTGATAGTACCTCTTAAGGATATAGAGGTAAACGAACAACTCAAGTTTGTAGAAAGACCTCTACAGATTGAAGACAGGAAAGTCAAGAATCTTAAACATAAAAGACTAGTTCAAGTCAAAGTGAAGTGAGACTCCAAAAGAGGACCTGAGTACACATGGGAACTCAAATCGGAAATGCAAAGGAAATATCCGCACTTGTTCCAGTAGATCTCGAGGAAGAGCTCTAAAACAAGGTGGGGAGAATGTAACAACCCTCGGTAAAATCAACACTCTCATAATATTTCCGACACCTCTGTATATTTTAAAAGACCCTCATATGTCTTTATATACACCCCGTATGTAAAAACCGAGCTCGAATTATGTTATAACATATAAAATAAATTAAAAACAATAATTATTAAGCTGAGGCGGGCCACGTAGGACCTCACCTCAAGCTCACACGGGCGGTATCAAGGCTGAACCTTGATTCCGGTGAAATTATAAGTTAAAGCGGGTCGCGTAAGCTCACCTTAACTCTTACATGGGCCGTGTGAGATCATCAAACGCGGAGACACCAGAAGCCGACACATGTCGACATCGTAGCGGGTCTACAAGCTGACCCAGCTAAGCTACATGTTGACCGGGTGTTGACACGGGCCGCGTAAGGCTTTGCCTTACCTTACGCGGGCCACCTGAAAGTCGAATTCAGCAAGTGTAAATAGATGGCATCAGATCTCATTTCAGTTCACTCACAATTTCATTCTCAATCTCAAATTCTGTAGTAGTGTTATTATACGTGGGTGTTATACCCCTAATTAGCGAGGTTCTGCTCCGTTGTAAGTATTATAACCCCAGTTTCATAATAGTTACGCTGCCCGGTTGATTTAGGGTTCCGTAACAACTGTCGTGGTTCTGCCCGACGTAGTTGTTGGAATGCCGTCTCGGGGAGGGTATCATTAATATTTTCAAAGGGTTATGGTACTAACCAATGTACATTTGTATAAATTATAGATTATATCTAGGAAACCCTTACGCGAAGTCTAAGATAGCAAAATGAGTTTATCCTCTTTTTGTTAACCTTTTTGTAATATTCTACAAAACCTTAATTGTTTTACAATGTGATTAAGCGGTGATTGAGTCTTTGTAGTTCTTCAATTACTGCCGGTATGTTGGGGTTTTGTATACAAAATGCACTACCTTGTGAGTAGTACGTCGGGGATGACAGGACGTTACCACTGGACAACGAGTTAGCCAATGAGTAATATGACCCACAAGTCAGGATTGACAGTACTGAATGAGTAATTGTGTAGAAATAAACAATGTGATCGCTCTTAATACTGTTTTAATTGATAAAATGTTTCTTGATTAAACTGGGATTCACTCACCAGTATTTCCCGCTGACAAATGTTTTTAAAACATGTTTCAGGTAACAAAATGTGACAACCAATTAGTAAAAAGCCAGCTGGAGAGCACTGAAGGCTTGGGATAAATGTGGCTATAAAAGTTACCTAAAAGATGATGTTTTAAATTCAATAAAATAGGGTTTGTCCCTATAAATGTATTGTAATAAGAAACTTGGGTTTTGCCCATGTTATTATTAATATCAAATATGGTGGTTTTACTCTGATAAACATTTCCTAGCTACGGTCCTGATGTAATTTCCGCTGCAAGATTAAATAGCTGATACCACTGAAAATCTGAGCTCGTGTCCGCCCGTTCCCGGGACAGAAAAGGGATCGGGGGTTGCGACACTAATATATACAAATATGCAATAACAATTTATTCCATACTAATATATACAAATATGCAATAACAATTTATTCCATGTTAAAAAAATTAAGCTATTTTTAGCTAAGCTAAACACACGGTTAACCACCCATAACCGACCCGCTATAACCATCAAAATCGAATAACCATAACCACCATAACCGATCGGTTATGGTTATGGTTATCCAATAACCGACATTGCGGTTATGGTTATGGTTTTTGGTCAACACCGACCCAAACCGACCCATGCACACCCCTACTTGGCATGAGTCGATTCCCCTGGAGTAGCTCGAGAACCAAACGTAGATGCTGCGTGTGTTCGGCTTTCGACTTGGAATAGATCAAGATATCATCGATGAACATGATGATGAAACGGTCAAGAAATGGTTTACACACGCGATTCATCAGATCCATGAAAACCGCGGGTGCGTTGGTTAAACCAAAAGGCATAACAACGAACTCGTAATGGCCGTAACGGGTGCGAAAGGCGGTTTTGGGTATATCCTCCTCTTGAATGCGCAATTGGTGATAGCTTGAGCGTAGATCGATCTTCGAGAAACATGTAGTACCTTGTAGCTGATCAAACAAATCATCGATTCGAGGCAGGGGATAACGATTCTTGATTGTTAGCTTATTCAATTCCCTGTAATCGATGCACATCTGGAACGACCCATCCTTCTTTTTGACGAAAAGGACTGGCGCGCCCCAAGGAGAGGTGCTCGGGCGAATGAAGCCTTTATCAAGTAATTCTTGGAGCTGACTCGAGAGTTCACGCATTTCGGATGGAGCGAGTCGATAAGGAGCTTTAGCAACAGGGTTGGCTCCAGGAATAAGGTCGATACGGAAGTCGATATCACGACTTGGAGGTAAGTCGGGGAGATCATCAGGAAATACCTGAGGAAATTCACAAACAACGGGGACATCTTTCACTTCTGTCTTTCCTTTCTTTTCCTCCTCCGCTACTACAATGTTAGCCAAGAAAGCTCTGTATTCCTTGCCTCTACTTGCTAGCTTGGGTACATGACATGAGCTTGAGACCTTTCGAAACAATTTCACCATAAACACACAATAGATCACCATTCGCGAGCGAAAATCAAATCATCTTATCGAAGCACACAACTTCAGCATGGTTTTTGCGAAGAAAGTCCATGCCTACTATGATGCTAAAACTTCCGAGCTGCATCGGAATAAGGTCAATCGGAAAGATTTGATTGTTGAGCTCAAGAGTACAATCACGAAGAACAGAATTGACAGCGACGGTTCTTCCGGTGGCAACTTCAACATCGAACGTCGAGGGGAAATGGGAGCGCTTACGATTAAGGAGCTTCTCGAACTCAAACGATACAAAACAGTTATCGGCTCCAGTATCAAACAAACACGAAGCATAAATACCATTCACAAGGAACGTACCATTAACCACATTGTTTTCAGCCTGGGCCTGGCGCACATTGATGTTGAAAGTTCTGGCGCGGGCGGCTTGTTGTTGTTGCTGCTGAGGCTGTTGCTGCTGTTGTTGCTGAGGCTGCTGTTGTTGAGGCTCTTGTTTAACAACCTTGTTCGGGCACATGTTTGCAAAGTGGTTGGGATCACCACACGCAAAGCAGACTCTGGCGTTGACCGCGGGTGCCTGAGCCGCTTGTTGGCCTTGAAGAGCAGTGAGAAGGGCTTGCTGAGCAGGAGCGGGAGCTGCGGCGTTGCGGGGGCCGGTGCGACAATTGGCGGTGAAATGGCCATACATTTTGCAATGCACGCAAAATCTGCTGGCTATACCCACCGGGTGATGATAAGTACATGTCGGGCAATCAGGGTGGGGGCCAGTGTAAGCACGCTTAGTAGGCGGTGCTTGAGTGACTGGTGCTGGAGCTGTTCGATGCTGAGATTGCTGTTGGGCTGGTACCGCTTGGAGTGGAGCAGCGGTAGTGACAGCACAGTTCTTGTCGCTGGAGTTGCTGTTGTTGTTCTTCCTCTTACGAAGAGAGGACTTTGACGATTGCGGGGCAGTGGTGGCGGTTTCAGCAGATGCGGCGGTGGTAGCTTGATGCCGGTTCTTCGAAGCTTTATCCCAAAAACCAGCTTTGACTCGCTTGTCTTTGATTTTGGCGGTAAGCAGATAAGTTTCCTCGATTGTTGCTGGTTTTGAAGCATACACAAAATCTGCAACACAGTCCGGCAGAGCTCGAATGTACTTCTTGATCGTCATTTCAGCAGTCTTGACTTGATCAGGGAAGATAATACTGAGCTGCTTGAAGCGAGCAGTTAGAGCAGCGTTGTCACCATCTTTCTGCTTGATATGCCAGAATTCGTCCTCCAACTTTTGGCGCTCATGGGGAGGGCAGAACTCTTCGAGCATGACGTTCTTCAACTCATCCCATGTCAGACCATAAGCTGCGTCATTTTCGCGTTTGTTCCTCTCGGCCGTCCACCAGTCTAGAGCGCGGGAATGGAAGACGCCGGAGACGCCGGTAGCATTCAGAGTGCGTAGATTGTCAGGATAACCACTCTGGCGTAGGGTGACCTCGATCGAATCAAACCATTGAAATAAAGCCGTAGGGCCATCTTCGCCAGTGAATTCTTTCGGTCCGCAAGCTTTAAACTACTTGAAGCTGAAAGCAGCTTTGGGGGTTTCAGTCCTGGACTCTTCAGATGATTTGCTCACATTCTCGTATAGTTCACTTACGATCTGAGGTACAACTTTCGCCATTTGCTTGGCGACGAGAGTAGCAAGGCGTTTGTCTTTCTGGCTCAGGCGAGCAGCGCGCGAGTGATGGGATCCAGATGACGACATTGTCTGCAACAGACATCGCCACAGGACTAAACACAATTTAATCGAATCTCACCTCACACGCCTAATACTACTAAAGCTCAGGAACACAATCACGTAAACACATAGGCACATAATCACAGATTCACATAAGCACAGAAACACATAGCACATAGGCACGTAAAGCACAGATCACAAGCATAGAAGCATGTAAGCACAAGAGGCAGTCAGGATACAGAAACCTATCATTCAAAGTCCGCGAGCGGTAGAGAATAGCGATTGCGATTAGCGAGTACACAGCGAGCAACATAGCATAAAGTCATTCCTCAAGTAGTAGCGATTTGTTAGCGTCGTGTCATGTGTGTCGATTAAAGCGAAAAGCATATAAATCACCAAAATCGAAACACATAAACAGATAAAGTCACATAAAGAACATAAAATTGACAAATATCAGAGTCGGCAGTAGCGAGCTCAGAATCAAAACACATAAAAATCGAGAAATAAATTGTCTTAGGCTCGATAGACATTGACTACCCAAAGTGATTCGACTATTCACAGGGACTTTTGTACACACTTTAGCCTTCAGAACTATGCTCTCGCCTCGAATCTGGGCGAATGGCATGCATCCTTCCAGTTAAAGCGCGACTTCAAGTCGTTGGAGTCCGTCGAGACTTTGGTGAGAGTTTTGTAAAACCAAAATAGGGCGGAATGAGTCGTCAAGGTTCGGGTTTCACCCCTAACTCAACAATTTTGTTCCTGTTTTGATAAAATAGAGGCGAAAATCCGCGTTAAAGTATGGATTTCACTCCTGGTTCAACGCAAATTCTCGTGTTTTTAAATGAAAATGCGGGTCGAACAAGCAACCAAGTCGAGAGTTTGCGGTTTTCACACCTAATCTCGACCTAATCACCGGCTCATTTTCGAATACGCGAGTGCTATGATAGTGTAGTACCAGGGAGAATAACGAGATATAGCAAGTAAGCTCGTACAAACCCCTAAGGATTTGCACAAGTCGGTCCGTTGGTACCTAACTATAGACTAGGTCGTTTCTAAGACATCGACGGTGATGCCCAGCGTCCCTGAACTTTAGGCACTTGGCAAAAACAGTCCCTGAACTTCTAATAAGTTGTCAATTTTAGTCCCTGTGGTTTTATGGAGTTGATGTTTTGATACTTTTGGTGTGAATCTTGTTGAAACTATGATGCTTGATTCTTTATTTTAGAAGCTTGATTCTTGACACTTAAGTTATGAGACTTGATACTTAATCTAGATACTTGACTCTTGATGCGTAATCTAGACACTCGATCTTTAATGATTAAACTAGATAATTGATTCTTGATTCCTTATGATTCTGATACTTGATACTGGGACTCTTGATTCTTGATGCTTGAGAGACTATGATTCTTGACTCTTGAGATTTAAATTGGTGCTTGACTCCCTAAACTCGTGAAACTTGATTCTTGATTGAACGAGAGACTGGAGCCTCGTCACTGGTAAAATATACGAAACTTAGAAACTTTGGGTGTGAAATGTGATCTAGGTACTTTACCTAAACTATACATAATACAACGCCTAACCTAACACGTAAAACAAATCAGAATCGGGAGACGCAGAAGGATGGAATGGCCAGAGTGGCCATCTGATCAGATGACCGTCCGATCGGAAGACCAGCTGATCGGATGACACCCCAGCCGAACCACCTTTCCTCCCTTCTCCCTTCACCTATAAATAGGCTGTCACATCACCATTATGAGTGATGTGACAGCTCTGCCCGAACCAGACGCACGCGCACACTAATCTCTCATTTTCCCATCTATTTCGGTACGTTTCAAGCTAGATTCTTGTACTTCCTTACTCTACGCATCATTCTCTATGTGATTCTCACTGGAAATCACACTTTTCACCGTGAAATCTCTCAGATTTGAGTTCTTGAGGGTGATGTCATCATGGTGGTTTGTACAAACTGCCATGTGATGTCATTCTAAGCAAGATATAGCTTGGATCTAAGGTATTTCATACGTTTTTACACTAAATCTAAGTTAAATCTATATTTTTCATATAAAACTGGTTGGTTCTTCACCTTTTCTTCAAATTTCTGATTTACTTCGGTGATAAACGTGACTGAACGGACTGTAGATTTGATCGGTGGTCTAGAGTTGGTTTAAGAATGGATTGTTCACTGATCAAGACGATCACGGGATGGATTCCGACATAAACCCATCGCTAACAGACAACTGGTTGGACTGGGGTGGTACCCGACCGATCGGAATGACTGATTAAACGATAAGTTACTGTTGTCTCAGTACGTGCCGTGACGTCACCATTTAAATTCTCAAACTTAGGAACTTAAGAAAGTTGGTAAACAAGAACAATAGGCCAGCCGATCGGATAGCCGACCGATCGGACAGCCTTTCTTCACAATAGGCTAGCCGATCGGACAGCCTTTCTTCACAATAGGCCAGCTGATCAGACATCCATCCGATCAGACAGCCTTTCTTCACACTAGGCCAGTCGATCGGATTATCATCCGATCGGACAACCACATTGGTCTTATTTCACTGTTGTTCCCAACCGGACGGATGGCAACCCGATCGGATAGCCATCCGATCGGGAAGCCATTGACATTGTACATACACAAGGCCACCCGGTCGACTGGCCATCCGATCGGACAGTCGTTCGATCGGACAACCACCCGACCCAGTGACCTGTTAACCCCTTTATTCTATTTTGATATTCTGTCCGACTCTTACCCTAATGCAATCTAATCAGGCTAATCCTTAAAGAGCTCCCTTTGATCCAATAACAGTTGCGGCTGTTAAACAATCACTGTGAGTATACTCGATCCCCTTTTTACTTTAAACTTTTAGGGTGTAACATGTATTCTATGAAACTTAAACTTGAATCTTTGAAACTTATGCTCTATCCTATGCGAAACTTGTGATTCTTGATTCTTGACTCTATGTGCTATGTGACGTTTAATCCAGAGTGTGTAGTTCCGCCTTAACAATAGTAGCGCTATAGGAAGATGCACCTCTCCCATTATTCTCGGGGAGTATTGTTAGGAGGATTCTAGTTTACCTTGTGTCTTGGGTAAACACCAAAGCACCGGGATACTTGGGCTATCACTGTGTGGACTGCGGCACTAGCACGGCTGAAACTATTTTGTTACGTTTACATGGATATGAGTTGTTTTTAATCTATTATTCTATTATCAAACTTGTATACTCACCAATACTTCTGTATTGATATTTTAATACATGTTGCAGGCTAATAGGATGCTACGGAGTGCATGGAATCAAGCTAGGAGATGCTTAGAAACGTCACCTAGTTAACTTAGAATCTTTGAACAATATTTGTTATGGTCTGTATTCGATACTTGTGTTGGTTGTGTTTACTTTTAGGCAACGATATGATAAATTTGATCTAAATTCTATTAAAACAAATAGTGTTATGGATTTCTCATGAGCAATCTGAACGCTTAGTGCTCGCACCCCGATGTTTCCGCCATCGGTTGGGGTGTGACAGATTGGTATAAGAGCCATAACTATAGGGAATTAGGATAAGTAGGAATACTTGCCCTAGTCTATAGTTCTAAGAATCTTGACTCTTATTTGTTGTTTAAGACTTATGCATTCTACCGTATCTGCTTCCTAGCAGCACATGTTCCTGTTAAAACTTACCTGCCATTCCTAAGGCTAATACAATGTACACTTTATACTTGAAAACGCCGTTACACGGTGTTCATACTTTGCACAAGATTTGCCCACAGGATAGGAGTGACATCCGAACCTTGATGGGAAATCTCCATATTATTCTAGTAGGTCTTGTCTGTGGATAAGAGCCGACAACCTTTGGGGAACGATGTTGTCAAGTTAGAGGTGAAACTCAGACCCTGATAACTAGTCCCACTCCTTGATGATTTTATGTCTCGCCAAAGTCTTGTAACTGCCAATCGATTAAGTGCGTGAAATGACTAAAAGGACGAATATCGTAGGCCTAACATCGATGACGTATTTGTCCAAGTAAGTCAAGACGCGTTACCTCAATTCGAAAGGGGTTCGAATCACTTTGGTTAGTCGCCGTTCCTCTACCTGGAACAATCCTATGTTTTAAAAGCCTAACTTGTTTTTATGATATCTTGATTTTATGAATAAGGTTTTATCTATGAGGTTTTGAACTTAATTTTTTTTCGTTTGTTTTGAGATACTTTTACAGAAATTTGCACGTTGTCCGCAATCTAAAACGTTAATTCTAATCTCAGACCAAACTAAATTTACGAAGTTTTGTTCTATGTGTAATCTACGTGGTGAACTTGGTCGACTATGGTATGATATGTTGTTGTGGTATGGGACACTAAGATGACATGGAAGTATGGGACATAAGTGGTGTGTCCGAAGCATGGTGGATACGCCGCTGGTACTTCCTATATATAAGTGCTTCCGACATGTTACCAACTTTCGTACCAAGTGCCATGCGAGATTTAGTGTTTGCAGACCAGTGTGGAAAGTCTACGTAATCTACAGAATGTCTATGCATGGAAAGCCCTATGCAATCTGATAACAAACTATGTAATCTATGAAAATCCTAGCATGATCTATGGTTAATGTATTATGTTAAATCTAGGGTAATCTAGCGTGTTAAACTATTTTGAGCTAATCTATGTTAAACTACCTTGGTCTGTGGTTTAATATCTACTTGGTTAGTCTATGTTAAACTATCTACTCAAGCAAGCTATGATAACCTATCGATATAATCTATGCCAAACTATGAAATGAACTATGTTAATCTACTTGAGTATTCTACGCTGATCTGTTTTGAGTATTCTATGTGATTTATTTGAGTAGCCTATGAGTAATCTACGATAATATATTAAACTATAATGGGTATGTTGAGTGTTGCGACACGTAACATGACACCAAGTACGAGGCAAGGCGATGTGCCCAAAGCGTGGTGGATACGCCGCTGGTACTTCCTATATATAAGCGTTTTCGGCGCATTGACCAAACTTCATGCAACGTGCCATGTGAAGGCCGTGAGTTTTGTGGTGATTCAATCTAGATTCTTTAATCTATCGTGTGCGTAATCTATATTGTGAGATCTCGTGAATCTAGACACATACGATCCTCTTGTTGGATCTTTAGGATGTCTTCGCAAAAGCTATCCGGCACTCTCAGGAAATCCAGGGAGAAGTCTCAGAAAAAGATGATGTCATTCATGGCCGACCAGATTGCTCGAGTCATGCCAAAGATCGTCTCTGAGCTCCAAGGATCAAACACTCCTCCATCCTCTGTGGACTCCAAGGCCGAGAAGCAGAAGTCTACTAAATTCAACTACAAACATTTCATCTCTTGCAACCCTAAGTCTTTCACGGGCAGTGATGGGGTGACTGCTATGCTCGAGTGGTTCGAGAGCATCGAAGTTACCTTCATTAACAGCGAGTGCCCAGATCATCTGAAAACTAGGAGTGCAACTAGAATGTTTCAGGGCAGAGCGTTGGAGTGGTGGTCGAATGAGAGAAACATCCGTTCAAATGAAGAAGCCTATGCTCTTCCATGGGCTGAAGTACGAGAACTCATGATGCTCGAGTTTTGCCCTCCTCATGAACAACTAAAGCTTGAAGAGGAGTTTTGGCACTTGAAGCAGATTGGTAATGATAATCTGGCTTATACTACCCATTTTAAGCAGCTGATCTTTTCGTTCCTCACTTGGTTTCGACTCCTAAGCGGATAATAACCAAGTACATCAATGGTCTACCTCCTGCTATGCATGATTCTATCAAAGCAGCTCAACTGGAAACTAATGAAGAATTCTATCGTTTGGCAGCAAGTTTGAACAACAACCGTGTGCGTGATAAACAGTTCGCTACTCCTGCTCCCTCCAAGTCTGCAAATCAAGTTACCCAGCAGCCAGGCAGCAGCAAGAACAAGAAAAGAAAATCCCAGGGTTCTGGATGTAATGATATTACTCCTGCTGCAAACCCTGCTGCTAAACCTGCTCCTGCTACCACTGCTGCTAACCCTGCTGCTCCTAAAGCTAAGAAGCAATACACTGGGCCTCATCCCAAGTGTGCAACTTGCAGCTACCACCATCCTGCTACTTCTGCATGTTGTCTGTGCACCAACTGTAATCGCTATGGTCACACGACTCCCTACTGCCGTCAAACTAACGCAGCTCAGCCAGCTCAGCAAGCCCCAGCTCAGGCAGCTCTACCTGCACCGCCAGCTCCTCTACAGAATCCTAGGCCAGTCAATGCTGTCCGTGCATGCTACAAATGTGGAGATACTACCCACCTCCGTAACCGGTGTCCTCAGCTGAACCAGGACCAGCAACCAGCCGCTCGTGGACGAGCGTTCAACCTTAACACGAATCAGGCTCGTAATGACAATGACGTTATCAATGGTATGTTCCTTATTAATAAACTTTATGCTTCGATTCTATTTGATACTGGTGCCGATAAAAGCTTTGTGTCCGTAGAATTTGAGTCTTTGATAAACTGTACACGCTCCAAGTTACCAGAGTCATTCTCTGTTGAGGTCGCCAATGGTAAGTCGATTCTTGTAAATTCTATCATTCGTGATTGTTCCTTGACTCTTAACGATCACGTATTCACTATTGATCTTATCCCAATGCGTTTGGGTAGTTTTGATGTCATCATTGGCATGGACTAGTTGCGAAAGAACCATGCCAAGATTGTTTGTCATGAGAAACTTGTTCGTCTTCCTCTTCCCTGTGGTGATACTTTGATCGTCTATGGAGACCGACCTTCAAAAGGACTAAGGCTAATGTCATGCACACAAGCGAGCAGAAGCTTACATAAACAGAACCCTGCCTTCTTGGCCCGCGTGGTGGAACAAAAAGGCAAGGGGAAGAACATAAGCGACGTTCCAGTGGTGTGTGACTTCACCGATGTCTTTCCTGAAGATCTTCCTGGTCTCCCCCCTCCCAGATCTGTTGATTTTCGTATTGATCTCGTAAATGGTGCGACTCCTGTCGCCAGGGCTCTCTACCGTCATGCACCTTCAGAAATGCAAGAATTATCTAGTCAACTTCAGGAGCTACTCGATAAGGGTTTTATTCGTCCAAGTACCTCCCCGTGGGGTGCTCCCATTTTATTCGTCAAGAAGAAGGATGGTTCCTTCCGTATGTGTATTGATTATCGTGAACTGAATAAGCTTACTGTGAAGAATCGTTATCCGCTTCCTCGCATCGATGACCTATTTGATCAATTACAAGGTGCGTCCTATTTCTCGAAGATTAACCTACGTTCTGGATACATCAACTACGTGTCCTCAAAGATGATATTCCTAAGACTGCATTCCGTACTCGATATGGGCACTACGAGTTTGTAGCCATGCCTTTTGGCTTGACTAACGCACCTGCAGTGTTCATGGACCTTATGAATCGTGTGTGTAAACCTTATTTGGATCGTTTTGTGATAGTATTTATTGATGATATTCTTATCTATTCTAAGTCTAAAGCCGACCATGCTCGCCACCTACGCCTGATGCTTGAACTTTTACGCGGTGAACGTTTGTATGCTAAGTTTTCTAAGTGTGAGTTTTGGATTGACGAAGTGCAATTTCTTAATCATATTGTTAGTAGTCAGGGTATTCATGTTGATCCTTCGAAAATCGAGGCAGTGAAGAATTGGTGTACGCCTAAATCCGTGTCTGAGATTCGTTCTTTCCTAGGATTGGCGGGTTATTACCGCCAGTTCATCGCAGATTTTTCAAAAATCGTTGTTCCTCTTACTACGCTAACCCAAAAGGAGAAACCTTTTGTTTGGGGTCTCGAGCAAGAGAACTCCTTTCAAACCCTTAAGAATCTTTTGTGTAATGCCCCTGTGCTAACTCTACCTGATGGCAACGACGATTTTGTGGTATATTGTGATGCCTTGAACCGTGGATTGGGCTGTGTGCTCATGAAACGGGACAGGGTTATTGCTTATGCCTCTCATCAGCTCAGGGTACATGAGAAAAACTACACTACACACGATCTGGAGCTTGGTGCAGTTATTTTTGCGTTAAAGATCTGGCGACACTACCTATATGGTACAAAGTGTGTGGTCTTCACCGAACATAGGAGCCTTCAGCATATCTTTGACCAAAAAGAGCTAAACATGCGACAGAGACGTTGGGTGGAATTGCTTAACGATTACGACTGCGAAATTCGCTATCATCCTGGCAAGGCGAACGTAGTAGCCGATGCCCTTAGTCGTAAAACCCATTTCAAGGCTATTCGTTTATCTAGTGATTTGCATGCTTGTATTCGCGAAGCTCAGTATTCGTCTGCTAATGAAGGAAGTCTCACCGTTGAAGTTCATGGCGCTAATGTGGATCAACTCGAAACTAAATCCGATGGTCTTTAGTATTATCTGAATCGCGTCTGGGTGCTAGATCGCGATAATCTCCGTGAGCTCATTATGACCGAGGCTCGCAAATCCCGTTACTCTATCCATCCAGGTGCCGACAAGATGTACCGGGATCTGCGTACAACTTATTGGGGCCCGGAATGAAGAGGGACATTGCTGTCTATGTGTCTAAGTGCCTTACCTGCTCGAAGGTAAAGGCTGAACACCAGCGTCCTTCTGGACTCTTGGAGCAACCAAAAATACCTGTCTGGAAATGGGATAGCATTGCTATGGACTTTATTACCAAACTACCCCGTACCTCTAAAGGTCACGATAGCATCTGGGTGATTATTGATTGTTTGACCAAATCCGCTCACTTTCTTCCTATTCGTGAAGATTACAGAGTGAAGAAACTTGCCCGAATCTATACCGATGAGATTATAAGCCGTCATGGCGTACCTCTTGACATAATCTCGGACCGTGATAGTCGTTTACTTCTCGTCTTTGGCAAACATTTCAATCCGCTATGGGTCCGCACTTGAATCTTAGCACGGCCTTTCATCCTCAGACGGATGGTCAGACCGAGCGTACTATTCAGACCCTCGAGGATATGCTTCGTTCTTGTGTCATCGACTTTGGTGGTAACTGGGATGTACTTTACCATTGATAGAATTCTCGTACAACAATAGCTACCATTCCAGTATTCAGATGGCTCCTTTCGAAGCTTTGTATGGGCGAAAATGCCGATCTCCTCTCAGCTGGCATGAAGTTGGGGAAAAGCAGTTCACCGACCCTGAGATTGTTCAAGAAATAACGGATAAGATTCTTCAGATCCGTGATAACTTGATCAAGGCTAGGAGCAGACAAAAGAGCTATGATGATAATAGGCGGAAGCCTCTGGAATTTGCTGTTGGTGACCGAGTTCTACTCAAGGTATCTCCCTGGAAGGGAGTAGTTCGTTTTGGGAAGAAGGGAAAGCTTGCACCTCGCTGTGTGGGTCCTTTCGTGATACTTGAAAGGATTGGCAAGGTAGCATACAGACTCGACTTGCCACAAGAGCTAAACAACGTGCATCCAGTGTTCCACGTATCTAATTTACGAAAATGCCTAGCCGATGAAGGACTGCAAGTTCCTCTTGAAGACTTGCAAATAAATGAGGCTGTTCAGTTTGTGGAGAAACCGGTCGAAATCATGGATCAAACTGTCAAGCGTCTGAGGCGCAGCAAAATTCCCATTGTCAAGGTCCGATGGGAAGGGAAGCGTGGTGCCGAATTCACTTGGGAGCTGAAAAGTGATATGAAGGCCAAGTATCCGCAGCTCTTTGAGCAGTCTTCATCTAATATTTTGGGGACAAAATCTCCTAAAGGAGGGGAGACTGTGACGCCCAACGTCCCTGAACTTTAGGCACTTGGCAAGAACAGTCCCTGAACTTCTAATAAGTTGTCAATTTTAGTCCCTGTGGTTTTATGGAGTTGATGTTTTGATACTTTTGGTTTCGAATCTTGTTGAAACTGTGACAACCCGTGATTTACGACTCTTAATTACGTAATTAACAGGCGATTAACGCGACAATAAATAGTGTTTACAGCACGGATTAACTTAATTAGGCCTTTGGAGTGCCTGGGAACGTCTATCCGTCTTTACAGTGCGCAACTGGTGGTTTACAGAGAAACCGGCGAAACGTTAAACGGCAACGGATTGAAACCAAACAGGATACTGACAACGCCGACTGATATTAAATTTTTACGATATATATTAGCTTTGTAATAAAATTTTTGTGACTACAGTCGAAACCGGATCGAAAAACGGATTAAAAACGACAACGATACAATTTTTCACGATTATTACCGTGATCGATGAACGGGCGTGCAAACAACGACTACCGACCGTATTTTTGTGTATTTTAATTTTTGACGTTAAAACAGAGTTCAGGGTTTTGACAACGGGTCTCGTAGGATTTACAGGCCACTTACACACGGGGATTGAGCTTGTGGGCCCTAGGCCCAAGCCAAAACCCACAAGCCTAAACCTATGCATAATATATCAGATATTATCAAATCTCTACTAATTATTGTCAAGATCTTTACTAGATGTGGAAATCTTACAAATCTTGCTAAATCTTGCCATAATATTATTAAGATCTTTACTAGATCTCACCCTCTCTATATTAGATCACCCCCCACTCCCTTTTTGTTCACTGCACATCCAAACAACACACAAATTACTCTCACTCTCTCTCTCGGTTACATATACCAGACAACAACCCAACCCAGCCGACCACCCTCCACCTCTCTTGATCACACTTCAAACAAACAAGCTCTCGGTCACCATCCCCTCCCTTCCTTTGAATTCTGATCGGCAGACAAACACAGGGACCGGCGACTGCCGGTGGTTCTCTCCGACGTGCGAGACACCCCCCCCCCTCACTCCTGCTTATCGGCTGCCACCACCGGATGGTGGTGGCGTGCGGCGGCTGCAACAGAACGAGACAGAGAGAGAGAGACGAGACAGAGAGAGAGAGGGCGACGGAAAGAAGGAGGTGCCGACCGCCATACGCGGCGGCGGCCGGCGGTGACGGCGGTGGTGGTGCCTTTTGGTCCGTCGATAATTCACGGTAAGAACCAGCTCCCTATTTTCTTCATTTCTTTTTGGTGGCTGATGATGGGATCGGGTTTTGTTCATGGCTCGGGTCAGATTCAAGGGTGGATCAGTTTCAAGCTTGGTGGTGATTCGAGTTATGGTACAGATTTTGTTTCGGGTTTCATGGTAACTCGGTTCGGGTCCGGGTCAAACAGTCAAGATAGTCAACTGGTCAGCGACTTCGGTTCGGGTTCAGGCCCGGTCAAGACAAGTCGGGGGTTCACGGTTCATGATTCGGATCGACTCAGTCAAATCTGGTCAACTCACTGAGTCAACTCGGTCAACCCAGTTGACTCGGTCAGCTCAGTCAAACGTCTCGACATGAAAGATTTGGTAAAGATTTACGACGCGTTATTAATTTTGATAATTATAATTAACGATTGTTTTATTATACGTGAGAAACGAGCTAAAAAACTGATTATATAATTTACACTTGATATATTTGACAAAGTTTACACATAGTTGAATCTTGATTAAATTGGGTTGAATTTTTGAAAATAAAACGACGACTTGTGTTGTCGGGGGCGTCCATAAACAGAGGAAACTCTGCCCGTTTTTCGAGAAAAACCCTTAAACACGACACGTATTATATTTCAAAAACGACGCTTAATGGAATTCGAGTTTATAATACTTCAAACCTTGATAATTCCAAACGCTTTTACAAATAAATATAATGTTATATTTATTTCGAACGTCGTCAACTCGTATACTTTTACAAAATAAATATAGCTCATATATTTATTTCGTATTTCAAACGACACTACAATTGTGTTACTAAAATAAATATAGTTATATATTTATTCTAAATGTCGTACAACGCGAAATCTTTTACAAAAATAAATATGGTTTATATATTTATTTTCAAACATAACAACTCGACGATTTCTTTATAAAATAAATATAACTCTTCATATTTATTTTATACGCCTAGACGGCCTATACGTATATTTTTGGCAAATATACACAAGACATGATATATATAATACAAGTTGTTATATATTATTTTCATATGAAATACGATACATAATACAAGTCTGTTATATGATATTTTCATATAAACATTCTCTTGATACACGTACGACTACTCGAGACGGCTAACGCAATTACAACGATATATTTATATATTTCGATATAAATATTTATTTACTTTCAAATCTCTCGAGAATCAAGTCTTGTCAAGACTTATTGGTTATTATCGAGAATGAAACGATACTTGTCAATTATGACTTAATCATTTCCGATAAGTTAACTACTTACCATTGAATCGTTCGACTAACGATTCGGTAGAGCTCGGTGACACGTAGTTAGTTACTACGTTTATTTAGAAACTTATTAGATATTCCGTGTTAGGAATAGTGTAGAAAGCACGCTAGCGAGTCTCATCTTGGAAACGACATCACGAGGTCGTAATTAGCTCGCCTTGCACAAGAATATTCAGGTGAGTTCATAACCCCACTTTTTACAGCTTTACATTTTTATAAATGTTTTCGGGGTGGAAAGACATGCACGTTTTGCAAAAACATACAAAGTTCTGAACAAATGCAAAACTCGTATTTCTAAATCATATTACGAAGTGATTTCGAGGAACTCAAATGATTTACGAAAGGTTTATCACATTTTACACGGCACACAACGCTAGTGCACAGGTATATGTGAAACTTAAGCTATACATCAACGGGGGTTGAAGTACGACACATACGATTATCGAGGCGAGGCCTTTGAGAAGGAACGATGACGCAATTTAACGACGACGCTAGATTCCTGTCAGCAGGAGAACTAACGATCAGGAAACGACAACTTGTCACGCGATCCTGCAACGGCACGAATCACACCAGGGAGAAGACGATTGTCTCCGCATTTCCCCTACCTAACTAATGACGAATACGCTATGTTCGACATTCCATGGTAATGTCACCTAATAATTGGTCGTCACACGAAACCCCAGGTAAAGTCCTCAAATTTCTTTTATTGAAATTTCGAATTTCACACTTACTGAGTAGATTTTCGTACATCTACTCCTCTTAATGGTCATTGTATCACGATCATTTCTTTTCAAGTTACATACATGGTATCTCCTTGTGACCATGCCGAAAGTTTTCTTGTCGATACATATATTTATTGTCGGATTACGCTAAAACCAAGTTCAATTGTTTGAACTTGTCCATTACACATATTCACTTCAGAGCATCATATGATGTATTGGGAGCATCATATTCAAATTTTGTTTTAACAAGTGTTTTCATTTGTTCCGAGTCGTGGTAAACTTGTTTGGTATTCGACTCCATTAAATTGTTGATTTCGACACCTTGTGGTGGTGTTTTCACTTATTTGAACCTTGCGCTAAACCCGTTTAGATATCTTGATCGGTGGTCTAGAGTTGGTTTAAGAACGGATTGTTCACTGATCAAGACGATCACGGGATGGATTCTGGCATAAACTCGTCGCTAACAGACAACTGGTTAGACTGTGGTAGTACCCGACCGATCGGAATGACTCATTAAACGATAAGTTACTGTTGTCTCAGTACGTGCCGTGACGTCACCATTTAAATTCTCTAACTTAGGAACTTACGAAAGTTGGTTAATAAGAACAATAGGCCAGCCGATAGGACAGCCGACCGATCTGACAGCCTTTCTTCACAATAGGCCAGCCAATCGGACAGCCAACCGATCTGACAGCCTTTCTTCACAATAGGCCAGCCGATCGGACAACCATCTGATCGGACAGCCTTTCATCACACTAGGCCAGCCGATCGGATTATCATCCGATCGGACAGCCACATTGGTCTTATTTCACTGTTGTTCCCAACCGGACGGATGGCAACCCGATCGGATAGCCATTCGATCGGGCAGCCATTGACACTATACATACACAAGGCCACCCGGTCGACTGGCCATCCGATCGGACAGTCGTTCGATCGGACAACCATCCTACCAAGTGACCTGTTAACCCCTTTATTCTATTTCAAAACTCTGTCTGACTCTTACCCTAATGCAATCTAATCAGGCTAATCCTTAAAGAGCTCCCTTTGATCCAATAACAGTTGCGACTGTTAAACAATCACTGTGAGTATACTCGATCCCCTTTTTACTTTAAACTTTTGGGGTGTAACATGTATTCTATGAAACTTAAACTTGAATCTTTGAAACTTATGCTCTATCCTATGCGAAACTTGTGATTCTTGATTCTTGACTCTATGTGCTATGTGACGTTTAATCCAGAGTGTGTGGTTCCGCCTTAACAATAGTAGTGCTATAGGAAGATGCACCTCTCCCATTATTCTTGGGGGTATTGTTAGGAGGATTCTAGTTTACCTTGAGTCTTGGGTAAACACCAAAGCACCGGGATACTTAGGCTATCACTGTATGGACTGCGGCACTAGCCTGGCTGAAACTATTTTGTTACGTTTACATGGATATGAGTTGTTTTTAATCTATTATTCAAACTTGTATACTCGCCAATACTTCTGTATTGATATTTTAATACATGTTGCAGGCTAATAGGATGCTATGGAGTGCATGGAATCAAGCTAGGAGATGCTTAGAAACATCACCTAGTTAACTTAGAATCTTTGAACAATTTGAACAATATTTGTTATGGTCTGTATTCGATACTTGTGTTGGTTGTGTTTACTTTTAGGCAACGATATGATAAATTTGATCTAAATTCTATTAAAACAAATAGTGTTATGGATTTCTCATGAGCAATCTGAACGCTTAGTGCTCGCACCCCGATGTTTCCGCCATCGGTTGGGGTGTGACATCGACCCGAACTAGGTCGAGTCTTGCCTAATTCCCTATAGTTATGGCTCTGATACCAATCTGTCACACCCCAACCGATGGCAGAAACATCGGGGCGTGGCACTGAGCGAAACAGATTGTCCAGAAGTTTCCATAACAACTAACATTACCAATTATTTAAAACATCATGTCCCATACCATGACATAAAAAGTAATATAATTATTACAGACAAAATCTAGTCAAATTGTTCTGTTCCGACAACTCAGATTTCAAGTACAGACAATTCGTTTATTCGTTTCTAGACCTTTCCTAGCCTTGACAGCAAGCAAAGCATTCAAACATCTTATGCTCCTGCCACATACGTTAAAGTAAAAGTCAATACACATAGTGTAAAGGTGAGCATACAAGTTTAATAGATATAATAGAGTTCGAAATCGTTTACGCATAACCAGCACGTACACAGGGTGAAATGAAGCACGTAAGTTATCGACGTGATCCTATCAATACCAATGACTGTGGGTTGACTGCGCAAGGCAGTTCGTAATAAATGATCACCACTGTGACCCATGTGATTAATTGTCCATAACAACCCCTGAGTGAATAGGTGCTGAGTCCAAACTAATAGTACTATCGTTGCTAAGGCAGGTAGACAGCAATCCACGTGTAAACATAACAAACAAACAAGCATTCATTAAGTCACGTATAACATGCGGTAACGGTTAGCGTTAAAGTATTGTGTAGTGTGTTCGAAGTGATTTAGAATAAGTAAAGTATGTAACACCCAAAAGTGCGTAAAGCAAAAAGGGTTCGAGTATACTCACAACGATGATGGATTGAAGGGAGCGCTATAGTAAGTTTAGCCTGATTATAACGATAGCATAAAAGATAAGCGGCGCGTAAAACGAAGTAAAGTGTCAGTGGATCGAACAGTAATCCGATCGGGTGACAATCCGATCGGGTGGCCGGTCGATCGGGTGACAATCCGTTCGGATGGTCATCCGATCGGGTGACCATTCGATTGGATTGTTACCTCGTTTGGGATGGATGTGTTTGTGTATGATGGCTTGTGCTTTGAAGTTTTCATTGTAGCATTTTGAAAATAGAGAAGTATCTCTACCTTTCAGGTCGGTCGATCGTACGACGGTCCGATCAGGCGACAACCCGATTGGTAGGACACTTCAGTGAGAACAAGTTCACAACAGTTTGTCACTCGATCGGATTGCAATCCGATCGGGTGGCAATCCGTATGTATTGAACATGTTGAAAATTGTTAAAGTGTTGAAGTCTAAACATCACATGGTCGGGTGGTAATCCAATCGGATGGCAATCCGATCGGACGGCAGTCCGTTCAATGTTCAAACCTCAAGAATGTTGAAATAAAAGTTAAGTGTGGGACCCAAGGTGCAATCCGATCGGGTGGCTGTCCGGTCGGGTGGTAATCCGATCAGACGACAATCCGATCGGATGGCAATCCGTCCCAAACGACCTGATCGTCTTCTTCACTTGGTTGTTCTGACAGTTTGCGTTTTCTCGAGACTGTACAATGACGTATCAAACAACAGAAACCTTGTCAAGACTTAGTGACCCGATTGGACAGGAATCACCCTAGTCCGACCTGTTAACTGTTCGAGACGGTGTTTCATGTTTAACCCGAAATCAGAAATCTCGTGGATAGAATCCAGATCTTGAACCAACCAACACTAAGAACGAGTAGGAGATCGGAACAAGCTCCGATTCTATCGGTTTTGAGTGCATTGAGTGTAAAAGAGTTGAAAGAAAGTTAGAACCCATCTTTCAATCCTTTTTCACCATGAATATGTTCAGATCTATAAAAGATCTTTGTTTATTTGTGTGGAAATCGTTCAGATCTAAGTTGTTCTTGGTGGATTGAAGCCAAAACATGAAGTTCATAAGAACACCATGATGACATCATCCTAGAACACCTCAAATCTAGTGATTTCATTGTTAAAAGTTAAGATTCAAAAGATAGAAAGGTGTAGGAGTGCGTGTAGATCAAGAAGTACAAGATTTAGGTGGAAAACTTACAAGAATCGCGAGAAATCTGAAGAAATAACGGCTGGAGCAAGTAGGGCAGAGAGAGAGAGCTGCCAACATCAAGTGATGTTGACATATGGGGGTATTTACAGGGTTTCCATAAATGGAAAAGGGGAAAGAGGGCTGGTCGATCGAGTGGCAACTCGGTCTGTTGGCCACTCGATTCGAGTGCACGGCGTGGTGAGTTTTGCAGTTTCGATTCACATAACGAGCGTTGCGATGCGATAGAGTTTCCTATCCAAATTACGTTTAATCCCAACTACTATATCTAACATATAATCATCCTAAATATCTTGCGTTTAGCGTTTGCGATTCGATTACGATAGCGTTGCGATTGCGTTTCGATTAATCCCCACAACATAAACATAAATAAACATGCACAAGTAACACATAAGAGGCACACACACGTAAAACAATATCCAGAACACATAATTTGAGTTGCGAGTGCGATTGTGATGCGATAAGCGATAAACATCGTTACATAGCGATAAAACCTCGATTATTAATAAGTACTCCACATAATACAACTAGTGTAACAAGGCAATTAGACTAACTACGAGTCAAAGAAGTCAAAACAGCAGTTGAGCAAGGAGTGACATATCGTAATTAGCAATCTTTTCTTCCTTTGACTTCAACGTTGACTTTGACTTTGACTTTCGAAACACGGGGTTTACAGTTAATAGTCCCGTAGTTATGAAATATGTATATTAAAATGTTCTTTTGTACTTGATTTTTTTTCAAAGTAAATTATAAAGTTAATGAAGTGCTTACATTGCTTATGATGGATATCTTTGGGCTGAAGGTCTTCTTTGATTAGGATATAAGCGACTCGTGCTGATAACGTGTTATAATATAACAAGAATTAACACAAGATTAGTGCTAAAACTTTAAGAACTTTAGAAATGTTACAAGAGAAAGAAGAAGAGAATTGTATAACTTATGAAAGTGTATACATGAGGTGCATTTTTTCTTCTACCTTGAGCTAGTATTTGTAACACCCCGACCACGTAATACAACAAACCGCGGCGGAAACGTCGGGGAATCTTGTGTCACAGAATCATTGTTTTTAACAACACATGGAATTTAGAATATTGTTTTATTACATAATAAGTTACATTGTCTTGGAATCAGATCAACAAACAGTACAATTGTCGTTCATGTTTTATAGCTACTAAGGCCCATGTCCATCCTCGGTGAAGCAATCAACAGTCGTCACGTAATAGAACCTGAAACATATGTGAAAGTAAACACGTCAGCATAAAAATTCCTGTGAGTAACATAGGTTTTGTGTTGAAGATTCATGACTTTGAATGTTTAAAGAAATGTTTAACGTAAAGTAGTCATGAACCTTTGAAAATGTTTTCTTTTATAAATCATAAGAAATTCAAATGATATAAAAGAATGATGTATGGTTAAGTAATTAACCAAATGAAAATAATATTTATAAAATGTGTCATGTCTTGTCCTTGTTGAAGTGGTATAGATAACTGATGTGCGATAAAGTGTTATATATATTAGGTGTATATTTTAAGCCCTTTTTAACACTTATTTTAAGCCAAGTTTTAAATTTATAAAACACGATATTTTACTAACACTAAACACACATATGGGCAAGTGCACCCATCGTGAGCGTAGTATAGCGTTGGTAAGATACCGAGGTCGTCCAAGGACACAAGAGCTTTTAATACCGGTTTATCCTCAACGTCTAATCAAAATAAAAAGTTTAGAAAAATGTTTTAAACTAAGAAAAATAAAAACTAACTAAAATGCTGAAAATAAAAATAAAAATAAAAACAGATAGACAAGATGAATCACTTGGTTCCGACTCGTATCTAGTATAACCTTTGATTATTTCCGCACTTTTGCACATAATTAAGAGATTATCTTAGTTATTGTAGTAGGCCCCTCTTTTGAAGGTGACGTTACCCTCACCCCAGTAGTTTGAGTCAGCAAGGATACAATCCTAAAAGTGTGGATTATTGGAAGATAATGAATTAAGTTATTAATGCAGTATTATGGTAGGCCCCGCTTTTGGCGGTGACGTTACCCTCGACTAAGTAGTCTGAGTCAGTAGGGATACAGTCCTAAATAGCCGGGTTATAGTATTAATAGTAGTTAACTTATGAGGGGATCAAAGAGTTTGGACCCCCGCCATCCAATACCGTGAAGCATTGAAGGAGGTCCTACTAAATTTGACCCAGGTCCATTGCAGGACCTCTAAACGCTGAACAATGGCAAGACCTTTACCAAACCGTTCCCTTAACCCCCGACCAGGTAGCCAACATACCTCCATATAGACCGTGGAGATATGAATGGTGAAAATCCTTTATTTTATATAGACAGTAAAATAATGCCAAGACACCACGGACAAACAATAAGGAAAGATCACCTTCAACATAAGTAACTAGTTATTAAAGTCATTAATACAAAACCAAATAAAAAGTGCAAAAGATTAGAAATAAAAAGTATTATACTAGACACTTTGTCTTCACCAAGTGAGGTAAGAGACTTAGGCAAACATGGCCTTGATTGTCAATAACTCTTACGATCAATCTTGGATCCCGAGACGACTCACACACTCTACGATGGACAATGGATGATGGTGGTGGATGATGGTGTTGTGATGGTGGTGGGTGGTGGATGAAGTGTGAGAGAGGTGGTGTGCCAAAGGATGAGTTGAAATAAATCCAAGCACTCCTATTTATAGGCTGAACAGAGAGCTGGGCACGGCCCCGTGTCCGCTGGGCACGGCCCCGTGCCTGTCTGACACTCTCTCTCCTCATTAATTGTAATTCGCAATTACAATTAATGCGCCTGCTGTACTTTTGCCACGCCCCCGTGTTCACTGGGCACGGCCCCGTGGTGGGCAATAGAAGCTTCTATAGGTTTGTCTTTTCTGCTGCTTCTTGGGCACGGCCCCGTGCTGGCTGAGCACGGGCCGTGTTCAGTCTTTTGCCTTCTCTATTTTGCTTGGGAAGATGCCGTTGAGGGGTCGGGCAGTCCACTTATGTTCCTTTCCTTGTATTTATGTTGGATTTAGCTGACTTTTTGCTTCTTTTGTGTTTTTGAGCTCATTTAATCCTGAAAATACAAAAGGAAGACAAAAACACTCTTTTTCCAATATTAGTACTTAAAAAGGTTTAGTTTTATGCCTCATTTGATGTAATTTATATGTTGCATTTTACACACATCAATAACGCCACAAGATGTAACATAATAAAAGCACTTATCAATAACCATCAAATAATGTCTTGTTTAAAATGTCAAACGTCATGTGCAAACAATGTCTAATGTCAGGTATAAACCGTGTCTTGTATGGCAAATAAAAGTCTTTTCTCAAGCCAAATGCGTAATATCATGAAAACCAAAAATAAAGTTATGCACATATGCTTCACCCCAAAACATTTGAAAAACGTAAAATAGGGGAACTATGTACTCACCTTTGGGTGCGTTCTTATGTGTTAACACAATCCCTCAAATTGTTTATTCGTCCTAAATTAAGTAAGAACGATTTAATAATCAAAAACTCATAAAACACCTAAGTTTCTCCGATACTTAGAATTTTCATATAACTTTGAGATTTTCTCGAAAAGTTATTATTTTTTATTATGTTGGTGTTTTTATATATATATGAGTTTATATATATATTTTAAGAACTTTGCGACTTGAACGATTTTATTGGTGACTCTCATCATGTTATAAGCAATATATCTACGATTTGTGCGTTGTAGTATATTGTAACAACCCGCACGTTCGTGCGTTGTTACTACTCAATATACTCGTTACGCCTAGCACCAGAGATTCGGATCATAATGTAGCTATATCGCATACATCGCTATTTCGCAGTATTTTCGCATATTACGCATACCTTAACGCTATAACAAATCGCATCACACACACTAACGCTCACGATGATGTTGAGTGAGGACCTACTCTACCCTCCTCAATAGCCGTGATGCGTCGCAGAGAACGCATATTCGAAACGAAACCCGGTTATTGTGTCGCAACTTTGAAATATGGATATGTATCTATATACGAAAATGAGGATGAAAAGTGTGTAACCAAACCATCGCAACGCTTAACGATCAAAACGGAATGCCCAAAACTCAGCCCGACAGCCATCCGAACGGACAGGCCATCCGAACGGACAAGCCACCCAGAGCGGACAGGCTGCACCACCTCCTCTCCTCTCTTGCCTATAAATACCCCCACTCTCACATCAATTGCCTTAATGTGACAGCTCCCACTCGACCAGCACGCTTTTGGGCTATTTTCTCTCGATTTCTCGCGATTCTTGTAAGTTTCCAACTCAAGTCTTGTACTTCTATGATCTACACGCACTTCTTCATCATTTTCTCTCCAAAATCCTAACTTTTAACCGTGAAATCAATGGATTTGAGGTGTTCTAGGGTGATGTCATCACGAAGTTCTTATGAACTTCAAGCGTTGGCCGTATTCCACCAAGAACCACTCAAATCCGAAGGATTTCCACAAGAATAAACAACATTTTCACACAAATCTACACATAATCGTGAATAAAAGGATTGAAAGATGGTTTTCCAACTTTCTTTCAACTCTTTTACACTCATTGAACACAAGACTGATAGAATCAGAGCTTGTACCGACCTTCTACTCGTTCTTAGTGTCGTGTTGGTTCATGATCTGGTTTCTAACAAAGAGACGACTGATTTCGGGTTGACCAAGAACGACCATCACGAATCAGTAAACCGGTCAGATTGGGTGATTCCTGTCCGATCGGGTCCCTTGGTTCGAGATGGGGTCTCTTTTGGCTAGCACGTCACAACACCGTCTCGATCAAAGCCACCAAAAACCTTCAAAGTTAGTCGAGTGCCAAGGACGACTGGATTGCTTGGACGGATTGTCGTCCGATCGGACAGTCGTCCGATCGGACAGTCGTCCGATCGGACAGGCTGTCATCCAAACGGAGAGGCCATCCAAACGGACGGGCCATCCGAACGGACGGGCCATCCGAACGGACAGGCCATCCGAACGGACAGGCCATCTGATCGGATTTCATCTTGGTTCCACACCTGACTTCAACTTCAATAATTCGGAGTATTGTCCGATCCATTGACATCTTGCTCCGTTTAACGCACAATTCAACGCTCACGCTATCGATCTGTAATCAGGGTAATCTCAGATGCGCTCCCTTCAATCCAACTAAGTTGTGGTTGCTTGCCGAACACCGACTGTGAGTATACTCGAACCCCTTTTTATCGCATTTTGGGTGTAACATACGTTCCTATTAAATCAAATTTATCAAAACGAATTATTCAATCAAACTGTTATCACTTGCGAATAACTGATATGCATATTTATACATGATGCTAGTTACATATGTGTTAGGACTTATACTCGCGAGGTCCCGCCTTAACTAGTATAGTACTATAGCACCCGACGGGGTCTAGTTAGGATGAATAGCAATCGCAATCGCAGCTCGAGTAACTTAGCTGGTAGTATCAGTCTTGTATGCATGTATGTTGAGGTATCTCGTTTATGTATTTGGTAATTCGCAGCACTTTTAACTACTTACGCTACACTGTCAAAACTTGTATACTCACCAATACTTTTGTATTGACGTTGTTTTAACGTATGTTGCAGGTTAGTCGCAGTCTACATCAAATCAAGCTAGGAAGTCTAGAAACTCACTAAAATCTAGGTTGTCGGTTTTGTAATTATTTGAGAGAACATGTAACCTGTGATGACTTTTGTGATTGTAATTGTTTATTAGTATGGGATAATGAACGCATTAATTATTGTCACAAAATAGTTGTTATGGATTCTTCTGAGCAATCTGATTCGCCTAGTGTCGCGCCCCGATGATTCCGCCATCGGTTGGGGTGTGACAGATTGGTATCAGAGCCATAACTATAGGGAATTAGGCAAGACTCGACCTAGTCCGGGCCGATGTCTTAGGAAACGACCTAGTCTATAGTCTAAGTACCAACAGGCCGACTCGTACGAACCCAGTAGGGTTTGTATGGGCCTACTTGATACTCTCGATCGAAATTGCTAAAAACTACAACTTTGTGTGAACACCGCGTACTACAGCTTCACACGAAGAAGCCTTTCCTAAGGCCGAAATACTACTTAGCCTTTCCTAAGGCCAACACAATACACACGTTTTCGAAAATACTCGCATAACACAACTGAATGATCCAGTCGAGATCAGGTGTTAAAACCAAGAACTCTCGATAAGATCGCTCACTCAGCGCAATTTCTAGCACGAGAACTTTTGTTGAGCTAGGAGTGACATCTATAACTCAACAAAGGACTCCATTTCAAAATCCAGTGGAACTCCTGAATTTATTCGAAGAGCACAACCACAGACAGGAGTGAAGTTATTAAGTTAGGGGTGAAACCCGCACCTTAATAAACCGTTCCACTCTCTAAAATGGTTTCGAATAGCTCTCACCAAGGACTCGACCATAACGACGACTCGAGCCACGCAACGACTAGGAGGACGAATGCCATGAGCTGCATCCCAGTGGAAGCATAAGTCTTCAAGGTCAACGCGCGTGCAAGAACTTGTTGGGTATAGTTGGGTTACCTTGGGTAGTCGACGCCTAAACACCCGAGGCACTCTGGTTATTTTACTAAGCCTACGACTCACCGGTTTTATGCTTTAATGAACTTAATTACGCTTTATGTGTTTATTTTATGCCTTATCGATTTCTCGATTTATCAATTTTCGCTCCTTGTTTTACAAAACACACAACTCGCACAGCCATCGCAATCTAAAACGAAAACCGAATGTTCGCAACAAAACTAATGTCTAATTTCTCCTTCTTGCTCTCTCTCTTCATCGCGTCCTCGCGCATTCTACACCAATATGTATGTGTGTGAGTATAAACTACAACTATATCTAAATACAAATAAATCATTGTGTGAGAACTTAGGAATCTTGTGGCTCCTATGTGAAGTCTATTGTATTAATTGCAACAAGTTTTAATCGCGCTCAATCGCATCGCAAAACTCAAAAATCATTATGATCGAATCTCACTCCAAGTCTCTCTCTCTCTGTCTAGATGCCTTCCAACAACTCTACCTCGAGACGAACAGCCAGGAGAAGAGCCAAACGAAGCACCGAAAAGAGGATTGTCTCGCTTGTGGTCAGGAAAGTGGCCAAGGTCATTCCTCAAATTGTCGCTCAAGTGCACTCTCTCAGCAACTCTCGAGCCTCGGAAGATTCTAAGACGGGAGCGTCGCCATCTGCTTTCCTCTACAAACACTTCAAAGCCTGTGACCCGATGGAGTTCACGGGTGAAGGAGGTGTGTCCCAACTACTCCAGTGGTCCGATTCTATCAAAGTTACCCTTCGTCAGAGTGGGTGTCCCGATGGTTTCTGTACCACTTGCGTTACCGGGGTATTTCAATTGTGAGCACTCGACTGGTGGACAGCCGAACGTAACAAACGTGGGATCTCCGTAGCCTACACTCTCTCTTGGGATGAGCTGAAAGAGCTCATGAAGAAAAAGTACTGCCCTCCCCACGAAGTCCAGAAACTCGAAGAAGAATTTTGGAAAATCAAGCAAGTCGAAGGTGACAATAATGGCTACACCATAAGGTTCAAACAGCTAAGCATAATCTGCCCAAGTCAACAATCCAGGAAAAGCCATCAAGAAGTACATTCGCGGCTTACCTGAAAGTGTGGGCGATTTTGTCGAAGCTGCAAGACCTGCTACCATCGAAGAAACCTACCGCTTAGCCGCAGAAATCAACAACAAACGAGTCTTGGACGGATTCTTCTCCAAGAACCCTATCAAACAAGCTCATCAAGCAATCGTCATCGATTCATCCGGCAATTCTTCCAATGATTCTACTGATGATTCTCCTGAAGATTCCTCCGACGATGCCTCCAGCGAATCATCATATGAATCCGCCGACGACACTGCATCATCTCAGGAAGCTCAGCCCAGCTGTAAGCGAAAGACCATGAGCCCAGACTCTTCAACAACTGGACTGTCGTAACTAGAACCTCTCCGAGCAGCTCCAGTTCACTTGAAAAGTGCCTACAACGGAACTCATCCCCTGTGCTAGACGTGTACGTATCATCACCCACCAGAAGCTAATTGCCGCTATTGCGTGAATTACAACTGGTATGGTCATCTTACGCAGCACTGTCGTGCAGGACCGCAGCCTTGAAGAACTTCAGCAACAACCGCAGTCTCCGCAGAAGTACTCCACAACAACGTTAATTTGTTTCTAATGTTGTTGTAAGAATACGACTTATCGCCGTCAATTTCTTTTATGTGTGGAAACTTATTCTATCCCTCGACGCATGTGGATTCTATTTCTATTCGCACACAATCTAATGCTAGCACTATGTACTATATAAAGTAGTTTACCCCTACTATGCATTCTTGAGATAAGGTACGATAAACATGCAAGAATCAAATTAATCACGGGTGCACACGGGATTATTTTGGTCAGTGCACGAAGATTGTAGTGAGTTTCAATGATGCCTTAATGTTCAGGGCATGGTTAAGCGTGGTGGATACGCCGCTGGTACTTCCTATATATAAGCTTCTTGACCATGTCTGACGAAGTGTGACATCTATTCACGGAACAGAGGCGTATGGTTGAAACATGACGGTGTTTCGCCATGCTAACCGAAGTTTTGTGAAGAAAGTGCTGATGTGTGTAAAATGCAACATATAAATTACATCAAATAAGGCATAAAACTAACCCTTTTTAAGTACTAATATTGGAAAAAGAGTGTTTTTTGTCTTCCTTTTGTATTTTCAGGATTAAATGAGCTCAAAAACGCAAAAGAAGCAAAAAGACAGCTAAATCCAACATAAATACAAGAAAAGGAATATTAGTGGACTGCCCGAACCCTCAAACGGCACCTTCCAAAGCAAAATAGAGAAATCAGAAGACTGAACACGCCCCGTGCTCAGCCAGCACGGGGCTGTGCCCAAGAAGCAGCAGAAAAGACAAACCTATAGAAGCTTCTATTGCCCATCACGGGGCCGTGCTCAGCGGACACGGGGGCGTGTCGAAAGTACAGCAGGCGCATTTATTGTAATTGCGAATTACAATTAATGAGGAGAGAGATTGTCAGACGGACACGGGGCCGTGCCCAGCGGACACGGGGCCGTGCCCAGCTCTCTGTTCAGCCTATAAATAGGAGTGCTTGGATTCATTTAATCTCATCCCTTGGCACACCACCTCTCTCACACTTCATCCACCACCCACCACCATCACAACACCATCATCCACCACCATCATCCATTGTCCATCGTAGAGTGTGTGAGTCGTCTCGGGATCCAAGATTGATCGTAAGAGTTCTTGACAATCAAGGCCATGTTTGCCTAAGTCTCTTACATCACTTGGTGAAGACAAAGTGTCTAGTATAATACTTTTTATTTCTAATCTTTTGCACTTTTTATTTGGTTTTGTATTAATGACTTTAATAACTAGTTACTTATGTTGAAGGTGATCTTTCCTTATCGTTTGTCCGTGGTGTCTTGGCATTATTTTACTGTCTATATAAAATAAAGGATTTTCACCATTCATATCTCCACGATCTATATGGAGGTATGTTGGCTACCTGGTAGGGGGTTAAGGGAACGGTTTGGTAAAGGTCTTGCCATTGTTCAGCGTTTAGAGGTCCTGCAATGGACCTGGGTCAAATTTAGTAGGACCTCCTTCAATACTTCACGGTATTGGATGGCGGGGGTCCAAACTCTTTGACCCCCTCATAAGTTAACTACTATTAATACTATAACCCGGCTATTTAGGATTGTATCCCTGCTGACTCAGACTACTTAGCCGAGGGTAACGTCACCGCCAAAAGCGGGGCCTACCATAATACTGCATTAATAACTTAATTCATTATCTTCCAATAATCCACCCTTTTAGGATTGTATCCCTGCTGACTCAAACTACTGGGGTGAGGGTAACGTCACCTTCAAAAGAGGGGCCTACTACAATAACTAAGATAATCTCTTAATTATGTGCAAAAGTGCGGAAATAATCAAAGGTTATACTAGATACGAGTCGGAACCAAGTGATTCATCTTGTCTATCTGTTTTTCTTTTATTTTTATTTTCAGCATTTTAGTTAGTTTTATTTTTCTTAGTTTAAAACATTTTTTTAAACTTTTATTTTGGTTAGACGTTGAGGATAAACCGGTACTAAAAGCTCTTGTGTCCTTGGACGACCTCGGTATCTTACCAACGCTATACTACACTCAACGATGGGTGCACTTGCCCATATGTGTGTTTAGTGTTAGTGAAATATCGTGTTTTATAAATTTAAAACTTGGCTAAAATAAGTGTTAAAAAGGGCTTAAAATACACACCTAATATATATAACACTTTATCGCACATCAGTGCCATGTGGAGTTGGAACGTAGACCTATTATACTATTATGGTTATTTTTGACACACTATACTACATCACAAGGCGTAACAATCTCAATCGCAACTCAAGCGTGATCGCTAGACTTTTCATAAGTCGACACGCTCGCAATCGCATTATCGCTGGAATCTATCTCGCAATCTAAATCGCTTATTATGTGGCTCAAAATCGCAATTGCATAGTGTGCGCATCTCGCAATCCCTACCGTTGGTTATCGCTTATTGTGTGAATCGCCATCGCTTTTGGTGTGTTCTCGCTTAATCGCTTATGTGAGCGCCACTTGATATGCATCGCTTATTGCGTGTGTATCGCTCTATCGTTTATCGCTTACTGGGTACCGCTTGGTGTGGATCGCTTATTGTGGATCGCTTATCGTGGATCGCTTATTGTGGATCGCTAGACGAGTATCGCTAATCACTCGCCGCTTTTCGCCTTAACGCACTTCGCGCCTACCTCATCGCTTCGATACTCTTATCGCCTATCGCTGTTCGTGTTATCTGTGTTATGTTAGCACACACGACCTTGCTTCACGAGACAAAGCTAATAGGGCTAAAACATGGTGGTGTTTTAACCGTATTAGCAGACTTTCGTGGAAAAAGGCCATGTGGGGTTAATGTTTGAGGTGTTCAACTCAATCGAATCGCATATCTCTATCGCTTGCAACGCATCGACTGTAGCCTATCGCTTGACGGTTGTCGCTAACGCTCGTCGCTATCGCTTATCGCTCTTCGCTTATCGCCGCCGTCTTCGCTTATTGTTGTGTTGTGTTATCGCATACCGCTCATCGCCCTCGCTTGTATCGCTGAACTGAATTCGAAATCGACTCCATCACTCAGTTTACCCGAATCGCTTTTCAAGACTTAGTCCAACCTTTTTCTCGCTTGGATCGAGTCATTGCAAATCTGTGTATACTAGGTCGACACGTAGGACATTGCTTCACGGGACGGAAGCCATATGGTTAAAGCATGGTGGATATGCCGCTAGTACTTCCTATATATAAGTGTTTTATCCATATCGTCAAACTTCCGTGGGAAAGTGCCATGCGGGGCCGACCTTAAAAATTAATTTTTTGGTGTTATTAAAAGGCTTTATTTACACAAAATTTTAACTAATCTTTTCTTACAAAGTTTTTTTTTCTAAGATTTGATCAAAACCTTTGTACAAGACGAGATTTTCTTATAACGTTGGAGTGACAATAGACTCAAGTTACTGCCGCGTGACGAGAAAATTTCGTAAAACGAGTTTTAATCACTTTAAAATCTTTTAGTAACCCAACCAAAACCCTTCTCATAGCGCTGGTGTGGACATCAATACTAGTTAACGCCGCACTGTGAGAAGATTTTCATGAACAAGTTTTTCCTAATTAAATCGACTTTTCGAAAAATTAAAACGCTTTGGGATCGCATTCTTGTGTGTGTTATCGCCTTTAATCATGCGAATCGCTTTAACACGCCGCTCTCGCTTAGTCTTCGCAAAGCTCTCGCGCGTTAATTCTCTATCGATCGCTCGCTATCCCTTCGCTTTTATCGCTTACTCGCTCGCATCAACCCTCGCGACCCTACTTGTGGATTAATTTCGGGACGAAATTTCCTAAAGCAGGGGAGACTGTAACAACCTGCACGTTCGTGCGTTGTTACTACTCAATATACTCGTTACGCCTAGCACCAGAGATTCGGATCATAATGTAGCTATATCGCATACGTCGCTATTTCGCAGTATTTTCGCATATTACGCATACTTTATCGCTATAACACACCGCATCACACACATTAACGCTCACGATGATGTTGAGTGAGGACCTACTCTACCCTCCTCAATAGTCGTGATGCGTCGCAGAGAACGCATATTCGAAACGAAACCCGGTTATTGTGTCGCAACTTTGAAATATGGATATGTATACGACCCTATGTGACTAATTATAATAAATATATATACGAAAATGAGGATGAAAAGTGTGTAACCAAACCATCGCAACGCTTAACGATCGAAACGGAACGCCCAAAACTCAGCCCGACAGCCATCCGAACGGACAGATCATCCGAACGGACAGGCCATCCGAACGTACAGGCCATCCGAACGGACAGGCCACCCGAACGGACAGGCTGCACCACCTCCTCTCCTCTCTTGCCTATAAATACCCCCACTCTCACATCAATTGCCTTGATGTGACAGCTCCCTCTCGACCAGCACGCTTTTGGGCTATTTTCTCTCGATTTCTTGCGATTCTTGTAAGTTTCCAACTTAAATCTTGTACTTCTATGATCTACACGCACTTCTTCATCATTTTCTCTCCAAAATCCTAACTTTTAACCATGAAATCAATGGATTTGAGGTGTTCTAGGGTGATGTCATCACGAAGTTCTTATGAACTTCAAGTGTTGGCCTCATTCCACCAAGAACCACTCAGATCCGAAGGATTTCCACAAGAATAAACAACATTTTCACACAAATCTACACATAATCATGAATAAAAGGATTGAAAGATGGTTTTCCAACTTTCTTTCAACTCTTTTACACTCAATGAACACAAGACTGATAGAATCAGAGCTTGTACCGACCTTCTACTCGTTCTTAGTGTCGTGTTGGTTCAGGATCTGGTTTCTAACAAAGAGACGACCGATTTCGGGTTGACCAAGAACGACCATCACGAATCAGTAAACCGGTCAGATTGGGTGATTCCTGTCCGATCGGGTCCCTTGGTTCGAGATGGGGTCTCTTTTGGCTAGCACGTCACAACACCGTCTCGATCAAAGCCACCAAAAACCTTCAAAGTTAGTCGAGTGCCAAGGACGACTGGATTGCTTGGAGGATTGCCGTCCGATCGGACAGTCATCCGATCGGACAGGCTGTCATCCGAACGGACAGGCCATCCGAACGGATGGGCCATCCGAACGGACGGGCCATCCGAACGGACATGCCATCTGAACGGATTTCATCTTGGGTCCCACACCTGACTTCAACTTCAACAATTCGGAGTACTGTCCGATCCATTGACACCTTGCTCCGTTTAACGCACAATTCAACGCTCACGCTATCGATCTGTAATCAGGGTAATCTCAGATGCGCTCCCTTCAATCCAACCAAGTTGTGGTTGCTTGCCGAACACCGACTGTGAGTATACTCGAACCCCTTTTTATCGCATTTTGGGTGTAACATACGTTCCTATTAAATCAAATTTATCAAAATGAATTATTGAATCAAACTGTTATCACTTGCGAATAACTGATATGCATATTTATACGTGACGCTAGTTACATATGTGTTAGGACTTATACTCGCGAGGTCCCACCTTAACTAGTATAGTACTATAGCACCCGACGGGGTCTAGTTAGGATGAATAGCAATCGCAATCGCAGCTCGAGTGACTTAGCTGGTAGTATCAGTCTTGTATGCATGTATGTTGAGGTATCTCGTTTATGTATTTGGTAATTCACAGCACTTTTAACTACTTACGCTACACTATCAAAACTTGTATACTCGCCAATACTTTTGTATTGACGTTGTTTTAACGTATGTTGCAGGTTAGTCGCAGTCTACATCAAATCAAGCTAGGAAGTCTAGAAACTCACTAAAATCTAGGTTGTCAGTTTTGTAATTGTTCGAGAGAACATGTAATCTGTGACGACTTTTGTGATTGTAATTGTTTATTAGTATGGGATAATGAACACATTAATTATTGTCACAAAATAGTTGTTATGGATTGTCCTGAGCAATCTGATTCGCCTGGTGCCGCGCCCCGATGATTCCGCCATCGGTTGGGGTGTGACAGATATACTCAAACGTGACATACAAATAATAACGTAATACACTTAATCTTGTCAAGTGTTAACATGTCATCATACACATATTATAAGACACATAACACATTGTAATACATAAAGTTTACCCATGAACGATCCATTCTCGTGTATATTGAAAAACACGTATTTTTGTGATTCGGTAACGTTTTTGGGCGTCGGAAGTCACGTATGACTAACCAAACACCAAGTAAACTTAATATAAGTTAAAATACTTATTTTTATATCAAAAATATCAGTTTACTTACTGATCTAAAACTGTTTTATAAAAATCCTCCGAAAAGCCGATTTTTAACCGTTTACCGCATAGTTTTGTACCGAACTTTACCGTAACCAACCCAAATCATCACGACTTGATATTTTAACATAACATATGTTATCTACTGATCAAAACAATAATTTTAATCATACATATGCAGGTCTCTTAAAAAGCAAAAAAATCATGCGAATATCACTCGATTTACTACTTTTCAAGCCTACAGTACAACATGCAAAGCTACCAAGTTATGACATAATTTTTATAACTTTAAATTACATCAAATAACTTTCATTTTACATGTTTAGTTACTGATTTGAATGGATATTTATCATATCATACACAAATCATCAAACATATGCACTTTAACTATCATTCAAGAACATGCAACAACTTAAAAACTCACAAACATGTCTAATAATTTTCGGCCATTTACATGTCAATATACTAACATTATTTCAAATTAAGAATCATGATTCAATCATTCCTTTATATCTCTAACACATTTGCACATAATCTTGTTCATTCAAACAAACATCTTACAAGTATTATTGCAAACTAAAATTAAAATACAAACACTATACACAAATACATGTATTCGGCCATGTATGCATATCACAAATAACACCACTTTTTATTTGATTAAAACCATTTTCTTGTTTAGTATTTTCAAGTTTGTAAAGAAATTCAAGTATTTGAGATACCTTCTATCTTCATCATCATCAAAATTCAAGAATATAATTTTTAAAATAAATTTATACCTTTAAGAAATTTAGTGGGTTTTGATGAGATTTTTGATGAAATGGAGCTTGTTCTTCTTTGAAATCATGTGAAAACACATTTGGATCTTCCAATTAACTTGAAACTAGCTTGAAATGAACTTGAATCTTCAAGATCATGTTTGAAAATGAAATATGGTGGTGTAAGGTGTGTATACGGTTTCTTTAGTGAAGAAGTGGAAGAATTTGTGATTTAAATGAATCTTGGAAATTGTTATGTAAGTGTAGGTGAATTTTGATTGGACCAACATTCTTACATGCAACACTTGGCATAAATTGGAAGAAATGTGGCAATTTATAAACCTCTTTGGTCGACACATGTGCCTCTCACATACATTCTCATATGCATACATATATATATTATGTGTATCTAGTTAAAACAGGTATTTAACTGACTACCGGGTATTTTATCTAGCGTTTTAATCCCGGTTAATGGCGTGTTAAATTATTTTTATTATTCTATAAAAATAAACTAGCCAAATTATTACTGAAATAAATATCAGTTGCCTAGAATGGCTGCGTTGTCCGTGTTTCGCAGTGTACGCACTATGTTACGCAGTAACACGCGGTATGCGCTTAAACTTGAAAAATAACGTTTTTAACCGTTTTAATTTATTTTTCAACACGAACATGATTAAAAATAAAATTTTAATCTGGACATAATATTTTTAGGATTTTAATATTATCCGGGTGGTCACCAACGTTCGTTTCGCAGTTTTGTCGCAAATAGTTCTTAAGTTTGAATAGACGTGATTTTGCCATACCGAATCCTTCAAAACTTATTTCTAAGTTATGTAAAGAGTATTTAGGGTACGTTTGGCTCGTGTCATTATTCCGGACTGTATGTAACGTTAAACCGACTACGTTTACATATAACTTTCAGAAAAGCTCTTGAGAGTTCGAAAACGTACAAGGATTGAAAGGGGGTAATTGTCATAAGTAATTATACAAATTCCAGGAATGAAATTCAAGATTTCATTGGACTCGAAATTGTTCGGGATTGTAAAATGATTGTAAAGGCACCGTTGTTACAATATTTATACTACAAAAAGATTAACTATTTCGTAGACAAGGTTAACTATTTGGTAGACAAGATTAACTATTTAGTAGACAAAGTTATCCCTAAGTTTGACAAAGAGTTCATCCACTTGCTTGATAAATCTAGAGGTAAATCTTGATCTTCATGGTAAATCTTTAATAATATTCATAACATAGATAAAATTATAAATAATAAAATGTTTTGAACCTATGAAAAATAAAGATACTTAAAAAAATTGAATATATTGTCTTATCAATTCATTTACTGACATGACAGAAGGTAAAAAGTAAATATTATAATTTTAATTAAATGCTTGAATCTAAATAAAATATAGGTGTGTGGGTCCTGTTAAAAAGCACCACAACCCAAGATAATCATCACCTTTTTTCCCAATATCTTCTTCATTTTAGATATGACACTTGCAGAGCTTTCCTCTGTAAATAATTTTTCCGGTGAAATTTTTTTACTTCTTTTTTGTTTTTGCCTCACATATGCTCCATCATGAAGATTTCAAGGGGTGCGACTGCAAATTTTCAAGGGGTGCGACTGAGATTTTATGCTTAAAAGTTACACTAGTTTTTTTTTCAAGGGGTGCGCCCGCCCCCTTGCTCATAACATAGGTCCGCCCCTGAACTGAGTGCCATGCTCAGAAAAAGGTTCGTAATTGTGTTGCGAATGAAAGATATTCACCATGCCATAACAATAACGACCAAACATTTTTCATCATCATTGCCTTGAAACCCTTTACAAGATGTATACGTGTGCCAACAACAAAGTATACGCATGAAGACATGGACAAGCGGTGATGATATAACCAAATATGAAGAAGCGGGAAAGTTAAACGCATGTTAACAACACGTTTAGGCTGGGCCAGGACCTCACACAAATAAACTAGTTAAACAAACGCAAAATCCTATAGTATGACATAACAAAACACAAACCATATCAAAGTAGTGTATTTTAAAAGGCTATCTCACATGACAGAATGAAATTAAACATATTAATCATGGGATTTTTACCAACCCATCACGTCACTAGCACTACCACCACTAGCCAGCATAAAATGGATCAAACGGTGCACCTATTTTGATGTATTTACTTATTTTTAACTTGGTAAATGATGAGAAACTAGGATTAACCCCCGCCGCGTTGCGGCTGGGGGCTTACAAATTGTTCAACTTACGAATTAGAAACAACATAGTTTCACACAAAATAGAAGCAAATTGTTCTGTTCTGAAATGTCTTTTTCCCACTTCACGACTCTCTAACCACTTCGCCAGCTTCCCCTAAAAACACCAATATAACAACAATCATCAAGTTCAGCAATCTTCACGTTATCTTAAAGGAATACATTTGGCATACGACTAAATCAACCCACAGCCTAGATTAAAAAAAACTTATAAAAGGGGAATCAAAATCTTACGCAAGACGGAATATATCAAATTGTGATGCCACCCGTAATTTGTATAAATAAGCTGCACAACCAGAAGACAACAATTAATACCAGATGACGAATATCCACAGCCTTACTACTTTTAGCACATGTTCCGGGCCTCAAGGCTTGGTGGTTATGGATCATTTAGTATGGAATTTTGGGCTTGCAGATCTGTGCTTCAATATGGTATGGCACTACTTGGATATGGGCTTTGCATACTTTCATTGGAGCTTTTATTTTCTTTTTTTAGTAGTTGTTTTTGTTTGGGTCGTGGGCCTTGAGTATGTTTCAACTTGTATGGACTTGGGCCCCTCCATTTTTGAGAGATTAATAATTTAATATAAGTCTACCCGAGTATTCCCCAGTTCCCAAAAAAAAGTGTAAATAATATGAACTTTGCAGGAGCCTCATTTTGTCACTATTGTATAAACTTCATACATAGTGGCGAATCATGTCTCAACCATGCCCCCACACCCTTTAGCCTTACGCCTCTGTAATGTCTCTTCACAGTTGTTTCTGTTCAAATCATGCACATATAATAAGTTATAAAGTCTTTAAAAAAACACATCCTTTTAGACCCTAATTTTCAGCTAATGTCACACCCCGACCGCGTAAAACAACAAATCGCGGCGGAAACATCGGGGCGTGTTGCAACAGAATTAATGTTTCATAACCATGGATACCAAAAAGTGTTTCGTTTTATTAAACATTGAATAATTACATCGTCTGGAAATCTAAATACACAAATTAAACATAGTCTATCATTGTTATTGAGTCACTAAGGCCTTGTCCAGTCCTATGTGAGCATGCATCTTATCAATCGATATCATTCAACAATACCTGAAACATATGTGAAAACGAGGTCAGCAAAGAAATGCTGGCGAGTACATAGGTTTTGTGAAAATAAGATTCATGACTTCTGTTTAAGAAAATGTTTAGTCATGAACCTTGTAATTTGCTTTGCCTTTGTAAATCATTTGAAAAATAATAAGTTCAGGTGATATGTATAATAAGAGAATAATGCATGATTAAATGAATAACCATGTAAAATGAGTTTGTATAAGATAAGTTGTTTGTAAATAAATGTCTTGTGAAAAGTATGTTACTTGTATAAAATGTTCTATGTCTCAAACTGAAATGATTCAAATAACGCTACAATATGTAATACCATACAAACACTTATATATAGGAAGTACCAGCGGCGTATCCACCATGCTTGTATCATATTACACATGCACCGTTACTCAAATTACTTACCCAAACAAACCACCAATGTAAGATGTCCATGTTTAAACAAATTGTCAAATGTATTGAATAATATAACAAAATGTTTATGTTAAGATGTAAATCATGTCATGTATAATCAATGTCAAAAGTGTTTGTGTCAAATGTAAACCATGTAATGTGTAACCAAAATGATATGTATGGCTAGTGAAATGCATCAACTAAACCATAGGAAAAACGCACAAAACAAAGTATTGAAGTAAAACTTGGTTTAAATCAATACTATGTTTCGTGGAAATGCATGATCAAATGTAAATCATGTCCAAATGTTTACCCAATCGTTAAACCTCTTTGTGAAATCGTTCCAATCATTCTTGTTATTTTAATCATTCAAAGCGTTCTTGTTTTAATTGTGAAACTACTTAATGGTCGATTCTCTAATAACATTCAAACCTTCTTGACGCGTTCCTCATTCCAACTCGCTCTCGCTCTCGTTCTTAACAAACCCTTACCAAAGGGTAAGTTAATAATTACAGATTCAGTCGCTACCCAAAATATCCACACATAACCATGGGTATAGAGAATAACGGGATTTGTCAGATCCTATGGTACCATAACCTAATACTGGTCGGCTTGATCACTGCTAATGAATGTCATCGGTTATGTAACTACAACCAACAAGTTTGTTCACTTTATTGAAATCGTTCTTGAAACTATTGTAATTGTTTTTGAAACTATTGTTATCGTTCTTGAAACTACATTGTAATTGTTTTTGAAACCATTGTTATCGTTCTTGAAACCACATTGTAATTGTTAAAACATTTAGCACATATGAGTCACCCCAAAACAGTTTGGAAAACAGTAAAAGAGGGGAATAATGTACTCGCCTGAGAATGCTTGGAGGTCTTGAACAACAACCAAACAAAGCTAGAGGGAGCACGGAATCAGTCGGCAATCTAAAACTATATAAATAAACCGGACTTAAATCGGGAGATCGGATAGGATGAGGCTTGGTAAACCAAATGAGTATTGGAACTCATATGATATGGTTTAACAAGGCCTGCATACTACAATGAAACCAAACCTAAGTGCTTTCGACCCATCGCGACCCATTAAGGTAACTTATGCTACTTTAACGCGTCGTGCGCGTGAAACGCGTTCGGACCGTCTAACTAGTCCTATGACAAGTGTTATATGCCTAAACATGTTACACAATCAGTTATGTGACAAAAGTTTAGGTTACATATGCTTAATTACCAATTATACATGAAAAGGGTATTCTGGTAATTTACCTAAGGCATATAAACTACCTATCATACAACTACTTAAACGAAGCGACCATAGGGTATAACCTCGGAAGGTTATTCCCTACCTACTATGGTCACCTAATGTATTTGGTCGGATCCTAATGATCGACCAAATGGGTCGGGTTCGAGGTATAAGCGATTTATTAGATCGCTTACCCTACGACCCTAGACAACGTGGTAATCAGTAGGCATAGTCCCAAGGGACTATAACCAACGTGATTACACTCACGTTGCGAAGTTCAAACGAACTTCGCATTGACCATAACTGGTCAATGTAGAAAGTCAAACAAAGTTTGACTTTCAGACTCGAAAGACTCGAAAAGCAATAAAAGAACGAAAGAATACTTACGAAGGGTCCCCGAATGCTAACTTCGATTCAAAAATCTCAGGTATGAAACAATAGTTTCAACTTAGAGTTTCTCAAATCAAAGTTCTTGTAATTTTGAAGCATGGGGGGTGGGGTATTTATAGTAAAAGGTCCACCGTTAAGATCGTTTCATGGAAAACGTGCCTTAATCGTAACCGTACAAGTGTTGGAACCTTATGGTGACTAGAAAATGGTTCTTATCAGCTGACTAGACAAATGAGAATGTGTGGTGGTGGATCAAACAGCTGAAATCTGCTGTTAGAAACATTTAATCTGGTCAGAAGGTCTGACGCGGGCCGCCTGAGGATGTTAAGATCTTGAGGCGGGCCGCCTAGGAGTCACAGATCAGAACAAAGTTTCAGAAATGACAGTTTCAGTCCCTGCACGTGTTTAAGCCCATTTCCGGCACTTCTAAGGCCCGTAAAGCCAACTTTAAGGCCCTATAATGATGCCTAAACATTGTGGACATGAAACATGCTCAAAAATATGCCGGATGATGGTTCGTTTGGTCGTACGAACGCGATGTTCGCTTAATTACGACGGAATGCGCATAAGCGCGAAAAACGATCCAAATGACGCAACGAATGGATTTTTGGCAAGACAAACACTAAAGCATAATATAGTCATGCTTACATAAATTTTTGGATGTCCGGATGTATTCAGAACGTAAGTTATGCGCGAAAGTGCAAACTTGTGCACTTTTTGACACTTTTAGTCCCTGAATGACCCAAAAGTTTATTTTAGCACGCCGAACCCCTCAAAGCCTATTTCTAAGCTATGTAAAGGATATTTAAGGTGTGTTTAACTTATGGTCATGTTCCGGAATGTCCGTTACAGTTCAAATTGGCATACTTTCGCAGTTTGTCAACTTTAGTTCCTGTAAGCGATTTAACTTGATTTTGCCATACCAAAGCCTTCAAAACTTATTTCTAAGTTATGTAAAGGTTATTTAAGGTATGTTAAGCCTATTTCACTATTCCGGAGTGTTCTTTGCATTAAACTGGTTATATTTACGCATCGGTGCGCGTATAACCTTCCAGAAAGCGATTTAGAGTTTGAAATTGAACGAGAATTGATATGTGCAAATGATACACATATTTTTACAAATCCCAAGTATGAAATATAATATTTCATTGGTTTGGTATTTGTTTGATGGCCGTGGAGGCACAGGTGTTACAGCTAAGACCATGCGTAGTGGGACGTTTTTTTTAAATTGCCCAATCACGCCCAATAATGCCCCTTCACCACCCCCTGGGCGTTATTGGGCGTTATCTTGCAAAAAATGCTCCTTGGCGTTATTTGAAAAACGCCGAATGGGGAAAAGGTTGGCCAATCACATTAGAGATTCCATTTGCTTGGCCAATAAGATTTTTAGGTGTTTTTTTTAATTTTATTTTACTACAAAACATATTTCCCAATAATGCCTCATCCCCACTACACCCATTTTAGAAAACGCCCAATAATGCCCCATTGCTGACTGGGCTGCCACATGGTGCAAAACGCTGGTGAATATTGCCCACTACGCATGGTCTAAGAAAGGATTAAAGGTTGATTTTGAATTCCAAACCTATGAAAAATCCCACCCTTTAGACCCTAGTTTTCATTTCAGAAAAAGGGATGACAGGGATGATCATGTTCTGAAAGGTCTTTACACATGCTTAGGCATTTTATGACACTTCAATTTTGTAAATTGAATTAATTATCACCTAAGCTTTTGAGGTTAGTTTCATATTATATATCCTCTAGTTGTTTTTATAAATCAATGTCAAATTTGATATATGATGTAGGATTGCAGGCTAGAGGCTTATCTAATTTCTATCAAACAAATCCCTCCCAAATAAACTGGAGATAACTAAACAATCATAAAAAGGTTTGGTTCATAGTGAATCAACTCTTAGTTAAATACTGATGATCACACTATCTAAACGGCTATGTAGATTGCTTATCTATTTAAAAAGCGACTCAATCAAATTTAAAAAAGTGCTTCAATTCATGATTGTTCATCTGATCCATTTAAATGACCAGAAAGTCGATAAGGGTTCAGAGGATTACCTTAGCCGGAGCAGGAGATGCACCATCCGTTGCAAGTCATAAATCCTTTCTTGCCATCCGGTAAATTCCGATGGCCCCTATATAAAATTACAAAAGAATATATAAAATCATCTAAAAACATCATTTTGAGATCAAAGACTATATTATCTACAAAAACACAACTTCAACCTATCTAAAGACAAAAAACAAATGACCACAAAAGTTGAATTTTGAGACCCATTCCATAATATACACAACACTTACGTCTTGGGCACTTTTGAGGTCCACATGTACATGCAATCCGTTTTTTTACTAATGAGACACACGTTTTTAGTTCTGGGTTTTCTATCTTGTTCATGGCCAAGAACCACCTAAACCGACTTTGGGGTAAAAAAAAAACCTATGAAGTATGGGTGTCTTCAGGCCTATTGTTAGGAATGAGTTTTCTTTCCATTAATCATGTTATTTCTCCTCCCTAACAGGTTCACCATTATTATATTTGCATAATAAATATTAGTGGATTTGCAAGGAAAGTGAGAACAACAAACCCAACATTTATAAAACTAATGCCACATACAAAATCTACTTACTAAATCTGACACAACTACAGCTGCATGCAGCTAATTAACCAAACAAACATTAAATCAGTAAGAAAATATAACCTGAAAAAAGCCCTAAACATATAGTACAAAACTTAGACAACTCAACTCTAGGAAAAACCAAATTGACTCCCAAACAACAACAATAATCAAATCGATGTTCAAAATCTCAAACAACAAAAAGATACAAACATAACCCCCATTCCGTTTAAAGTTAACAAAAAATGATATTTACACTGGTAATTACAATCGAGAACTGTGGCAGTCGCAAGAAAAACTAACAGCAACCAGAACACCAAGTATAAAACACATGGAACCGGTGGGACCTAACTGGTGAAACAAAAAAATCATATAAGGAAATCAGAGTAGCCATGGAATAGAATCAAAACATACCTTCTCCAAATAAACCTAATAGCGACTGGAATTTGAAGACCCGTTGGAATGGACAAGCAAATCAAAAACTACCCTACCTACCTACGCCTCACGCCACCGTGGCTCCGACGTTACCAGCGGCTAGAACCTCTGGGTTCCCTTTGCTCTGCGACTTTCTCGTCGGTGGAACCTTGAAGTCGTTCAGATCTGGACGTATCAAGCAGTGGCAGTTTTGGGGGTAGGAGGGATGGGGATTAGTGGAGGCCGTCGAGGACGGCGGAGATGAATGCAGCGGCGCCGCCTAGGGTTTCGGCGAGAACGACGTTGTTTTTGATGAAGACGTCGTGGCAGTAGTTGCCGACGATTAGGCCGTGGGGGGGGGGGGTTGGTTTGAGAAGGTGGTGGTGGTGTTTGTAAGGGAAGTGGTGGTGCTGGTTGATTTGAATAGGCACAAAAATTCTGTGGCCAAAGTGAAAAGGCAAAGAGTACACTGACGCAAAGCATCGATGTAATTTGATATATATAATAATAATAAGCAAATAGTTTACCCAAATAGATTTTGGTGATGACCCATTTTTCCATGGTTAGAACTTAGAACTTAGGGTATCCGGGGCACCAAGCGGGGAGTGGTTCGGTGACCCTATCCACCGATCGGGAACACCGCCGCCATCCCTGCGGTGACCCGATTCGGGGAAGGGATTCGGGGGGAGTTCACCAAAGAAGGGGAGGGTTGTTGGTGGGGCCAGCCTCATTTTCAACCAATAAGTGATTTTCTTTTCTTTTTTTTTTAATAAAAAAACAAGTCACCTAATAGGGGAGTGCCGCCATCAAATTGGGGTGTTAGGTGGTTTAAGAGGGGAGTTGACGTGGCACACGAGGATTGGTTATGCGTAAGAGAGGGGACTCCCCTAAGAGGGGAGTGCCCCGGATACCCTTAGGTGCCGTTTGTTTTTTCAGATGTAAAATGTCTGTAGTCTGCGAACCACATCTGCAGGCATCTGCAAGAGAAGATGTGGCCCAAATGTCTGCAGTCTGCAAGGAGAAGAGGGTTTGTTTTTTTCCTTCAAAAACAACTTCACACACACACAACACAATGAACACACACAAGCTCTCTCTCTGCTCTCTCTCTCTAGAAACTCTCTCTCTCTCTACAACCACCACCACCACCGCACCACCTCTGCCACCACCATCGCACCACCTCCGCCATCACCGCCGCCCTCTTATTGACTGAAAACGGTGCACCACCGTCACGAGATCTGTACTGTCGCCGCGATTCTTCATCACCACCGCCGGAACCGCCGTCACACCACTACGGTCTCTCTCCCTCACAGCTCTCTCTCTCTCTCTCAGCTCTCTCTCTCTACGATCTCTCTCTCTCTCTCGCCCAATCTCTCACAGCCCTAAATTGGTGGTGGGTTTTGACGATGGTGGTGGTGGAGGTGGTGGCGGAGGTGGTGCGGTGGTGGTGGCGGAGGTGGTGGTGGCAGGAAGAAGAAGAAGGGTTGGTGGTGTGTGAAGATGTGTGTGAAGATCTTGAAGCAATGATTCATAGCTTTTTTTTTAAGCAAACAAAAGCCATTTTAAGATCTTTTTTTTTTTTTAAACAAACCGTCTTCAAGAGCTTATGTCTGCCCGCCCGCAGACATAAGCTCTTTTCAGCCAATATAAGCAAAAACAAACAGCACCTTAGAATCCAAATCCAAACATGGATGAAAGAGGTTGGGAGGGTTTTGGGTCAGTAAAGGAGTTTCCATGAATAGAGAGACAAGGTCAGCAGTGTATCACAGCCGAAGCAAGCAAGGTGAGAAAACCTAGGGCTTGGGCTTTTCTTTCTCTCTCTCTCTCTCTCGAGATCACTAGCCATCTCTCTCTCTGCACTTAGTCGTAAGCCACCTCTCTCTGCCTCTGCCTGCCTGTATTTCTTCTTTATACATAATAATAACAACATATTCTCGATTTAATCCGCTCTGAATTTGGATCTCAGGTTTCAGACAACCAGGTGTTCTGATTTCATTTCTCTTTTTGTTAACCTGATTTTTTTGTGATCTCAATCAATCTAGTGGTTTGAGACCTCAGCTAGCTGATGACAGCTAATTTTGTTGGTGGTCATTGTCTTTCTTTTTACAGGCAGGATTATTATTATTATTGTTGTTGCCGTAGCAAGGATTGATTGGTGGATGGACTTCTTTCCATATGTATTTTTCCCTTTTCTTTTTCACCTCTCACATGTAATAGGAATTAAGAAGTTGAAATATGATCTAATTGAATGATCAACAATGTAATATCTATGTGTTATGATACCTGGTCATATTTGCTTCTACAGTCACTGTTGCTCTTTCTGTTGATACACGTCAGTCAGTCAATCTTTGATCTACTACGTGAGTCAGTTGATTTGTATGATACATGACCTCTTCTTATCATATATTTTGTAGACCTAAATTGGATAAGTTCCTTCTTCAATCAAGAATGGAGAGCTTAGCCCAGCTAGAAGCTTTGTGTGAAGGACTCTACAACTCTCAGGACTCTGTTGAACGCGTTCACGCTGAAAACACTTTAAAATGTTTTTCTGCAAATACCGATTACATTTCACAGTGTCAATACATATTGGACAATGCTTCAACTCCTTATGCATTGATGCTCGCTAGTTCAAGTCTGCTGAAGCAAGTCACTGAGCACATGGTTTAAAAAGGCGTTTTGAGGCGCGCCTCGAGGCGTACGCCTCAGGTGAGGCGGTCAAAAATCGCAATCAAGGCTTAGCCTCACAGGGGGGAACTGAAACCTAAGCCTCAGCCATACGAGGCGGTTCGAGGCGGTGAGGCGAGGCGGTGAGGCTTAAGCCTCACCAGACTTGTGCAAATTGATCAGTTTTTTGTTTTCTGGACTTTTTTTTTCAGCCCATTTAGTTTTTTGCGCACGCTTTTAGAACTTTAAGAGCAAAATTAGTGCTGATGATGAGACTAATGAAGATAAAGATGATGGCGCCCATAAAAATGGAGCTGGGAGATGAAGAAGAGTTACCTGTGAGTAGTTATGGAGGAAGACGACCTTTGCCATGGAGAGGATGTGACGGCTGTTTATGTTTTAGGGTTTTTTTTTTGAACGGCATATGTTTTAGGGTTTTAATTGATACATCTTTATATTTCCTTAATTTCTTTTTTAAGTAAACTACATTTTCATCCCAATATTACAGTTTTGGTCAAATTTAACCCTAAACTTTCTATTGGTCAAATTTAACCTTAAACTTTCTATTTTGTTTATTTTTTTTCTTGAGTTTTATCTAGTTGTACATATAGCTTGGTTAGTTATACATTGGGTGTGTTATATAGTTTTTGTGCTTTTCTATGTTATAAATATAGGTTTTTTTGGGTACTTGATGATAGAAATTTATAAAAAAGTATTAATAAATACCGTGCGCTTCGGGTACGAAAAGCGGTGCGCTTTTGCGCTTGGCGCTTTGCGCCTCGGTTTTTGACCTTGTCGCTTTTGTGCGCTTCTCGCTTTTTAAAACCAAGGTGGGGATGAAGATGGCATTGGTGTAGTTGACGGGTCAAATGAGGAAGAAGGTGATGATGATGCGGAGTGGAACGAGTTCTATGATATTTAGATGTCATAACATTACTAGTTTAAGTTGTTTTAACTATTTTATGATGTTTGTTTTATGTTTAAACCTTGTTTGTTGAAATATTTTCTATTTATGATGTTTGTTTTATGCTAATTTGTGATTTTTATGAGACATCTATATATTTTTTTTAATTTTTTTTAATAATGTTTTGAGGCTTACGCCTCGTGAGGCTAAGGGAAAACGCCTCGATACCCGTTTTAGCCTTTTTAAACCTTGATTGAGCATACACTATCCTTGCAACTCCGTCTTGATATACGTAATTCTTTTATGCCTGATGTCGAACCTTGTGTTAGTCATGTTATCCAACTTCTTCCTTACTTTTCTTTTGTGAACAAATAACTTACTATTATATAACCAAAACACTTCTTTCTTTCTCACCTAACACGTTATCAATTTATTTGTGTTGACATCCGATGAAGGGAACTACATTATATCCTATTTGGCGAAAAGGGGACATGAACTACAACAATATGTGATTGGATCTTTAGTCCAGCTTTTGTGCCGGGTCACCAAGTTTGGTTGGTTCGACGATGATAGGTTCAGAGATGTAGTCAAAGAGTCCACAAATTTTTTGATCCAGGTATCATAGCTATTTTTGTATAGAATAGTGTTGTATATCACCCAAAAATGAAAGAAAATGAAAGAACTTATGTATATTTCACATCATACATGGCTAATGGCAGTTGAATAGTTGATTACTAGTTAATTTTTAAAATCAAATCCACCACTTGTGGCTTAGTGGTAGGAAGCTTGGATTAAGGCAATGAAGGATTTGAAGTAGGCCTTGTGCGAGGTTGTCAGTTCGAGCCCACCTGGGTTTTCGTCCCACCGTGTGTTACGCCAGAGAGTTCTGCTCTTGTGGTGGCACAACGACTATCAAGTGGCAGCCGGCAGTATGGTTACCCGGGGGAACGCCCAAACCAAACTCTGAAGCCAGCATGGGCCCAGTTAAGACAACATAGCTTGGCCGGAGTGGGGCAACGGGGCTCTCCAATTGGGGAGTGTGGTGGCCAAACGCAAGAAAGTCGCCGTTCCAAAAAAAAAGTTAATTTTTATCAAAAGTCAAAGCTACATAATCTTCTGTTGTATTTTTTTGATTAGCAGCTGGCAAATCCTTACTATATAGTATTGTTCTTCTTTATAGAACTTATATGCTGTGTTGAGTTGAAGCAAGCTAGTATTGTACTAAAATATTTACTATTTGCTGTGGAGAACTGGCTGTTGTTTGACTTAAACGGTTGCACTTTTTTTTAGGCATCACCGGAGCATTGTTCTATTGGCTTAAAGATACTAAATCAGCTTGTCAGTGAGATGAATCAGGTTGATTAATAGGTTCCTGTCCCTTCATTGATTACTTACTGTATAACTGTATATGTAGGCAATGCATTAAATATGTTGATTACCGTTATTTTGCTATTTTTTTGTTGCTGATTATCATTATTTTGTCTTTACATCCTAACTGTTTCCTTCCTCACTATACAGCCAAACCCGGGGTTGCCTTCTACACATCATCGGAGAGTTGCATGCAATTTTAGAGACCAATCTCTTTTTCAGATTTTCCAAATATCTCTTACTTCCCTGCAACAGCTGAAAAGTGATGGTAATGTGACAGTGATTTCACATCAGTTTTTGTGGAAAGCTTAAATTTTGTATACTGTTGTCTTTCTGAAAAAATGAATATCTGCATGCAGTTGGGAGCCGTTTGCAAGAGTTGGCACTTTCTCTGGCATTAAAATGTCTTTCTTTTGACTTTGTTGGAACATCAATTGATGAAAGCTCAGATGAATTTGGGACTGTTCAGGTATTAGTTTACAGTTAATTCAAAAGCAAACTTATTGCTTTCACACTTGAACATAATGAACCTTTTTGGCGAATTTGTAGATCCCATCTGGGTGGAAGCCTGTTTTAGAAGATCCTTCGACACTACAAATATTTTTTGATTACTATGCAATCACGAAGCCTCCTTTATCAAAAGAGGTGAGTCATACATCTCCTTTATTATTATGTATTTTCAAAGTACCTTTTGTGTCTTGGGCTTGCTAAATTAGTACTCTTGGTTTTATGTTGTAGGCCTTGGAATGCTTAGTGAGATTGGCTTCAGTAAGGCGATCTTTGTTCTCAAATGATGTCAACCGTTCCATGTTTTTGGCCCATTTAATGACTGGAACCAAAGAGATCTTACAAGCAGGCCAAGGTACATATATCAATTTGCTTAATTGCGTTGTTTGCTTGGCTGTGTGAGGGTAATCTGTAGCTGCAGTGTATCTATTATTTTTCTTTTGCTGTTTTATTTTGACTTGTAGATTCTATTAATCCTTGAACCAGGTCTTGCTGATCATGATAATTACCACAAATATTGTCGTCTTCTTGGACGGTTTAGAGTAAACTATCAGGTGATTTGAGGCAATCTGTTATTTCTATTGTAGTTTGATGGTATCTTTCAATGTCTAATCATAGCTCTCTTGATGATTTGACATGTGGTGATGGTTGCAACTATCAGAACTTGTTAATGTGGAAGGATACAGTGATTGGATACGTTTGGTTGCTTAGTTTACTTTAAAGTCATTGCAGTCTTGGCAGGTTTGCTTTACATGTTGAACCTGGATATGAACACCTTCATGCATATAGTTGGCTCCCTAGAATCTGGATTAAAGGGACTTGATACAAGCATCTCAACTCAGGTATTTATTATTCTTAGTTTCCAATGCCCTATGGAAGCAGCCACATAGTGTGAGTAGAAATATTTATTTCAGTCATATTTACTTTAGCATGATCGAATACAACTCACAAGTATTTTTACTTGACTCATGGTTTAAAAAAACGTTCGAGGAGTACGTATTGAGGCGCGCCTCGAGGCGAAACGGGAAGAAATCGTTTTTGAGGCGGCGCCTCGCTGGCTATTTTTATACGTACGCCTCATTGGTCCGAGGCGGGTCGTATCTATTAGAGGCGGTGGTTTATGAAGAGGCGTACGTGTCTGATGGTAACCGGAGAATTAGGGTTTTGTCCATTGGAGAAGACGGCTGTAACAAATGATGCTTACCAGGTGCGGCACTGAAGAAGAACCACAGCAGATGGACATGTAGTGTGGACGATCTAGAAGAAACAAAGCATAGGGAATGACGGCTGTATCAACTATTAGGGTTTCTGATGGAGGGTGGAGAGGTTTTCAGATGACGACTAGGTCTGAAGAAGAAGATGACGTGAGTTTTTATAAAGTTGGGCTCTTTCTTTAAACTTGGGCTCATTCCTATAACTAAGGAAATTTTGACTTGGCCCAATGAATTCTAGAAGTATTTATTAGAATTTTGAAGTATTATTTTATTTTTTTAAGATATATAATTTTTATATTTATTTTTTAATTACGCCTCGGGCTTACGCCTCGTTTCGCCTCGAGACTTACGCCTCGTGAGGCGAAGGGAAAACGCCTCGAAACTCGATTCCGTTTTTTTAAACCCTGACTTGCCTATAAATGATGACCTCATGCAAGTAAGTGTAATCCGGAAAAAGTATGAAGTGTTAGAAGCATGATATGTTTTAACTTGATAGTTTAAGTTACGCATGCACTAGGGAAAAGTATCAGAAGAATGATAGGTTTTAGGATCAATATAGTTAATAGCATAGTTATCGATAGCGAAGATAGCGTTAGCTATTACGCGCTTCGTAGCGAATCGACCATATCTCACAATATGTTACTTAGCGACTCCATAGCGTGAATAAAGCGGGATTCTGACCTTGGTTTTAAAAAGCGAGAGGCGCACAAAAGCGACGAGGTCTAAAATTGAGGCGCGAAGCGCAAAGCGCAAAAGCGGTGGGCTTTTCGTACCCGAAGCGCAAGATGTTTATATAATTTTTTTTATATATCCCATCTATGCAGTTAATTTATAATATCATGCATATATATATATTTATATTCATATATAGAGCCCATATAATTTTTTTTTTATAAATACTTTGTCCCACATCGGTGTGGGGACAAAGTGAGTGGTTGTTTATAAGGTAAAGCATTTACTACTCAATTGTAGCTTTATGACATGTTTTACCACAAGTCCTACCCGCGCGCAGGGGGGGGGTGCAAAAAATGATTTGCTTGAACTCGTGCGTGCGCACGTCCTGCGGACACGAATGCAGCTCCGAAAACCCAGGCACGCGTGCGGCAGTTTTTGCACCTTTAATTAAGCTTTCTGCTGTTGGTTTTAAGCTTTTTTTATTACATGTACAAGTCAAAACATCCAAGGTACAACATTTTTATGCAGCCAAACGCTTAAGGTACATGAGGCGTACAACATTTTTATGCAGCCAAACGCTTAAGGTACATGAGGCGCGCGCCTCAGGCCTAAAAAACCACAAAAAAATTGCGCTTTTTGAGCTTTTTTGCCGCTTCCTGGAAAAACACAAGGCGGGGAGGCGAAAAGCCCCAAGACCTGCGCCTTATTGCGCCTTGCGCCTAGGCGCGCCTAGGGCGCGCTTTTTAAAACCAAGAATTTCTGACTTATGTTGTCAAAGACGTAGGCGCAGGCGAGGCGCATCGGCCTTGCCTGGCGCAAGGCGCAAAACAAGTGTGGGCTTTTTTAAGAAAAGCGCACATAGAGAAAAAAATATATAAAAAATATGTTATACTTTGAAAATAAATAAGATTCCACATATAAAATAAAAAAAAACTATTATATATGCCATTTAAGATCATGTAGCTAATAGTTGGTAGTAAAAGTTTAGGACTTATATGTTGGAAGTTTTGGGGGTGTGAATGAAAGTCTCAAAAGGTGGTAAATACTTTGTCCTACATTGGTGTGGGAACAAAGTGGGTGTGGGAACAAAGTGAGTGGTTGTTTATAAGGTAAAGCCTTTACTACTTCATTGTAGCTTTATGACATGTTTTACCACAAGTCCAACCCGCGCGTGCGCGGGGGGGAGGGGGTGCTGTAATTTCTGCCGGAAAACACAGGAAGAAGAGAAGAAAAGCCGCTGCGTGTTTTGTGTTTTAGCTTTTTAGGGTTAAGTAACTTTATGGATTTTATCCTTTAATCATCTTTTCACTAGTTAACATATAGTCCCTAAAACTTGTAAAAATTTACATAAAAGTGTAAAATTAGTTTGTGTATTTTAACATTTAACTTCCTCTATTTTCACTAGTTCACACTTGGTCCTTAAACTTTAAAATTTATGCATAAAAAGTTCAAAATTAACATTATATATATATGAAAAAGTTATAAATAGCTGTTTTTTATTTCTTAAATTTTTAAGCCCGCTATTTCGTCGCTATTGCTACGTAGCATATAGGTACTTTGTCACTATTCGCTATCAATAACTATGGTTAATAGGATGTATCAACTACATGAACAATTTGCTTCCTCTTATTTGTAATTAAATGACAATTCAATGCTCTGCTGCTCAACATGCTTGATTAAATACGAATTAATGTAAGGGTGTTTTGTATAAGTTTTAAGCGAGGAAGGGTGATTTTATGTAGATCAACATCCTAATGTTATGTTTGGGGAAAGAGATATGTATGGCTAATATGTTTCTGTCTATATGTATGTATGTATGTGCACACTGGTGCGTTTAGTGTTAATCTAAAATCTTATTTTTGTTGGCGAAAGGCTGCATCAGCAGTTGATAATTTGGCTGCTTTTTATTTCAACAACATCACCATCGCGGAGGCGCCAACTTTGCTTGCTGCTGTCAATCTTGCTCACCATATCGCAGGGTGTCCAACATTGTTCCCAGAAGTAAGCTAGCTTCTCTGACCATATGCCTTTTAGTGTTGACCTTGATTATTACAGTGTCTTTATTCCTTTTAACTTTAAGTTCTGTTCAACATGGACCTCTTTTGATATAAGATGAAACATTGCATGTTTAATGATATGATGTGATGGTTATTACATTTTATAGAAACTCAATGATTACGACTATTATGCTATTGTTATCTAGCATTTGTATAATAAAGTATCCTTGATGTGGAATTTTCTTTTTAATCACTTTAAGTCATGCATATCCTTATTTTAATTTGATCAGATACTGAAGACCTTGTTTGAGATTGTTTTGTTTTAGGATTGTGGGAATCAGTGGAGCCTTAGCAGACCAATGCTGAGTTTGATACTAATCAATGAGCAGGTCACATGCTGCTTGCTGTCCTATGATTATCACTTTCATTATTTTGATACACTATTTTTCTAGGTGTTTTGACTGAAGTAACCACCGTTAATCGCTGCAGATATTTTCGGATCTGAAAGCTCATATTTTAGGGTCACAGGTATGTGCTTATGGGTCTGCATTGCTTATTTGCTAACATTAATTATTTATAAAATTCTGTGTCCTTGTCATGTTTTCCATCCTACAAAACAAAATGAGCTCTGCAGGTTTTAGTAGCCATGGTCACACCACTAAAGTTAATGAATTATAATTGGGTTGATCTGGGTAGGGTTGTTCATAAAGCTCGCGACTCATAGCTCGGCTCGTAGCTCGCTTGAAAGAAGCTTGAGAAAAACTAGCTAAAAAAACTCAATTTGAGATGACGTGAACCAAACTGGCTCATTTTGTAACCAAGCCCAGCTCGAGCTAAGCTCGGCTTGGCCCATGGCTCGGCTCGTTGGCTCTTTCTTAGGCTCGTTTAACTCCGACGTAAAGCTCCAGCCAAGTTTAACCGCCTGAATTAATTTCGAGCTTGAGCTCGACCCCACCCTGGCTCGACTCGGCTCGACTCGTTTACAGCCCTAGATCTGGGTCATGTTTATATGTGAAATTGGTCAGGGTTTTAAAAGATTAGCAAGTGTGACTGAGTTTTTTTTTTTATATAAGTTGTATTTTTGTGATATTGCAGCCAGCAGATCAGCATCAGCGGCTTTCCTTATGCTTTGACAAACTAATGGGTGATGTCTCCAGAAGCTTGGATTCGAAGAACCGAGACAAGTTCACTCAGAATCTGACAATATTCAGACATGATTTCCGTGTGAAGTAAGGTGGTTATTGTTTGTACAGCTCCTCCTCCTATGGGAGAATAGTGTTTGATTGTCTCATCTTAACTCATCTCTTATGGTTAAGATTACAACGTTACTTAATGAATAGCTGTGCTCGTCTTATAACATTAAACCATTTCCCACACAGCAAAAAAGCAAGATATCTATTCCATCGATCAAGGGCGTCGTCTGGATTTGATTTGGGATATGATTCATTCTGCATATTGTAAAGCATTTTTGCACATGTTTGTTTTGATGAACGGCATCAGACGAACATGTTTTTAATTCTTTGGTGATTATTCAAACATTTGTGGTTGTATGATTCGGCTGCTTCATTAATCACCATCATGATATCCTATAGAGGTGGTAGAACTTGTTATGTCATTGATCTATTTTAGTAAAAGTTGTTCATGAATGGTTGGCTTTGGTCAACATTTATTGGTATTTCTTTTAACTAGTATGATTACATGCACGTTTAAAGTATGATCGGAGTTCTTTGGTTTGTATTGATTTGGTTTCATTGTTTGTTTTATATACAACTTTGTTTTCAATAATTATCAATACTAGTGAATGATTCGTATTAAAATATTAAAATACATAAAAAGTAGTTATTAATTAATGATAATTAGCAAGAGATAATGATTTTAATTATTAATATAATAATATCATATCTATATATCTATATATATAATAAAAGAAACCTTATATGGGACACGTGGCTTTCTATGGTGCAATCTCTATTTAGTTTTCCCGCTATAGTGTTACTCGCGGATCAACTGACATAAACCCGACCCGTCCTTTATTCCTTTGTTGCTTTTCAGAAACCCTATCCTCTGTTTCCTTTGATGGTAGAATCATCTATGCAACATCATCTCTACCCAAATCCATATCTGCAGTTCTTCACAATCCTCATCTACCTATTTGGCTGTCTATCTTGATTCTGAAGCCGTAATTTTCTTCTCCCTCTTTACGCTGATTTCTCCCTCTGGCGAACTTCCATAGGAGGCGTTTCAGATCAACCATCTGCCAAATTTTTGATGCCAAAATCGTCTATGCAAAACATCGTTGGAGTTCATCTTTTCTGAATGCTATTTGGTTCCGATCGTTCCAGTATAGGGTAAGATTATACAGATTAGGTCAAATTTTAACATTAACTCATCTCTTATTCTTTGATTTCTTAGATTGAATCTATTATTTTTTGTTTTTCCCATTTCATCTTTGTGAGGTTTTTAGCTAAGCCTTAAATTAAATAAACCCAAATATCTAATTGAATGTGAATAGTCACAGATTACAGATTACAGTTGCAAGTTGCAACTTAAAGATTACTAGGTTAGTATTTAGATTTCTTGGTTTTGGCTTCTCCACTGTATTTTATGTGTTACTGATGATTTTAGGACTGTTTTGATATGCTGATTTTGTTATACAACTATTAAGATCTGTTATATTGTTTCCAATATGTGTTCCTTAAAATCCACTAATGAATTTGGAATTGGGAATTATTGTTGCAACTTATATGCTATGTTTTACGAATTTATTTGCCTTTTTTTGTTGAAGGATTTGTAATACTCTCTATTCTCAAGGTTTTATTTGCAACTACACGCTACCGGTCTTTCGGGTGGGCAGTAGGCTGGAAATTTTCTCGGGGAGCGCCAAGCCAAACTCCGATGCCAAGCGTGGGCCCGGTTAAGACAACATAGTCTTGGCCAGAGTGGGGTGGAGGGCCTGCCAATGTGGTGGGTACGATATCTATCGCCTGTTGTAGAAACTCGCCGTTAAAAAAAAAGTAAGTGGAATCTACTACTCTTTAGGAGCTCAATAGCCAGTAACCTATATATTTTTATAATCTAGAACCTTTTTACTTCTGTTAAGTTGTTATATAATGACTCGAATTCGTAGATTTAGGGAATTTAAGATAAACTTAATTAATTTAATTTGGATGCTAACAATACCTTATGGGAGGGATAACATGTTGTGGAATTGAACTTGGTGTTAGCATATTGTCTTAGTTCCTGAAGATTTTTGTGGAGTACTTAGTTTTAATATCTCATGGGATAACGGGTAAAGATGGCCATTTTGACCCGTTTTATCATTGGGATCAGATTTGCTAATTGTTTTTGTAAAAGGAAGTAAGGAACTAAAATCCTGGACCAAAAATGTTTTGGCTTAGTGGCTTTCTATTTTTTGGTGGGTCTATCATCTATCGAATTGTTTTGTAAAGAGAGGCAAACCTTCTAGACATATATGGTCACATGTAATTGAACTTTATATAGAAGTTTATATTTTGTCACATATGTATACACATCCTATACTTTTAGCTTGCATAGATGCTTAAGAATATTGACTGTAGCATTGTTAGTTTTCATAGCAATTGGTAACAAGCATGTGCATGAGGCTGAGCATTTGGGAAATACCAGGTCAATAAATAATCCCCTTTTGTTGGCTTGGTGTAAAATGGTTGGGTTCTATGGGTCAAAATGGCTTTTCTTTCAAATTGTATGGGAATACATTTGTCCAAAAATTGATTAACAATAGGTCAATAGTGTATTATATTGACCGGTTTATAAAAAAATAAGTTATTTTAATTCCTATGAGCGAATTCTTTTCAAGTTACAAAGAAGATAATTTCCACTATGTGTTTGTTTCGCAGTGACAATCACCAAGAGTTAGGATCAATTATTATCAAGGGTTGGTTTGTTCTTGAGGCAACCGGCTTTCACTCACGGACAGGCTATATGTGGCACTCTCAAGAGTTAAAAGCATGACGGTTTCAAACTTTTAATCTTAGACAGTGATGGATAATTACAAATAAAACCTCCAATGTTATATACAAATAAATATTTATAAGTTCATAAATTATATTAAGGATGTTATTTGCATTAATATCGAATCTCACTTAGTTATAGCTTTAAACTTTATACAAATATTATTTGTTTCTCCCGTGTGTCACACGGGCCAATAACCTAGTACATATAATAAAGTAAATTAATTTAGGACACTTGTCATTATATGATGAATCCTTGTCATTATATGGTGAATCCTTAGCTTTATTTTCCCGCCTAGACTTATTATTATTTAATAAAAGTATTTATTTAATTTAATATTAAAATATCGATTACATTATCAGTTGACTTATTTTGAATTTTAAAATATCAGTTGATTTGATTTTATTATCTCTTTAATTTTATTTATTGTTTTCAATTTAATTAATTATGAAACTCAAGAAAAACGTAATATTGAAATTGAAAACTATTGAAATATTGCAATTCATAATTACGTAAAAGTATTGTAATTGAAAACTATTAAAGAAAAAAATTAAAACACCTAACTGAAAATTTGATAAACAAAGAAAATTAAAGAATCACGATTCTTGGTAACTAAGAAAAGGAAACCACAAGTAAACAAAATCATTGTCAGAGTCATAAGTGTTTAGAACAAAAACGAGAAACTCACTTCCGATCAATATCCAAAATCTATTATGTAATGCGAGCATAGGTTGGTTCGATTTTTTATTAGAGTTCAGTTATCTGATTCAAAGCTTGCTTATTGTTTTCATCATGTGTCAAGAGAACAATTCGGAATCTTGATGTTGATCACAGTCCGAATAATATTAAAAATTAGGGTATCTATACTATATAATAAAAGAAACCACTTTAGGGACACTTGTCATTCTCTCATTCAATTCATTAAAATTAATAATAATAATAATAATAATAATAATTAATCTAATCATTTAATTTATATTTGAACGATGTATTTGAGCGGTTGTATGAAACTGATGATACGGACATTTGGCCATTCCAAATAAATTCAATGTATTATTATCTATAAAAGATTAAGTAATACATTTAGTAAAATATTAATTTGTTTATAAAACACTAAAGCTAATACTGCCTCTATTTTCTAAATCCTGATTTTGATGGGTATGCTTTCTAAATATGTTTTAAATATATATATATAAAACAAAATGTTGCAATACGCCGCTAAAATCAAGCTAAAAATCTAATAATTATGTAAATATTTTTTGGATTCAAATTATTTCCGGTAATGTGCGAATTATTATTGTAACTTTTTATTTCTCATTAAATATAATGTAATACGTAAATACAATAATAAGTATAATATAATATAATATATTTATTTTTGTATCATTTTAAAATATTACATGTTTCTTTGATGAATTTTATAATAGTAACATACACCATCTTTATATTAACTTAATTATGTCAATTTGGTATATAAACGTCTCCATCTTTGGTTTGCATTTACAAGAAATATTTATTATATAGTTTAGATTGTTCAACCCGTGTAACACACGGGGAACTAACCTAGTAAACAAATATAATAGAAAGGAATATAATGGTCATTATGTAAAATTTCATTAAAGTTGGGTATATATAATATTTGTAGTTTTTGGTTCGATATATATGAAATTTGTCAGGTTTACAAGGGTATATATGAAATTAATCTATTTTGTTAGATTTAAACCTGAAAAATAACACAATTCATAACAATACATGAAATATCATTTTTATGATATAGGGGGACCCCTGGACCCTTAAAAGCTTCGCCTATGGTCAGTGTAACATTAGTCATGTTACCGTTAACCAGTACGAGATTAAGATATTACACTATCAGTAGGTGTGTGACTCCTCTCGTAGCGTGTAACATTTAATAATCTATGTTGGCATAGCTACAATAATCTTGTACTTTGCCGAGCATCTTTGTCCGAACATATTATGTACTCGACACTTTGGAACGAACTCAACATGTCGTGTTTGTCTGTATGACCGAACATCCGACTAGGTTTGTCTAATCGATATTGGGCCTGAGTTTTGGGCTGGAGAAAGTTATACATGTCACTTATTATTTATAAGCAATACATACTTAAATAAAATGATAAAAAATAAGTGACATGTTATATGAAATCAAAAAGCAACAGTTTACATTATAAGCTACCAAAGACTTCTTTATAGACGACATTAGACGTCTTATTTGTTGGTTTTCCATCGGCATCGAATATCAATATTTTAACTCCTTCTCTGGTCTTGACCCTTGATAATGCAACGTACAACTGACCATGAGTGAACACATGATCTTTCAAATACAGACCAACTTTTGATAATGATTGTCCTTGACTCTTGTTAATTGTCATGGTAAAACAAACTGATAAAGGAAACTGTCTTCGTTGGAATTCGAATGGAATTTTTTTGTCGGACGGAATCATATTAAGCCTTGGAATAAAAACTCTTATGCCGATATTAAAAATATTCCAAAAATATATGGACATGCAATAGAAATAAGGGATAAAGAACAAAAGAGTACCAGGAATTCTTTAGTTAGTGCAGACATAGATTTGCAAAAAGCCATCCTCTTGGTTGTAATGGTGATTCTGTCATCAGAAAAAACTTACTCATAAGAAAATCATGTTTTTAGTTTAAGAAATATACAGTTAGTCCCCCTTCTTAATAGAAATAACAAATTTTAAGAACTTATTCGTTAAAATTAGTTAAAGGGCTTAATAACTCATAAAAAAGTTGTATATATTTTTGAATAAAGACTCTAATCAATCATAATACAATTCAAAAGTTAAACCACATTTTTAGTCAAGGTGTATAGGGCCGTTTTTCAAAAATAACCTTTAAGCAGTTGAACCCCTAACGTTTATTTGCATTATCCAAACATGGATAAATCATAAAACAGGGGGGATGCATTTTCCAATTACTTGATTAAAAGAGTTAAACGTTTTTAGTGGTACACATATTCTTTTGCCTAATTAAAAAATTCGGGTTATGCAATCTATGTCTAAATAGGATAATTGAAGTTTAGGGACTTAGCAAGGTGTTTACCACATTGCTGATAGAACATGAAAGGCATCAGCCATAGTAGCATCACTTCTTATTATGAAAATATCTTCTTAATGTGCAACAACCCCATCAAGTATGATCCTCAGTTCAACATCACCAGCATGATTGCTAACTGCCCCTTTGAACTCCTGCTCATTGATTCGGGACCGTGTTCTTCCAGCGACCGCTCATATTCAACATCAAAAGACAACGTTCCTGCATAGGTAGTGAACAATGACAAAATAATAGAAAACCTAAAATAAGAAAATGATTCCAACATGTATAAACTAATCACTCCATCCAATGGATTATTTTTAGAACTGGTTATATTTTATAAGAGAAGTGTTTGTGGGCCAAACTAATCTGACACGAACAAAAAATAACTCGTTTGCAGCTACTTACCCGACATGCCTACTTTGCACTTGCAATACATATATCGAACATAATAGAGAAATATCTCCATAATCCTCACGACATGCCTAACAATTCAAGGAATAAGCTAATTTAAAGAGAAAAAAATGATTTTATTTTCAAATCATTCCAACCGAACGCCATTAATTTTAGGTTATCACCCGGGATTGCTTCCCGGGCTCGAGAAAGTATATTAATTATTTTTTATGATTAATACATACTTAAAATCATACAAAAAGTTTGACATATTAAACGTCGTCGCTATAAGAAGAGTTATAAACTTTTCATGTATAATTACAATTAGTTTGTAGTTAGATATTCAACGTCTACATTTTGAAAAAAGAGACACCAATAGCTCAAAAACAAATTAATTTATCATGTGAATAATGTTAAATCGTTAAACATATCATTTGGAACTCATAATACTATTTTACTAAGATATTTTAAAAGTGTTTATGCTTTTAAACACCCTTTGGGCAAATTTTGATCTGTCCAACTAATTTGACGCATTTCATATTTGTTTTTTAACCCGCTAAAAATAAAACATAACCTGATCCGACTCACAGGTAAAATACACACCTACAAATAAGACAACAAATGTTGTCTAAGACAACATAATTTTTCATACTTTCAAGACTCTTAAAGATAGATTTATTTGTGACATGCTTCAATTGGAGAGCTTATATAGTTCATTTCAACTTATATTGCCAAGATGCATTATGAGATTCATAACCAATTGATTCGTGTGAAATTGCCTAAATATGCAACTTAAAAAACTCAGAAGAAAGGGATAAAATGTCATGAATTATGAGTATACTATGAGCTAAACAACAAAATGATTAATTTAGCATCTTATAATAAATCAAAACTCTTTTTAATGTTGTTAATTGAAATAAAATGAATTTTTTAACGACCAACATAAGATTTTATTGATATCTAGCGAGGCGCGAGTGCCATACATATAAAAGGTCCACCAAATGCAGGCTAAAACAGAGCTGATAGACCCAAGCAAAAAAAAAAGGAAATAGAAGTAACCAAAACACATCAAATGACTTCCACCTCTCCCACGTAATCACACTCCTTTGCACGATTCCTGACCCAAAGAAAACTCATTGACTTAATCTCATCAATTACATTTGAAACAAACACCGGCTTTTGTCAAAAGACCAATTCATTTCTATGCCTCCATATGCTCTAAATCGTAACCAAGGAAATAACATGAAAAGCGTTTTGCCTCCTTTTACCTGATAGCACCCATTTGTGCAGGTCCAAAACTGAAAACATACAGGGAATTAGTTTTGCACCATTGACCAATAAGTTGCCATACCACCTGTGAGAACTGGCACGACACAAAATATATGCTCACACGTTTCCTTGAATTCGCCACATAGAACACCTTCAAGTCCTCAAAACTGGAATACCTCTTTTCGCAAGAGCAACTCTAGTTGGCAGCCTCTCTCCTTCGGCAAGCCACGCAACAATGCCGACTTTACACGGTACCCAGGTGATCCATTAAAAGACACAATTCGGGACCACACGATCGAACTCTTGGATGATCTTCTTCACGCTTCTAACAGAAAATTCACCCGTCGAGTCACATAGCCAAGTCCAACAGTCAGGCTCAGTAGACAAGTTTATCGTGCACAACAACACTTCTAGCTGCTGCAGTTCTGCTGCCTCCAGAGGCCCCGCTCGGGCCATTTCCAGCTCCAATTTACTGCACCATTTACCCGCATCCTTAGCGCCACCAAACACAGTTTTTCCTTTTCTAAAGCAAGCAAATTGGGAAACACTTCTGGCAAAGGCACTGATCCAACCCAAACATCAATCAAGAAAGCAATTGGTCACGTCACAAAAGAAACACCTAAAAATCCAAGTAAAATGAATAGAAATCGTCAAAGATAATAAAAAAACACATCAAAAATCATTCTCTCAATAGGATCTCCATATATGAAAACAATATATGGTATGGTGGGTCGGTCTTGGTCTTTTTCGGGTTGGCTTGCTCTCGGGTTGGACATGACCAAATACAAAATTACAAATTATTTATGCTAGAATGCTTCATATTTCGGTTTTTACCTGGACAAAACCGAACCCAAATTCACCCCCAAAATGAAGACCAAGAACCGAACCATATATATGCTTAATCGGCTTGGTCTTGGGTCAGGGTATCTAGGTTACTCAACCCAACAAAAATCATGATAAGCCCTAACGATAAACGACATGGACAACCCGGAGAAGGCGGAGGGAGGGCAGGCGGGCGACGGCCCAGGGCCAGATTTTTTTCACAAAAAAGTTTATATATATATATTAATTTTTTTATATTAAAAGCATATTATAGGGGCCCATTGTTTTTTACTCGCCCTAAGGCCCGGATTTTCGGGGATTCTAAAGGATGGCCCTAATTAGAAACAATGGTAAATCACACATTACATCTAGATTCTGTAACTACTACTACATCTAGATTTTGTAACTACATAAACTATAGTGCCATAGTTGTGCTACCAAATACAAATTATTTTATGCTAGAATACTTCATATTTCGGTTTTAACCTGGACCAAATCCACCCCCAAAATGAAGACCAATAAACGAACCATATATGCTTAATCGGTTTGGTCTCGGGTCAGGGTATCCGGGTTACTTTGGAAGATCAATTGCTACTGCAATGATGGGTGGCATCAAAAGAGAGCGAAACTGAAGCATGAATATTTTTACAACGTTTGGGTATGGTAGCGACCATTGCTGCAATTCTACTTATTTACCTTACCATACTTCAAACAGTTTAGGAGCTCGGAGATGATGGTAACCGAACTCACATGCTCCGAACTGGCTTCTGGCGTTCGATGGTAGATTCTTTTGCTATACCATTTGGAGTTTCAAAGCCATCTGAGAATACACCGTTTCCTGTCAAAAACGAAACTCAAATCTTGGATTGGTTCTTTAGTAATCATGTTCTTGATAAAGTCACAATTTAGAGCAAACACAAACCTCGAATGTCGGGACCTAGCTTAACCACCAACTACAACTGGGAAGTCGTCTCTATTGCCACCGATATGTTTAAGAATTGTTCAGCAAGAACCAGTTTACCAAACAGAGAACATGGCAAAAGCACAAAAAGCAAAGCAAATTATAAAACATCCACAAAGCATACAATTAAAATAAGTGCTTAGTTAAGTTAATAGTGGACATTAAATCAAAATGACAATATCAGTTTCACAAACCCCATACCTTAGTGCATAAAAATTTAGGCTCTTTAGAGCATTTGACGATTACATGCTCCAAGCCCGTTATCTTGATGCACCTACATAATCAAGCATTCAAAAATAAAAATTTGAAACTTTAAATTAGATAAATTTTGAACATGTACACTACTGAATATGTTGACATATTGGAATGTATAGATAATAATACTTCAAAATAGTATATTGAGCGATAGACTCGGAATGGTAGCCATCAATTCGTTCAGCTCTGCTTCCTCGGATTGACCCATTGGCTATATACTCCACCCAAAATTAACAGTATTTGCGCCATCCACCACCTACTTCACAGTATAGATCATAAAGTTACATGAAAAAAAGGATCAAGTAATGCATTCAATAATGGCAGTTGCCATTATCCATGTGACATTTAACCCTTCTTGGCCGCCCCACACAAAAGTTAACATCGTTTAACATTTTGGCAAAGCTTGTGCAATTAATCAAGACTAACAAAGATTTTTCCTTTGCAAGATCAGAGCAAGATTTTCTAAATTTCTAAGGTTTCGAAAGCTAATGGCAACTTGAACCACAGTAATGTAACCCAAATGCTCTTTAGAAACTCAATCAAAACATAACCAGAATACTTAAAAAATAACAAAAGGAATATTCTTCTCATACGAACATTACGCAAATCACCATGGACTTTGTTCACATGAATCCACAATTGCATATGCCTGTCCTCTGTTTAAGCTTCCACGCCAAATTATGCCCTTGTCGATGGAGCTGCAAGTGCTGGTCTCTCTGAAAACCCTTATTGCATTTATGTGAAATCCAATAACCTAGTTTTTAATTGTATAATCAATCCGTTGTTACCGATTCATATCACCGAATAATATTATACATGTTCTGGGATAAAAAAATAACCTACTAATTTCAGGTTATGAAATTTTACCTCTCATGTTGGTGACTCAGATTTGGCTCGATATTCCTCTCATGTTCTGCGTCCATTGTTACCGATTCAAAACATAACCCATTTGTCAAATCCAAAAGCTTAGAGAGGGGCTAAACACCCTGCAAGAGACAACTCCAAACAAATCAATATAGACCCCATACACCAAAATTACATCCACAAAGACCACCTAACACCTGGACCAAAACACATACATACCTATTTGCGGCCAAAGTCAATTCCTTCAACATTCTTCCAGTTCTGGATGTTATCGTCACGGAAAACCTAGCTTAAACTGAAAAATGAGTTTTCGTCAATGAGAAAATGAGTTTTGTATCATCTGATTTGATTAAATATCGTCATATCACTTAAGAATGACTATATTATAAAGGGAAAAGTAGTTGTTCACAAAGTCGAGATACAAATCAATATGGAAAAGAAAACAAAAAGAAGATAACCGTCCTCCAGACCCTATAATCCCATTTGAGCGACTCTTCGTTCCCTGATTCGACACTTGAGTTCTCCTTCCTCCAGACCCTAAAATTTCTTCACAAAAAATCGTCAAACGTGGAAGTGTGTTGATCGATAGATGAGATATATCAGAATCACCATGGCCGAGCCGCCACTAACATATATCTAACTACACATGGAAATTTTAAAGATTTAACACCCACCAAGAAGTACGACCCCTTTTTTTGTGAAATCCAATTAAAAAGATGAGAGAGAGAAAGACCTGACTGCTAATCGAAGAACACCAATGATTTATGAATCCAAAAACATCAACGGTTTAATGAATTAACTCCACGAAGAAATGAACTGTGATTCATAACAATACGAAGCAAAGTAGATATGTTCTTAATAAAATTTCATATATTATTAATTTTTGAACCAGGAGTATTGTTTTGTCAATATAATTTATAATCACAGTTAATATATCATAAAAAATCCTTGAATCACAGGTCTTTTGCATGGTTTTGTTGATGTGTTCCAGGAGTATTGTTTTGTAGTTCCGGATTGGATTTAAAAGAAATTATTAATGAATTATTTCTTTAATTTTGGGGATTTTTATGCTTGAAAAGAGTGGATTACTGGATTGGCTAAAATCAAAATTAGTTGAATTTTTTTTTAATATTATTGTTTTCTGTTTTAGTTTTGGGGATTTATGCTTGAAAAGAATAGATTATGGATATTATTGGATTGAAAATTAAAATTAGTAGCATTTTTTTAATATTATTATTTTCCGTTTAGGTTTGGGGATTTATGCTTGAAAATAGTAGATTATGGATATTACATGATTGGCTAAAATTAAAATTTAGTTGCATTTTTTTTAATATTATTATTTTCTGTTTTAATTTTGGGTCTCTACAAGTCTAATGGTAGTAGATAGATAGATATCATTGATTTATTGCATCTGCCAAAATTGGATAGTAGTATCATGTTGGTACACAGATAAGGATTTTGATGAATTGGATTTGGGGATTAGTTAAATATAATGTGCTTTATGTTGATCATTGGTAATAGGTTTTGGTACTTAATTGGATTAAGTAGTTTTAGAAGATGAATTGTGCATATGGTTGATTGGTTTAAAGATGCTTAAAGTGTTTTAAGTTACAGTTGTACATATATATATATTTTTAACTCTTCTATATTAATTGCTCTGATAATTCGTTTATTCGTTGGAAATATAGTTGGGACTTTGTACTTTTAAATAGACAATGCGTTGATTGTTTTCGGTCACATTTATGATGCAGATAAGGGATTCAGTGTGATGCCGTGATTGTTTCATGATATTAGTGATGTTGAGTTTCAGGACAACTAGGGACGGGTTTGGTATAAATCTCAACACATTTTCGTTTTTAGTGTTGCCATCTTTTTTATAGAAAAAATAAAGGTTACAACTTTCGATAAATGTCGAACAGGGTAGACAATGGTACTTCTGATTACTTTGCTCTTGATGTGCTGCTTAATTGCCTCACTGTACTAAGTTCCGAGTAAGCATCTTTCTTCATATTACTATCATATAATATATACGTTTTTTGTTTTCGTTTATGGTGTTGTTCTTGGGCAGGTATTTGGGTATACAACAGGTGGTCTTTGGAGGTCGGTCAATGGGTGATTAGGAAGAGGGAATGAAAAACCCTGAAGAAGGATATATGTACTTTAAGATCTAAAGATCGTTGCGCTCACAACGTGCGTTTATGGAAAATTGGAGAGCGAGTCAGAAGTAAGGTCTGATCAAGTGAAGACAGTGGACTTGTGAATCCCACAAAGGAGGTTAGTTTAGCCCGAAGATGGTTATTCGGTTAGACTACATGTATAGAATAGTTTTATAATGTTTATGTTGTGGTTATTGTGTTTTATAAGTGAACGGGTTGGTTAACGTTATGTTTTATCTCTAACAGGTCAATAGCTAGAATAAAATACGAATTAGATCTACAGGTTGAAAATTACACAATACAAGTTTACTTATGCGACAAATTTTAGATATGGAACCAATCAATTTTGAGGCTTGTCGTTCCCTTTTTCTTAAATATATATTTGGGTATTTACTTATCTGACACAACGTGTATGCATTTCTTTTTCTCAAGTGATATGTGAATCTATGGTGGAGTGTTGATTGATTCAGTTCTGGATTTCCAACGAGCGATGATTGAAATAGAGATAAACTTGCATAACCCTAAATATAAGTTCTTAATCGTCGTTGTAATCCATATATATCATCGTTGTTAATCACTTTTTTTCTTTTTTCACATCTGATATGAAACCCTAGATCTCTAAAGCAATGGTGTGGTAACTCAAGTTGCGGCGGTGGCGGTGGCGGTGGCGGTGGCGGTGGTGCAATCATTTCGATTCAACAAACCATCTGGTAAGCAAAGCTTCTTTGGTTAATTTTTTTTTTATCATTTTCGGTTTTACGAGATTACAGAGTTTTTCCACTTTCTTTAATCCTTATCCGGCTACCAAAGTTTGAACAAAAACTAATTTTTTTCTTTGTTTTTATATAATAATTGTGATCTTATAATATGTTGACCATATTAATTGCTAAAAAACTAGGTTACAAAACTCTATTTTAAAAAAAATTACGTATTTTTATAGATCTTAATAATTTCGTGTATGTAGGTCGTGGAAGGAGTGATGGATTGTATGGATATGTACCTTCTGGATCATGTTGTGGCTGATTCCATGAGTTAACTTCTACACTCATACTTTTTTTGTTGTGTCTTTTGTATAAGTTATTATATGTATGTCTACATATATGTATGCGTATCGCAACCTGATAGGTGGCTATGGTATGGGAATGAGTGGGAACAGTGGCCCGTTTAGTGCTCCTTCGTTGTCTCCTTGATTCTGGATTTCCTTGATGTGTGTGGTAAGCCAACAAACCTATCTATTAAGTCTAGAGGTGGCGAAACGGCAGGGTTGGGCAAAGGATCAAATGGGTGAATTTTAAAAGGCTCGGATCGGGTTGGGCCAACATAGAAGCACTTTATTGGTCTTATATTGAAAACCCTGTTTTTTTATGTTTAGATGCGATTTCTTTATATCATGTGTGATTACAATACTTAATTGGGCGTATCTTTGAAAACCCCTATTTTTGATGTTTACTATAGAAATTATAAACCCTAATTGTTGTTTCACATAATTAGGTCTGGCTTAAAAGGTAACCTTATTTTTTGTATGATTTAAGGGGTTACAATTATATTGGCGCCCTTCCTTTGTTCGTGATGTATATGGATCTGTTAGTGGTTAGTTTTTATTGTGCTTCTTATCGTCACAACAATTTTCATCTGCAACTGAACCATTTGTGATTATGTATATGTATGTGTGCGTCATAACAAAGTAGAGGATTGGTCCAAGTTTAATGAAACTGGGTCTTCATAATTTTTTTACGTTTATTTGAAACTTGCATTGTATTTGGGTTTTAACCTCAATCTACGACCTGTACGGTATATTTACGGTTGTAATTATAAGATTTTTTAGGTTTTTATTTGCATATACGACACAATCAACTACTGCTGCGTGTTTTAACTCATGTCATTGGATTTTTTTTAATTATATGTATGTAATAAGTTGCAAGAATGAATGAAGATTTTAGAAAATAGTCACTCTGGTCTCTAAAGTTAATAATGTAGATGCCAAGAGTGGCAGATGGTCCAATTTAGTGAAACAAATTGCAGATTGCAAGTCTCTTAGAAAGGAAGCAAATGATGTGTATATTGGTCAGGTTGGATTGACCCATATGCTTTGTTTATTGTTAAAAGTACATTTTAACTGCTATATGAGAACTTTTGGTATTGGTGCTTCATGTGTGTATTGTTTTCCTTTATACCTTTTATTCAATATGCTAATATTTTATAGATATTCAGTTTGTTTTCATTTAGGTTGTCTAAGGATTTCTTTTTTCATTTTCTTTTCTTAAGATTTCAAATGTCTAGCGATTCACAATCTTCCAAAAAAAGAAAGTATCCTGGTGTAATGACACCTGGATACCTTTTCAATCCGACAATTCTACGAGCACCCAAGTATCACGTTGTCATCTGCCTATTGGTATGGTATCGCAACATTGTATCTATTACCCTTTTTGATCGTGAAGCATTCAAACTGTATTTAAGAGGTTTTATGGATTTAAAATTACATCGGGTTAATTTTAACCGGTTTGGACCATTTCATAAAAAGCTACTTTTTTTCGTTGCAATTTTGCTTAGCATAATATATATTGAGATTTGTCAAAGACTAAAGTTGACCATTGTCGGGTCTCGGGTCGGTGAAGACTTCTTGATTTGGCCCAAAACAGGGAACCTAGAGGTACATTTGGCTTTAGAGTGATATATATCGTAACATAACAATGACATGAATATATAATCAAATAATTGACATAACGAAATATGAACAATGAATACTTTTTGTGTCACAGGAGCTTTTTAAGGTAAATTCGGGACATAGCTTATTTGGGATTGTTAACGGACGGTGTGTTGAGGACCCGAAATCAATGGCGTCTGACTTAACCTGCAATTCACTTCCGGGTCTTGACATTGCTACAAACCGGGACATAATAGGGATATATCTTGCTAATTTGATTGTAAGTTAAACTACGTAAATTATGTGATAAACTTCATTTATTTGTCATTTTTCTTGATTTTCTAAAAAACTTTGTAGCGGCTTCATTGGAAACGCACATCAAGAATTAACCATGGATTGATGTTGACTTCTCCTCACAGACGAGTGCATGATGATAACGGGAAATGGAGTAAGATCAATGGTTCTAACATGCACTGGTTATGGGTCATGGGTTTAACGGGTCATAGAGATAGATATATAGTTGGGTCGTGGGTTTGAACAGGTCAAAGTAGCATGTGATTTTTAACTATAAGGTTTGTATTGTTTTTAAAAGCAAGTAAGTTGCTGATTAAATATAAAGCAAGTAGGCTGCTCAAGACTTTTACAACAATCACCGAAATTTGATGTGTGACCTTTCACACCTACCTTTGGCTGGTGTTTTTTTTTAAGATGATTATATATGGATCTAATAATTATTCATGAAATAGTTGTAATCTCAGTTCACTTTCATGTCATTATAGGTTGAAGTTTATCTATTTAGTTTACTCGAGAGGGAAGGAGAGTTAATACAAGAAAAAGGCTTCCGGTTAAAAAAAACTTTGCAATTTTACAACTCTCCCTTCCTCTCGAGTAAACTAAATAGATAAACTTCAACCTATAATGACATGAAAGTGAACTGAGATTACAACTATTTCATGAATAATTATTAGATCCATATATAATCATCTTAAAAAAACACCAGAAAAAGGCTTCCTGTTAAAAAAAACTTTGCAATTTTATTTTTCTGCAGCAGGTTTACGGAGTTAGGTAAGTGGGACCTTTGATTCTATTTTTTTTCAGTTAGCCTATCAAATTTTTGGCAATTTTTTTTCTTTTTTCCGTATATCAGTTAAGTATGAACAGGGAAATGGAAGATGACGCAGTCGAGTTTTTTTCAAAGTCAAAGTCTGATTTTGTCGCTTTTTTACTTTATAAAGGTATTGGAGCCATAGTTATCGATAGCGGCCATAGCGACCGCTATCGCGAATAGCGTGGCGAGGCGAGACATGGTCACTATATGGTGTATAGCGCTTAATAGCGTGAAAATAGCGGCCGGAAACCTACAATTTCTGCCGGAAACTTGCTGGAAACTATGAAGAAGAAGAAGAGAAGAGCAGCTGCGTTTTTTTATTTGTTGCTCCGGCCAGAAACCTGCTATTTCTGCCGGAAACTTGCCGGAAGCTATGAAGAAGAAGAAGAGGAGAAGAGCGGCTGCCTTTTTCTTGTTTTGTTGCGTCTGAGCCTTTTTCTAGGGTTAGATAACTTTATGGATTTTAACATTTAACCCCTCTATTTTTCATTAGGTTATATTTAGTCATTAAAACTTGTAAAATTAGTTTGTGTATTTTAACATTTAACCCCCTCTATTTTCACTGGCTTACATTTGGTCCTTAAACTTATAAATTTATACATAAAAGGTATTAAACTAACGTTATATATAAAAAAAGAGTTATGTAGATAGCTATGTTTTATTTCTTAAATTTTTAACTATATTATCGCTAAACACCAAATAGCGGGCGCTATTTCATCGCTATCGCTACGTAGCATATAGGTACGTTGTCGCTATTTGTCGCTATTCGCTATCGATAACTATGATTGGAGCTCAATGATGGCAATAGAGAGACAAATGATTGTAACTTGCTTTACACGGAGTATTAATCCTTTAAGCCTAACATGTACAACTGAAACAAAAGCCTTCCTCAAGTTAGTTTTTTTGTTACCTATTATTCCTCATATTGTTTTAGATTTAGGGATAGATGGATGTTTGATTTGAAGTTGTAACTTTAATCCAGTTAGTCTCTTTGTATCTTCTATTGAGATTCATTAGAACATTTTTGTTCCATAAAATCCATCTGCTCATCTCAATGCGTCATTTTTAATAGTACACATTATCTTCTCTATTCACAACAAAACATTAGTGAGGGGTTGGGAGGGAAAGTGGGGAATGTGACGTGGAGGAGAAGGGTGAGAATAAGACGGTTGAAGAGATCGGTCAAGAAGAGGCGTTGTTTAAGCGGAGTGAAAAGGGCAAGGTTGAGGTATTTGTTTGAACATTTTCATGCTGCATTGAAATTACATGATCATGGTTATGTCGTTTTTATCTTTTGATATATGTGAATTTCAGGAATGATGATAGCTGCACCTGCTCGATGTGCCGCCATGTTGGATGTATATCTCCCTTTGCCTAGGTGCTCGGGTTTGGTTTGTCAAGTGTTTTGCAATGACCATAGTGTGCTTATTTTCGTATTATGTATATCTTGCTGGGGTATGTGGTATGATTCTATGATATTTACCTTATATTTTTATTGTTATACACTATGAAGTTTGGTTTTTAAACATAAGATTTTGCAATATTATGGTGGGGCAATTCAGCCAATGTTGCCATGTACGTTTGTATCTATAAGAATAAACATAGAATATTAACAAACAATAAAGCATTATAAGCGGTTATTGGTATTCTATTTTGTGGATTGTGGTACGAGTATATGTTAGTGAGACCGATATGGTGATGGCGATTCTCACAGCGATTTTCCAGTCATGTTTAGATTGTTTAAATTCTAGAAACTTTAATCGTTTTTATGTGTGGTGGTGGCCAAAATAGGGCTTGGTCGACGGTTGAAGGAGCACACAGGATGATTTCTGAGTTCTAAGGTTTGGTCAACAGTTTCAAGGTAAGTCAATATTTAGCTTCAAATTGGTTTTCATTCTATGAGATGTGAGTTAGGAAAGGTAAATTGCTTGAGTTGAGTTTTGGATGATAATATTTGTCACTGAACAAGGGTTATAGTTATTATGTTAGTTGTAGTCAAACTCATTATAGGTCTTAGATTATCGTATTGATCCATATATAATTGTTGAATTCATTTATTGCTCTATATTAATAGCACTCTTAAAAGATGTTTGATTTCATATGTTCTTTAGAATAATATGAACTAAGAAAACACTTAGTTATAAGTGATTCTTTTATATTGCTTTTCAAAGTTAGTTTCTTAACTTTGTTGGTGTATTATTGTGCAGGCGAAGCTTCTAGGCCAGATGCTCTATTATATTTTACCAGGGGCATGACAACACACATTGAGAGAAGAATATTGTTATATCACAGGTGTCAAGATTTTATATTCTATTTTGTAGATACTCAAACCTTTATTTCATTACACACCTTTTTATTTGTCAATCGAAACTGAAATTTTGAGTTAGGGATTTGAGATATAGTTTGTACTTTGAAACCCTAAATCTTGTTAGTGCATTATGTGTCTATCGCCTTCGTCAATCCGAGCCGTAGCGAGAAACAGAAGAAAACGAGTCGTTATTTTAGTGATAGCTAGATAAAAAGGCAAGGTGGCATTTCTGTAATAATGAGAAATCTCATTAAAAGCCTTGTGCCTATAAATAGAGCCTTAGACTTAAGAATTAGAACTTTTGCTACATTTGTCATTTGGAGCTCTATAGATCTAGAGAGAGAATCTAGAGAGAGAAAGTACTCCACGTGATTCACGGTTCTTGTACGTTATCAAATTTTATAATAGAATCACGATTATATTACATCATGTGTGTTTAGGTCGCGTTCGTGTACGGATTCCGCACGTTTCACGTTCGTTTCGCAATCGTTTCGGAGTCAAAACCGGTCCTACAAGTGGTATCAGAGCAGGAGCTCGATTGCACTGATCTATCACACATTTACGCGCAGAATATTATCAGATTCAGATCCGAATTTCATCTACTTCTTCATCTTTTTCATATTTTCACGTTTTACACTGATTTTCGTCAAATTGAACGGGTTTTTACGGTTTGAATCAGTTGATTTTTTGATATGTTGTGCGAAAACACTTGATTTACAATCCTACCAAGTTTCAGATCCTAATTCCTAGCCGTTTAGGAGATATTCGAGTTTTTAGGTCCGTTTTAGTTTGAATCAGCGAACTGACCGTTTGAAAGCAACCTTCCTGTTTGAAAATGACACCTTCCCGTTTGAAAATGACACTTCCTGTTTGAAACTGACACTACCGTTTGAAGGTGTGATAGTTTGAGAGTGTGACAGTTTGAGGGTGTGAAAGTTTGAGGGTGTGACCGTTTGAGGGTGTGACAGTTTGAGGGGTGACCGTTTGAAACACGATTCCAGTTTGAAAGAGTCCTGTCAGTTTGAGGAGTGTTGTCCGTTTGAAGTGGTTACAGTTTGAAAGTGTTCTTGTGATTGTTCACTTGTCGGCACATGTGAATTGTCGATATAGTGTCTCGGTTCAATCAAATTAAAAGGAGTCAAGTTTGCATGTGATATTAATAGAAGATTGTCAGACCCACCGATTGAAAATCCCAATTGTAATTAGGTTATGTAAAGGTCCAATTAAAATTGTTTGACTAAAGTTTGTTGCACATGAATTCAGAATTTTGGCTCAATCACGTTTGGTTGTTAATAAAGTCAAGTGAAACCCACTAGTTGAATGGTCCTATCAGAAAGTTGTTGGCTCAAAAGACTTGTGTGTTTAGTAATTGCATGTGCCGCCCATATTCTTAGGTTGTGAGAAGACTGTTCAGAAATTGTTTTAAAAGGTTGTCGGCTTAGTGGTACATGTGGTATTGTGGTTGGTCAAATCGAGATAAATTGAGAATTAAAGTGTTGCATGTGGTATTGTGAAGGCCCAATCACAAAATCCGATTTGAGTTGTTGGAAATTGGTTCTGGCATTACATTAAATTTGTCGGCAATTATAGAATTCACGTGATCAGTTTTATTGCGGTCCAATCATAGTTGTCGTGGTTTAAAATGGCTCAATCATAATCAAGCCCACAACAAGTGTTCCGGCTCTATCATATTTGTGTATATCGTTTATATTGTAGGCCCAAATTTGAAAACAGTTGGGTCAGACCATTTAAAGCTTTTGATTAAAGGCTCAATATTGTTCATCGATTAATCGACTCTTTCAGTCAGTATTTTACTTGAACTACATTGAGCGAATCCGTGAATCTTCGACAACGAGTCTTAGATTGATTTCACAAACACATACTTTCACGTATTCAATCCATTTAAAACTGATAGTTTGTTTCTTTTGTGTGATTCAGGTAATTGAAGATGTCAAACAACGGTGAAGAGTTCTACAACACATTCTACCACGCGTTCACTTCCGAATCGTCAGATAGAAGATCTGAGATGAAAGAATATTCAAGAGAGATTTCGGAGAATTTGAAATTAGAGAACATGTATGGAAGTCAACAGAAGCCACCAAAGCTAATGAAAGTTGAAGATTATCACTGGTGGAAAAACATATTTGAGGGTTGGGTAAAAGCTTTCGCTCCTGAAAGCTGGTTAAAAATGACAGATGGATTCACTAAACCAGTAAAAGAGGGAGGAGAGTTAATAGATCCAAAAGATTTCTCAGACATAGATGTAAAAAATGTTGTGGCTGAATATAAGATGATCACATTAATCAAACAGTCAGTGAGAGAGGATATTATCTCGTTACTTGAACAAGAGAAAACTTCAAAGAGTTTGTGGGAAGCGTTAGGGAGAAAGTGTGTAGGAAGTAATGAAATTGTTAAAAACAAAAAGAAACTGTTGCGTAAAGAGTTTGATCTTTTCAGTTGTATGAAAAATGAATCTGTTTGTAAAATGATCGAGAGATTCGGATATCTGAAAATGGGTCAGATCAGACATGAAATTTTACCTTCTGAAGAGGAGCTGGTGGATAAACTGTTTGATTCATTGCCAAATGATCAAGAGTGGCAATACTTCGCTCTAATGTTGAAAAATACTATCAAGCCTGAAGATTTAAAAGTGGATTTGCTGATTGAAAGGCTTGAAAGCCATGAGTTGGAGATAAAGAGATCTAAAGTCAACAATCCGGCTTATCAGCAGAATGTAGGGCTTTACTACAGAGGAAATGTACCGTAGGCTGGGTCTCTAAGAACAGCGTTTTCTGCAGAAAGCTCAAATTCAGTGAACAATGAAAGTCTTCACAGTGGTTTTCACAGTGAATCTTCTTCAAACACTTCAAGTCAATCTGCTTCCAAGAATTTGTTTCAGTGTAATATCGCAGTGGATTTGAAGAATGGGCAGAATTTCAGTGAAGAATCGGCAAAACAACAGATGGTTTTCTTGGCATTTGTACTTGAATCGTATGAAAGCCTCGTTGCAGGGAAGATTGGCAACACCAACTTGACGAAAGAAGATTATGATCAATTAGACCCCGAGGAGATGGAACTAATGGATATAAGATGGTGCATGGCCAGTGCGGTTCGTCGGGCACAGCAGTTCATGGAGATCACGGGGAGAAAGTCAATTGTTGGACCATCTACCAAACTGGGATTTGATAAATCTAAGGTGACATGTTTCAAATGCAAACAAAGAGGTCACTTCAAGCGTGAGTGCAGAAATGCGTATGCTAATGATGAATCTGCAAACCCGTTCAATGAAGATTATTACAAGAAAGCGATCTACCATCAGAACAAGTCTGAGCCTCCAAGATTGAAACAGTCTGAAGAAAAATCAAGGGCTCTTGCAGTTATATATGATGATGAAGGTTACGACTGGAGTCAGGTTTGCCCTGAAGAAGATGCAGTTGGATATGCATTTGTGACTGATGCTGATCCTGATAGATATTGGAAAGCAGATTATGCAAGATGGGAAATCGGAAAATTAAATGAACCATTCAAAGAAGCCCAGAGAGCAAAAAGATGGAATGAAGAGTTGGAATGTTACATGGATCCACGGGGTAATCCAGTTGTTGATCCATCAAAAGTGGATTTCGAAGCTGTAACAAATTTGGTTCCAAGGCAGGCTACTTTCAACACACGAAGGTTATCTGATAAAACATATTTGCCTGATTTGGAGAAGAAGATAAGAGAGGTTTGTGAAGCAAGTCTACCGAAGGTGGTAGAAATGAAGAAGAGAAAAGAAGAAGAATTGAAGAAGTTGATTGAAGAAGTGAAGACTGTTGCAAATCTTTTTGGAGAGGAACAGAGAGCTGAAGAAGGACAGAAGAATGAAGAAGCTCAGAAAGAAGAAATGGAGAAAGTTCAGAAAGTTGAGTCAGAAGAACCGGTGCTGAATGAGACTGAGGTTAGAAAATCTTCTGATTTATCGAATGTTGAATTGGTTGATGAAAAAGAAAACAAGTGCAGGAATTGCATAGAAATGTGCAAAGCCTGTACTGAAAAAGATGACATCATAAAAACAAAAGACATTGACATAGTTAAACTTGAAAATGGTTTCACAACAAAATGTAAAGATATGATTGAAAAAGAAGAAATTTTGAAACTAAAAGTTGAAAAATTGACACAGAAATGTCAAAGTCTTGAAAAGGATAATGATGTTTATAGACAACTGTGTTCAGCAAAATGTGTCGATTGTGTTGAAAAAGAATCTAAATTTTAAGATTTACAAAAACAGTATGATTCTTTAAAGTGGTCGAGTCAGAGAGTACAAGAAGCTTATGATACTTTGAAGAGCCAAGTCAAAAGTTTTGATCAAAGATTGTCAGAAACCTTAGTTACTAAAGAAATGTATGAAAGAAAGTTTAAAGAAAAGCAAATTGAATTAAACAAATGTGTTGATGAAATTGCAAATCTTAAACAAGTCTTGGCTGAAAAAGAAAAGGTTGTTACAAAACTTCAAAGTTATCATAACTCTTCGTACATTCTCGAACGCATTTTCAACATCACACCAGATGACAAAGATACTGAAAATTGCAAAAAGGGTATTGGTTCAGAGTTTCATCAGGTACCACCACCATTGAGAAACAATTATACTTTTTATGATGAGGAAAAGGTGGCAAAGGGTTTGAACATAGCTGACCAGTTACCTGAAAGTATCGATGTGACTTACTCCAAATCTGATGATGCTAATGATTCAGAGGTGGTAAGTAAGGTTATTGAAAGTGTTTTGAAAGATGAGTCTACAAAAGGTAAGTCTGAATCACAGGATGAAGATGAAGGAAATCTTTATGATGGTTATCTGAAAAACACAAAATCCGAGAAAAATTTGAATGATGATTCAAAAGGATTGGTTTATACCATGATTGGATCGGACAAATTATTCTTAGATGTTGTATTCCCGATTCAGAACGTGATTTCAGAGAAGGTCGATAAAGTTTTCAAAATTGTTGAGATTGAGAAGTCTGAGATTCCAAAGTTTGCTGGTAAAGGACATAAATCTTTTTATAACAAACCTGGTTTTAAGAAGAAAAACATGAAGGCTGGTTTGGGTTATAAAAAGAAATGGAATTGGAATCAAAGTAAAAAACAAAATTTGCAACAAAAGATGAATTTTGTTCAAGGGAAAAGCTTGAAAGAAGAGGAAAAACTCAAATTTGGACAACAGTCTAATGAACAGTTTGATGCTCTGAAAAAGAAACAACAACAGGCCAAGGATGTTTCAAAGAAAGTGTGTTTTAAATGTGATCAAATTGGACATGTTGCACGAAAGTGTCCAAATCCAAAGCCTGTTGATGTTGAAAAACAGAAATCTAAAGATGTGAAACCGAGGTCAACCAGATTTGATTCGAAACAAACTTGGAGGTACAATACAAACAAGTTTGCTTCAAATCAAAATTGGAAATCAAACCTGAACAGGTTTGATTCAAGATAGACCTGGAATTCTCACACACCCAGATTCAGAACAACACATAGTTGGAGAACATCTGTTGATATGACAAAACCTCAAGAGTTTTGGAAACCTAAAAATGTTGTTCAAGATCAAAAGGTTCAAAAAGAGACAAATTTTTACAAAAGAGGTGCTCCGAAAGGTCAAATGTGGAGTGCTAAGAAACAAGTAACGATGGTAAAAGATGAAAAAGTTGAAGTCAAAATTGAAAATGTTTTAAATGACAAAGAGTTTCCGAAATTAAATGAACATTATTGTGTTGACATGCCTAAGGTCCAACAGACCTGGGCTAAATTGTTCAAATGATTGATATAGTTTGAATGTGCAGGTGCTCAACGAAGCTGAAGATTGTGAGAATGGTAGTTGGGGCAGCCTGGCACAGAGAGAGGTTGCTGAACCCTGGTTTGGTTGAACAGGGAGTTTAGTTTGATTGTTTTCTGTACATAAATAAACAATATTTTCAAAATCCTAAAAATTGAAAATTTTAAAACCAAAAATATGTTTTTAGTTTGTTAATATTTGAAAAACCAAAAATATGTTGTCTTTAATATTGTTTTGAATGTACGTTGATTGAATACGCCGAAACCCTCACGGCTGAACAAACATGATTACTTTCATCAGATTGAAAAACGGTTTTCAAACTGTTAAGATCAATGTGTTGTAAATCATGGGGGTATGTTATATTTACTGCTTTTCGTGTAATTCAGTTCACAAGATGCAGAAAATGGATGGCGAGACAAAGCTATCAGTGTTGGTTGTCAAATTTTCTTTAAATGGTTTTGCATTTTAGGGGGAGTAATATTGTTAGAAAATACAAAAACATTTGAAAATTTGAAAAAAGTTAAAAACATGATAAAATTCAAAAATTGAGTTTTTGTGTAAAAAGAGGAAATGATAGTACATCAGTAGACAGTTACAGTATGCTAAAGATTTGTAAAGAATTAAAAAGAGTTAAACAGTCTCACTGATGATATGTCGATAGGTTTTTATACATTTAGTAGATTTGTTCGGGATATAAACCTAAATCTTTAGTTACTTATTTCGTGGGGAACACTACTTGGATATATAGGTAACCCCTGAAATCTCGTTTGAAAGGTTCCTTTTTCTGATATACTAGGTCTTTATACTCAGTGATATCTGGGGTATTATTCCGGGACTTCTGCTGAACGGTAGTTCTGACCTAGTCCTCGAATAATACTTTCTGCAAATGCTTGAAACATAGCATCACCCTCAGCATATATGATAAGACAATAAAATTGCTTAGCAATGCTGTTGTAAAAAAGATCCTCTAAAGGGGACACACCCAAGTTGAGTCATGATCTCTCTGCTGAACGGTAGTTCTGACCTGAGCTCTCATGATTCTTCATAATTTATTAACCCCTTACAGATATCATTTGTGTTATAATTACCTGTAAGACTGAATATTGGGATCTGGATACGGGAGTATATTCAAGAGGTGGGACACATGAATGAGTTTAAGTCTTAAAACATCTAATTCATATCTTGAATCAGTTGAACTTTGTGTGAAAATTTAAGAGGATCAGTATATCGACAATCTAAGTGAATTGTTTAATACTTACTGTGTAACTAAGCTCAACGGTACTTGTGACTTGTCAGAAACTGATATGATCTTCTGACGCAAACTCAGACAAAAATATTGTCTGTAAATATGTTTGTACATGTTTCTTTACTGCTTTATATTTTCAGAAAATACAAAAAGATTTTGATTTCTGCTTTATTTTCAACAACCGATATCTGAGTGCTGAGTTTCAAAATCTAAGTAAGCTGATTGTGTTTCTGAAAAATAAAACAAGTTCATTAATTTGAAACTTGAAGTTTTAAAATCAAAAATAAAAAACAGTTTGTGATATCTCCAAGGTCATTAAGTTGGACTTGGATGATTAACTGTGGGGGATTTGGATGCTTATATTGTTATAGAGTTAGTTTTCGATACGATTCGATGAAACTACCAAATTCATGAGAAGTAATTTTGAGAAGATTGAATTGTCAGATTACGATATCTGGAAGATTAAAATGTTGTTACTTATAGTTGTATGAGTGATTGCAGGAAAAGTCTAGACTACGATCCCAGAAGCTGAGTCTAAGGGGGAGTCTGAAGATGAGCTCGAAGCAAAGGGGAGCTTGTAACCGGAAAGCCAGGTGTCGATCCCATAAGCACGGAAGCTTGACGAAAGGGGGAGCCTGGAGAAAAGGAGTCTGAAGGAAAGAAAGAGCAACTGAGTCTGAAAACAGATCCATGGGGATTCTGTTTGTGAAAGAGAAAAGACAAGATGCTACGAGATTGACTGCGGCAATATCCAAGGGGGAGTCTGTTAGTGCATTATGTGTCTATCGCCTTCGTCAATCCGAGCCGTAGCGAGAAACAGAAGAAAACGAGTCGTTATTTTAGTGATAGCTAGATAAAAAGGCAAGGTGGCATTTCTGTAATAATGAGAAATCTCATTAAAAGCCTTGTGCCTATAAATAGAGCCTTAGACTTAAGAATTAGAACTTTTGCTACATTTGTCATTTTGGAGCTCTATAGATCTAGAGAGAGAATCTAGAGAGAGAAAGTACTCCACGTGATTCACGGTTCTTGTACGTTATCAGATTTTATAATAGAATCACGATTATATTACATCATGTGTGTTTAGGTCGCGTTCGTGTACGGATTCCGCACGTTATACGTTCGTTTCGGAGTCAAAACCGGTCCTAAAAAATCTAATTGTGGAAGATGAATACTAACCTGGGTATGTTAGGGGTGTCAATCCTGTCGGGCTGAATATGGGAACCTGAACACGACCCATTTTTTTATTCTTGTCAAAGATTTCAACCCTATCCCGGATACACAGAATCCGGGTTATCCCGAACCCGGTCATTTAACTCATTTTGCTAAAATTTTATCTAGAATTCGGGAATGATAACACGATCATTTTTACTCTATTTCGAATGTAAATTAAGCTTGTAACAATTCTTCGTTACGAACATTAAATTTAATTTTTATTTTAAAACGCTTACATGAAAGAGATTAGTGGGTTAAACTGTTTTAAACATGTCAATTCGAACACGACCCGTTAATAAAGCGGGTCAACTCAAAACCACACTTATTTTTTAAAAGGATCAGGTTTCGCCAACCCAAAACTTGAGTATTTCCGTGCCGTGTTCAGGTCAAGTCAGGGACAGCCTACAATAGGGTTTATAATAAAACACGTTTATAACATGTTTATGAATTTTATTAGTTGAAAATTCAAGTAAAAGCATAATATAATTTAATTTAAAAACAAACAATATAACATTTTGTATGGGTTTACGAAACATTTTTAAACTGAGATCTCATTAAGAATTAAAAGGTTATTAGCTTTACACGAAAACTATGAATACACATGGAGACAAAGTTAGGATACTGATGAAACGGAACAAATAAATTATTGTGGGAAGGGAAAGAAGATATTAACGAGTTTCAAAATGTTGTTTATGTACCTTTTATTATTAAAAACTAAATTTTCCTAACCTGGGATGTTCCCGGGTGATAGCCTAGTTCTCCTTCATAAAAGACAAAACAAATATGCATTCTTTGTCTTTCTGTTGACCGAGTTCTAGAATGGCCATATTGGAGGAATTGATATGTGAGGCATAATAAATATTAGTGGGCCATGAATATTATTCCTTTCATACATCAGCCTCTTAGGCTACACGGTATCATAATGGTTTTCTTTTGAAGGATAATCCATCATGTAAGCGCTATGTAGGATGGACGTGAGGATGGGGCAAAGAAGATGGAGGTAAGGAAATGGGAGGATGATCCTAAAATATATGTATATGTTGTATGTATATATGTGTGTGTGAGGAGGTTTTGTCCTCTAGTGGACCGGCTTGAACGTCCCGATGGAGCTGGGGAGGACGCCGCAGCAGGGGACGGAGGGGGGAAGAAATGGGCGGAGGATCGGCGCCGCACCGGGACGGAGGGGGGACGGACCCCATACCGTGGAGCCTTATTAAAAATAGGAGACCCACGTAATTGAGGAGTCAGACGAATTTAGAGATTATTATATTTTGAGGGGGAACCATAAAATCAAAATAATAGAAAGGGTTCCTTGGGGGACACGTGCATTATATAAAAGGAAAAACAAAGGCGGTTGCCTTGGCATATATTGAACGAAGGGGGGCGGCCATATACTATTTTTCCGAAGAGGAGAGTTGGACGAAAAAGTAGTCTTGGACGATTTCGAGGAACATATTGGGACAAAATTGAGAAGACATCGACGGAAGGTAGAAGCATATTGGGACGAAAGGTAAACCTTGTTTTGCGGGAATTATCGGGATCGAGTGGGAAGCTTGGAGAGCAAGGGATTAACGGGTTTTTCTACTCGATTTCTTTAGTTTTCTATTTTTCTTGTTTGATATCGATGAATTCTTGTTTGAGACTTTGTTTCATTATTTTTAAGACCTTGTTTATAATTATTAATTTATAAAGATAAAAGCCGATGGATCCTAAAGATGTCACCGACATTATCCTCAACGGTTTAGACTCAAAAACATACAAACCGGTCATTGAATCCGTCCATGCCCGTGACCATCCTATATCCTTCCACGAACTACACGAAAAATTAATTAATCATGAACTCTCCCTCGCCCAAACCCCACCCGAATCACCATCAATCTACCAACCGGCCACTGCTTTTGCCGCTCACAGCCGCCACCCCTCTAAACCGTGGCCTTCACGACAACCCAACCCCAGCCCGGTCTTTTACCCACTCCAAATTCTGCACCAAACAACCGCCCCTTTCTTGGCAAATGTCAATGGTGTTTCGTTAAAGGGCACTCCTTAACATCTTGTCCTTACTTTAAAAAAACACACCCCACCATCACCCTTCCAACTTACAACCGTAACAACACCAAACCACAAGCACACATGATGGCAACTCACTCCAATGTGGACTCCGACTTATCGTGGTTGAAGGATAGTGGTGCTTCTCACCACATAACTAATGATTTGAATGCTCTTTCAATGCATACCCCGTATGATGGTACCGAGGAACTCATCATCGGTGATGGTTCGTCACTTAAAATTACTCACGTTGGCACTATTACTCTATATTTCTCTAACGTCCCTATTATTCTAAAAAAATGTTCTTTGTGTTCCTTCTATATCTCGTAACATAATTTTTATCTCTCGTTTATGCATTGACAACAATATACTAATCCTATTCTTTTCTTCTTATTTCATTATCGAGGACTTTCAAACTCGCCTAACCATTCTTCGGGGAACATCTAGCCATGGTCTTTATCAACTATCTTCCACCAAATCTCCAAAGTTGTTTCAGTTGCAAACTCACAAGGCATCTTCTTGGCATCATCGCCTAGGACATCCAAATTCACGAGTTTTACAACATCTATCTTCATTTGTTCCTTTTATTTCTAGAAAATATGACTCATGTAATTCATGTCATATCAATAAAAGTCACAAGCTTCCATTTCATACATCTTCTTTAACATCTAATACACCTATTGAATTATTATTTTCCGATGTTTGGTCATCTCCAATCACCTCTTTTGATGGCTACAAATACTACATCATTTTTGTAGACGACTTCTCAAAATACATTTGGATTTATCCATTAAAACAAAAGTCGGATTCCCTTAACATTTTCATTCGTTTTCAAAAACTCGTTGAAAACTATTTCAAAACAAAAATTAAACAATTATTTTCCGACATTGGTGGAGAATATATTAAGCTATCTCCTCATTTATCTTCTTGTGGCATTTCTCATCTCACCTCCCCTCCTCATACACCCGAACACAATGGCTATGCCGAACGTCGTCATCGTCATAAAACGGGTCTCGCCTTACTCTCTCATGCCAAAATACCCCTTAAGTTTTGGCCATTTGCCTTCACCACAGCCACATATCTCATCAATAGACTACCAACTCCCACCTTAAATAATGATTCCCCATACCTTCGTCTCTTCCATACCCTTCCTAATTATGAAAAACTCCATAGCTTTGGTTTCCTTTCATATCCTTGGTTACGACCATATTCCAAACACAAACTTGAATACCGGTCAAAACCGTGTGTATTCATTGGATACTTATCATCCCAAAGTGCCTTCCACCTTCTAGACCCTCTCACAAATCGAGTCTACACTTCTTGTCACGTTCAATTCATTGAACACATTTTCCTTATGAAACTCTCTCCCAAACTACCACTTCTCCAACACCCTCTCCTGACACATGGTCTCCCTTAACCACTACCTCCATCCCTATCACTACACCTTCACAGCCGATTCTATCCACTCCCACATCCACCCAAAATATACCTCCTACAACAACAACATCACCACCAGATACACCTACGGACCCCCCTTAGTCAACTCCCACTTCATCACCCTCCTGCCCTTCCACAACTTCACCACCCACTGACCCAAACACACCTCAACAACCCGTGTCCAACCCCCTATCACACTCGACCCAACCGCAAACCTAACCCGAAATATCATAACTCCGATTTCGTTCTCTTCCATTCCACACCTCACTTTCTTCCCGAACCCACTACTATCACTCAAGCTCTCAAACAGCCACTATGGCGTGCCGCCATGCAATCCAAATTTGATGCTCTTAAACACAACAACACTTGGACCCTTGTGCCTGCCACTAACGCTCCAAATCTTGTCGGATGCAAATGGGTCTATCGCACCAAATTCAAATCCGATGGCTCGGTTGATCGCCTTAAAGCACGACTTGTTGCTAAAGGCTTCCATCAACGACCCGGCTTAGCTACGTCGAGACTTTTAGCCCCGTAGTCAAACCCGCTACCATACACCTAATCCTTGCCATCACCACCTCTTTTAATTGGCCACTTCGCCAACTTGACATCAACAATGCCTTCCTACAAGGCACCTTATCCGAATTGGTCTACATGTCTCAACCACCCAGATTTGTAGACCCTTCTTATCCTAACCATGTTTGTAAACTCCACAAAGCCATCTATGGTCTTCGGCAAGATTTGGAGACATTACCTTTATGGTAGTAAGTTTACCATATTCACTGATCATAAAAGTTTAAGGTATGTTTTCGGGCAAAAGAGGTTGAATATGAGACAAAGACGTTGGATGGAAATGCTTAGTGATTATGATTGTGATATTCAGTATCATACAGGAAAGGCAAATGTAGTGGCAGATGCTTTAAGCTGAAAGTATCACGAAAAGCCAAAAAGGGTACGTTCTCTTAAATTAGATCTAAAAGTAGATTTAAATGAACAAATTAAAAAGGCACAAGAATCAGTAATCAATGATGATACTGAAAAGCTAAAAGGTATGATTAAGGAATTAGAACAAGGAACAGATGGAATTTGGAGATTCCATAAAAAGAGAATGTGGATACCTAAATTAGGAAATCTACGTCATAACATATTAGAAGAAGCCCATAAGTCTAAATATACAATACATCCTGGAAGTGATAAAATGTATCAGGATTTAAGAAAGAATTTCTGGTGGATAGGAATGAAAAAGGACATAGCAACCTATGTTTCTAAATGTTTAACTTGCTCACAAGTTAAAGCTGAACACCAGAAACCCTCAGGTCTATTGCAACAGCTAGAAATGCCAGTATGGAAATGGGAATTAATAACAATGTATTTTGTTACTAAATTACCCAAAACAAGAAAAGGTAACAATGGATTAATAACAATGGATTTTGTTACTAAATTACCTTTAATAGAATTTTCTTATAATAACAGCTATCACACAAGTATCAACGCTGCACCATTCGAAGCACTTTATGGACGAAAGTGCCGAACCCCAGTCTGTTGAGCAGAAATTGGAGAAAAGCAACTATCTGGACCTGAGATAGTATAGGAGACAACCGACAAGATCATCCAAGTCAAGGAACGACTGAAAGCAGCACGTGATCGACAAAAAAGTTATGCGGACCACATGCGAAAACCATTGGAATTTCAAGTAGGGGACCAAGTATTGTTAAAAGTCTCTCCTTAGAAAGGACTGGTAAGATTCATCAAAAGAGGGAAGCTAAGTCCCAGGTATATTGGACCTTTTAAGATTATTAGAAGAATAGGACCTGTAGCCTATCAGCTACAACTGCCAGAAGAAATGGCAGGAATATATGATGTATTTCATGTATCTAATCTCAAGAAATGCCTAGTTGATGAATCACTTGTAATGCCTCTTAAGGATATAGAGATAAATGAACAACTCAAGTTTGTAGAAAGGCCTCTACAGATTGAAGACAGGAAAGTCAAAAACCTCAAGCATAAGAGATTAGTTCTGGTCAAAGTGAAGTGGGACTCCAAAAGAGGACCTGAGTACACATGGGAGCTTGAATCAGAAATGCAAAGGAAATATCCGCACTTGTTCTAGTAGATCTCGAGGACGAGCTCTAAAACAAGGTGGGGAGGATATAACAACCCTAAATTTAACCGACACTCTCCTAAATATTTTTCCAACACCCCAATATATTTTAAAATATCCCAATATTTCCAAAAATACACCCTATACGCGAAAACGGACCCCGAATACCTTAAATATATTTAAAATTAATTAAAAATGGAGTTTTGGAGTTGAGGCGGGCCGCGTAAGGTATCCCTTAACCTTTACGCGGTCCGAGACAAGGTGAAAAGTGGCACGACCCTGGGCCGCCACGTGGCCCAACACACGGCAACCCTATAAGCTGACCCGGACGAGCTAGGCCGTTGACTATAGTTGACGCGGGCAGCGTAGGCCCTTGTCTTGTTTTACGCGGGCCGCGAGAAACCCGAGATGAGGCCCTATATAATGAGAGCTCGGGATATCAGTTTCAGTCGCTCAATTTCTTTTCTTTCTTACGAATTTCCACATAGTAGAAGCTATATTCGGATATAATACCCCCTAAATAGCGAAGTTCAGCTCCGTTGTAAGTATTATAACCCCTGGATACGTATTAGATACGCTGTCCGATTGATTTAGGGTTCCGTAACGGCTGTCGTGGTTCTGCCCGACGTAGTCGTTGGAATGCCATCTCGGGGAGGGTATTGCTAATGTTAAAATGGGTTATTATACTAACACGTGTGTTTCTGTATAAATTATAGATAATTCTCCGGAAACCCTAAAGGATAATCTAAGACAGCAATGTGAGTTGATCCGCTTTTTGTAAATCTTTTGTTAACTGTTTTTACAAAACCTCATACCATTAAATGTATATTAAGCAGTTATTGAGTTTTTGTAAGAACACAAGTATCATGAGTATGTTGGGGTTTTGTATACAAAATTTGTTACCACCTGGTCAAGGAGTAACATTTCCACAAGTCGGGTCTGACAGTACCATGGATGTTAATTGATATAACTTGGAAACAAATGTAATTGCGAGATCGCCCTCAATACTGTACAAGGGTTTTTATTTAAACTTGATTAAACTGGGATTCACTCACCAGTATTTCCCACTGACAAATGTTTTTAAAACGCATTTCAGGTAACAAAATGTGAAAGCCAAATAGAAGCCAGCTGGACAGCACTGAAGGCTTGGAAAAGTGGCAATAAAGTTACCTAAAATAAAATAGATCTTTTTATTAAGTAAAATAGGATTTAATCCTATGATAATGTGTGTATTGCAAACTTGGGTTTTATCCCATGTGTTTAATATTATCAAAATGTGGTATTTTACTTTGATCAATTATTTCCTAACTACGATCCTGATGAAAATTCCGCTGCCAAATTAGACAAACACGCGATACCACCGAAACTGGCTCGCGGCCGCCCGTTCCCGGGAATTAGGGATCGGGGGTTGCGACACACACATTGGGATGCCTTAAAAAGATTGTTCCGATACTTACATGGCACTCTACATCATGGAATATTTTTTAGGCACAACTCCCCTTTGCAGCTCCATGCCTTCACCGATGCGGATTGGGCCGGCGATCGCCCATCATACCGGAGTACAACAGGTTACATCGTTTATCTCGGCCAAAATCCGATTTCTTGGAGCTCCAAACGTCAATCGACACTTGCTCGTTCATCCACCGAAGCTGAATTTCGAGCCGTTGCTTCCACTACAACCGAAGTGCAATGGCTCATATCATTAATGGTTGAACTTGGCTACAAATCATCGGTCACACCAACAATCTATTGTGATAATCTAAGTGCTACTCATTACTTGGCCAACCCTGTTTTTCACTCAAGAATGAAGCACTTAGCCTTAGATTTCAACTTTGTACGTGAAAAGGTTCATGATGGCACTACACGTGTGACTCACATTTCAGGGGATGACCAACTAGCTGATGCACTTACCAAGCCACTACTAAGACAACGGTTCCAACTACTATCTTCCAAGATCGGTCCCTCTCATGATCGTCCATCTTGCGAGGGCATGTTAAACCTACAATTAATCAAGATCTCCACAAATCAAGCCCTCAATCTCTAGTCAAAGTTGCAGCTATACATTAGCATATATTTTGCTCTTTATCTTTGCTATTTAGATCCTTGTTTATAGCCATTTCCTATTTTTCCTTTTGTCTATTTCTTCTGTATATATGTAACTCATTTCACAGCAATGAAATACAATTGAGTTGATACATTCATATTATGTCCAAAATACCCTTGATTACTATTTTTTTTCAGACTTGCAAAATAAGACCGAATTTACTAATTTTAAGTAAGAACTGGTAATAATCAAAAGAGTAAATCAGGATTATAGACTTGCAATTGCGTGCATATATCAGTATCAAGTGATCTTAAAAGCATACCTTTCTTCCATCAATTAGTTTCTCAGCCTGAAACAAAATAAAATGAGATGATATATAAAAATGAAGAAATAACAAAATTGTTAAAAACCAATGCAAAAAAGTTTTATTCTGTTTTAACTTAAAACTCTGGAATGTAATAGATAAAATTATAAAAGATCCATATTAAAAGGAAAAAACTAAGGATCAAAACACATGGGGTGGTGGCGCAGAATAAATGAAACAATGCACATGTGTGTCAAATAATAGATACAACTCCCAAAATCCAAAGCTAATTTTTCTTTTATCCCCATTCAGTTAAAATTTAAAATTACCCAAATTCGAACTGAAATTGAATTTTAAATTCAAAAGGTTTTTCAGTTAGTTTAAAATCTGCATTAGCTTTCATAAATTCCAAATTAAAGGAAGCCGTTTCGAATAGCCCGAGATGAACACCCCTAATAAATCATGTTAGATTAATCTCGTAAACGGAGCTTTTTGGCTTATCTGGAGTATTATCAAAGAATTTGTAGAAGCATGGCCAAACAACTAAATATAAAGAGAAACCTTACCCCAAGGAATAACAGGAAACTCCCATCTTTGTTTAGAATCACATACGACGCAACCTGTGTGAACAGATAACACTTGCTAAGCACATGACAAATAATAAGTAGAAACTTGGTTTAAAAAACCGTGATACGCTGCGAGGCATTTTGAGTGAATGAGGCACGCGTTTTTATACCACCAAAAAAGCTTTATTTACAACCAGAAGATACCTTATCTGTTTTACATAAAAAACCTACTTATCAAGTAAACCTTTAATTATTCATTCATCCCTTAGTAACTTAGTTGTGTTTACGTATAAACCTCCTAGGGACCCTAATGTTGAACAGTTTTGACCCATGACTATATGAGGCGCGTCTTTTTACCCATGATGTGTTTTCTTAGTGCCCCACGTCTCATGCACGCCTTTTTAAACCAAGAGCATAAATAAATCACGCTAAATTATTTTTAAATAATAGTTAAACATGCCAGGATTGATGCAACCAAGGAATGGGAAGAAGTATAAAGTGTTGTTGTTTCCTCTTTTTCGTAAAGAAGATCCATAATGGCCATGCATACTTCAAGATTCATATGATCCCCAATTGTTGCAACTTCTCTAACAAACATAACGCGATATACTTACCATAAAACTAAGAAATTTTGAACGTGAAATAGATATATCGACACACACTTCAACTGAATAAGTAGATCTTCAAGGAACCTGAAGACGATATTTGATGTACCGATCTCAAAATTCAATACCTTCCCAATGTTAAGCAATGGTGTCATCAGAAGGCTATTATATACTTACATGCTTCTGCATAAATATAGTATGAAAATTTACCTGCATGAAAATCACCTCCTGCACAAGTTTCTTCATCCATTACTATAAGAATCACAAAATAATACTTCTCCTTTAATAAAGTTAATGCTAAATCAACAAAAAAATTTGCTTACAGCTTCTGCGAAAACTCTAGTACCCTTCCAAGCAATTACCATCAAATAATGAAACAAAAAAAAAAAAAAAAAAAAAACAACGTAAAGAGGCTTATAAATAGCTTAGTTCTTATTTTGTACTCAACACAATCTCTACATCAGGCCCCTCAAGAACCAAATGACCACCAGTCATGAGAACCTTCCCACACGAGCAGAAGTAGCCCTAAAAAATATGAAAACTCAACCCTCAACATCAAATTCCTTTTTATAACCTCTAAACCAGATTCAAAGCATCATAGTTCAAATTAAATCACAAAATCATATCACTATCAACAAAATATTTTCAATAAAAAACAAAGAAACATTACGAACTTACACAACCATTTTTTCTCACAAGCTCTTTTAAGTCGTCCCATCCTTCTGGATCTGCATAAACGAATAGAAAAGCACGAAATTTCAGAAACAAATACCCGATTTACCCATGTTTTCCTGAATCGTGTTGGACAATAACAATTCCGATCCAGGTTTAAATTTGGTTATTTCATGTGTCTCAAATTGATTTACCCAAACACAATTCTGGTTTTAAATACAAGGTTGATGGATTTTCGATCAATAAGTTAGTGGATGATCCGGCAATAATAGCAAAACTTGAAAAGAAGTTTGATGTTGTCCCGGTATGTTACATACAAATATAATATTAGGCCGCTAAAATTTGTTTTAACCTTTATTTTAATGTTGCAGTTTGAAGAGTTTGACTCAATGATTCATCTTTAGAACACATCAATGAATCGTGCCTTTGAGAATTGAAGTACCTGTCGTGAGGAATGAGCAGGGAACAACCGACATCAAGCACCGTTACAAAATAGCCTTGATATCAGCCTTGGCCATCTTCATCATATTCATGCTTTCTTTAGTTAGCTACATATATGTAGCTAGCTATATCTTGGAAACCGCGCACCTAGAGCTTAAAACTGCCAAAATACAAAATATGTCGGTAGTTTTAAGATCTGGGTGCTCGGTTTCCAGGATAATTGTTGCTACATATAGGGATGCTAAAAAAATCTGAATCCAAAAATCCGATATCCGAATCCGAACTATCTAAAAGTTTGGATATCTGGAATTTAGGTTTCGTAGGCATCGAAGAAGAGATCAAGTTTGATTGAGAGGCCATTGAAAACAGTTTTGAAAAAAAAATTGAGAACAAAAAACCGATTAATGATTTTATCAAAGTTTCGAGTAAAGATAGCACCACTTGCTCCATGGTGGGCGCCAAATTGTTTTGGTCAAAAATTACCGAAGCAATTAAGTGATCAAATTTAGTTTGTGAGGTAGTGTGCTATTGAGATTTGCAAAAATGTATCAAGCTGGTTAAAAATGAAAACAGTTTCAGGATACAGTTCAAGGATATCAAACTTTATCAATTGTCAAACAATGAGCAATAAAAGTAAAGGTTGACATGAGATGTACAAGGAAAGTCCTTGATCAATCTAGATCGCCGGCACAAAACCTCGGGAGCTGACAACTGCCAGCTGCCTTGTTCTTCTTCTTGATTAAAAAGATCAGGATACAGCTTCAGGATAATGCTCGGATTAGATCTAAGTGTTACAATGATTGTGAAATGCGAGTGAATGAGTGAGTGATAGCGAAAATAGCAAGTGAACAGCGTTTGTACAAGATTGTGTGTTCGAGATTGTGTGTTTTCTAGTGACCCGGCACCCCTTTATATAACTTTTACATTTTAACTAACTATCCTATAAATCCGGGATACCGAGAATATTCCATTGTGACCGTTGTAGACCTCTTCTTCCGGCATCAACGTTCTCCTTTCAACCAATTTGAGCGATTCTTCAGGAAGACTTGGTCCCTGTGAACGTTGGTCTCTTGTAGCTGAAGTATACAAGCAAACTGTTAGTAACGAACAAGATACTTCCGCAGGATGTTACCAATATCCTGGTTCGGTATCCTGATCACAGATTAGAAACATAAAATCAAGATATACTATCAGGATATGGGTTCAAAATTCCACCCATAACACCACTAAGACTTTCATTGTATCTATCGTGAGTTAACTTTTGAACCAATTGAATACTTCCATTCATTCTTCACATTCCACTCTCTTCAACAACTAGATGCCAATCACTACCAGCCGGAGAATCGTGCCTTTGAGAATTGAAGTACCTGTCGTGAGGAATGAGCAGGGAACAACCGACATCAAGCACCGTTACAAAATAGCCTTGATATCAGCCTTGGTCATCTTCATCATATTCATGCTTTCTTTAGTTAGCTACATATATGTAGCTAGCTATATCTTGGAAACCGCGCACCCAGAGCTTAAAACTGCCAAAATACAAAATATGTCGGTAGTTTTAAGATCTGGGTGCTCGGTTTCCAGGATAATTGTTGCTACATATAGGGATGCTAAAAAAATCTGAATCAAAAAATCCGATATCCGAATCCGAACTATCTAAAAGTTTGGATATCTGGAATTTTGGTTTCGGTTAGTGATTTATTTTTTATTTTCTTTTTGAATATTTCAGATATCTGAAAATTTATAAATTTTTTTTATCGGATATCCAAAAAATATCCGACAATAACACAAATATCCAAAAATTTATGTTTATCAAGGTGCATGTGATACGTAGGGTGCATACGTAGGGATGCATGAGATAAATTAGGAGTTTATTAATATTAATTCAATCCTAGTTTTGAGTATCAATGGGGTTTAAATTACTTCTTCTACAAGCAAGTAGGTAGATTATAAATAGGTGGTCTTAGTTTATTTGTTTCACGAGTTTTTTCTTTTGAGATCTATTAATAAAAAGTGTCTGTGGAGTTCCTACTAAAACTTGCACTATATCTATCATGAGTTAATTCTTGAACCAATTGAATACTTCGATTCATTCTTCACATTCCACTCTCTTCAACAACAGGATGCTAATCGCTACGAGCCGAAGAATTGTACCTTTGGGAATTGAAGTACCTGTCGTGACGAATGAGCAGGGAACAACTAGCATCAAGCGCCGTTACAAAATAGTCTTGATGTCTGCCTTGGTCATCTTCATCATATTCATGCTTTCTTTAGTTAGCTACATATATGTAGCTAACTATATCTTGGAAACCGGGCGAGCACCCAAAGCTTAAAACTACCAACATACAAAACGTGTCGGTAGTTTTAAGATATGGGTGCTCGGTTTCTAAGATATTGGTTGCTACATAAAGGGATGCGAAAAAAATCTGAATCCAAAAATCCGATATCCAAAAATCTGATATCCGAAAAGCTTCGCCTATGGTCAGTGTAACATTAGTCTCAAATTTAAACCAATTTGAGACACATGGCAATCAATGAGACTATCTAGAATTCTATTTTCCCTCCTAAAATATAATCCCTTTAGTTTTATAGTTAATCCCAAATAGATTTTAATATTTAATATACAAAAAATACTTACCACATATTAAAACTATTAAATTAATTCATAACTTAATATCATAAGTAATTTCAAATTTTAATCTACATAGTACGATGATTTTTCAACTACAACTTACCTAAATAATTACAACTATCAAAGGTACATCCAAAGTATAAAAAAAACTTATCTCTACACTTCTTGATAAACATAAAAAAAACTTTATAACAATAAATTGTATTAACAAAATCCATAAGAAATATACGATTTCAAACACATCCCATAATCTCACCCAATACATCATAACTATTTATCAAAAAAAAAAAAAAAAAATCAAATGGAAAACAAATCACATCACAAATCAAATATTATAAATCTCAAATCTGGAAGCTACCTCAACTTTCTATCAGATGTGGTAATCTCAAATATTAAAAATTAAATTAATTCATAACTTAATATCATAAGTAATTTCAAATTTTAATCTACATAGTACGATGATTTTTCAACTACAACTTACCTAAATAATTACAACTATCAAAGGTACATCCAAAGTATAAAAAAAACTTATCTCTACACTTCTTGATAAACATAAAAAAAACTTTATAACAATAAATTGTATTAACAAAATCCATAAGAAATATACGATTTCAAACACATCCCATAATCTCACCCAATACATCATAACTATTTATCAAAAAAAAAAAAAAAAACTATTAAATTAATTCATAACTTAATATCTTAAGTAATTTCAAATTTTAATCTACATAGTACGATGATTTTTCAACTACAACTTACCTAAATAATTACAACTATCAAAGGTACATCCAAAGTATAAAAAAACTTATCTCTACACTTCTTGATAAACATAAAAAAAACTTTATAACAATAAATTGTATTAACAAAATCCATAAGAAATATACGATTTCAAACACATCCCATAATCTCACCCAATACATCATAACTATTTATCAAAAAAAAAAAAAAAATCAAATGGAAAACAAATCACATCACAAATCAAATATTATAAATCTCAAATCTGGAAGCTACCTCAACTTTCTATCAGATGTGGTAATCTCAAATATTAAAAATTAAATTAATCCATAACTTAATATCATAAGTAATTTCAAATTTTAATCTACATAGTACGATGATTTTTCAACTACAACTTACCTAAATAATTACAACTATCAAAGGTACATCCAAAGTATAAAAAAAACTTATCTCTACACTTCTTGATAAACATAAAAAAAACTTTATCTATACTATATTATAAAACATTTCGTCAAGGGCTTCTTAAAAATTAAGAGGTATAAGTTTAAATGCTTGTTATACAACACATAATGCATATATTAATTGTTTTTGAAGGGTAAATTCGTCTTTAAAGTCACCAGCCTCTTCGTAATTAAATCATGCAATTGGAATACTTCCGTTAAAAATTTTTGAGCTCCTCATCATTAAATCATTAATTGATTCAGATTAAATACTAATTAAATCATTAATTAGATAAATACCCATCCTTAATTAGATAAATACTACATTCAGTTAAATCCTTACGTTGAAAATTTTTGAGCTCCTCATCATTAAATCATTAATTGATTAACATTAAACACTATCATTAAATCATTAAATGGATAAATTGACTTAAGGTTTGTATCCATATAAATTAAGAAATTGGCTTGTGTTTTACCTGTGGGTTAATCTGCTTATGACCATGTGTTTGTTCAGTCCGAATCAGCAGACATTCGAAGGGCCTTTGATGAATCTAATCATGAAAGGAGGAGACCAGGATTCTGTCACAAATCCTTTTGTCTTTGTTCCTCTTGAAGTAAGCACACGTTTTGCTCTTTTTCTTTAATTTATATCTTATTTTAACTCATTCTGATTCTAATTTAAGAATTGCTTTGATTGCATAGGACTGTGGATCTGTGTTCTGTTTGGGTATGTCAAAAGTGAGGATGTAAACATCATCGGGAGTAAGTATCCGTTCTTGCTTTCATTTTCTTTACATGTTTAAGTTACTTGTCTGAAAATGTAACACAAGTTGGCTGTTCTTCTTCAGAAAACTTCATGACAGGTTATCGAGTAGTGTTTGATTGTGAGAAGAATGTTTTGGCCTGGAAAGCTTCCAATTGTGAGCTAATCTTATTTATAAAGGAAACATTCCACCCAGTAATGACTAAGTATCTTCGGTATTCCAATGTAGTCACTCACTCTTTCCAACAAAATCCACTCTTGTTTGAATATGTTTTCTTTATTATTAAAATACTTATGAGTGGGTTTCTAGGAAGAATATTGAAACTTGATTGTTATTTCAGAGTCATACTCTCGATTCTTACCAGTTTTTTGATTTTGTTTTGTTGTAATATGTTGATATATGATGTGGTATAGTATAGAATCATATCATACGCTCATATATATACGAACATACAGAGCTACTTATCGATTCTTATGTAGTTTTGATGTAAATACTTTTTTGAAAGGCGATTTTATTGACAAAAAAGAAAAAAAAAATTCAAGCAAGATGCTCAAATGCATTACAGATTACAGATACAAGAAGAAACAGAACATTACATTTGAATAAATGAGGGCTTCTGTTTAATACTTAATGCTTCTTTGTTAGAACAATATTAGTTAAATGACTTCTGAGTTGTAAAACAAGTAAAATGATAACAAGGGTAATATCATCGTATGAAAAGAAAGATATACAGTGATTCGAGTGAACATTCATTAATTCATCTTGTATACATACATTCTTTCATTATTTAATAAGTTTCTAATGTGAAGGAGATCACTACTTGATAAAATGTTCACCTACAATTAAACTTGATAAAATGAGGATTTTACAACCGGGCATGAGTATGAGATTATCAATACCCGGTTCGAACTCGGCCCACTGTCATCCCTAATTGTTTGCGTCAACAACACGAAAGAACGCATGCCGCATCCAAAGATATACGTATCTATGGCATTATATACTTGGACACATAAACTAAAAACAAAAAATAAATACCCGCGGCAACGCGCGGGCATTTCCACTAGTAACAATAAATTGTATTAACAAAATCCATAAGAAATATACGATTTCAAACACATCCCATAATCTCACCCAATACATCATAACTATTTATCAAAAAAAAAAAAAAAATCAAATGGAAAACAAATCACATCACAATTCAAATATTATAAATCTCAAATCTGGAAGCTACCTCAACTTTCTATCAGATGTGGTAATCTCAAATATTAAAAATCCTAAATTGATTCCTTTTTAATATAACAATTCATGATTTCAAATAGATTTTAATATTTAATATACAAAAAATACTTACCACATACTACGGTAATTTGAAATTACTTCCTTTTTTAATATAACATTCATGATTTCAAATAGATTTTAATATTTAATAGCAACTTACCCAAATACTAACAACTATCAAAGGTACATGCTAAGAATAAAAAAACTTATCTCTACACTTCTTGATAAACATAAAAAATCTTTATAACAATAAATTGTGTTAACAAAATCCATAAGTTATATAAGATTTCAAACACATCCCATAATCTCGCCCACCATTCATAACTCCATAACTCCTGTTTCCACAATCACACACAAAGAATACTTGAGTTTTCCGTTGATGAAAGAATTTACGGCAACATCAATAATTGGGGCTTTTAATAGAGAAAGATTCCTAAAATAAGTAATAAGGTTACAAAGAGATTTGGGACAAAAAAAATTAGTTTTCCGGCCAAAAACCCTTTTCCGGCGACCTAATATTTAATCTAATCTAATACAAATAATAATAATATTTAATCTAATCTAATACAAATTCTTATTATTAATTCAATAACCTATTGTTAAACTAAAACCTCAATAGAATCTTAAATCCTAGCTAAACAAGTTTCGAAATTCATAATAATATTAATATGTTAGACTAAATATATTATTGATATATATATATAAAATATATTAGAGCCGTCTTATCGAACTCTAAGACATTAATTAATATGTACGAGTTGATGGGTTACATTTATATTAACTCATTTATGTCAATATGGTATGTAAATGTCTCTGTCTTTGTTTTGCATTTACAGGAAATATCTATGCTATATAGTTTAAATTGTTCAACCCGTGTAACACACGGGGAACTAACCTAGTATACTTATAAAGTAGAGGTCATATTTTCAATATCAAACGAGTCTTGATCCTGTTGTATTCTTTATGTTATCTATCTCTCTCTTCAAACTCTTTGATTACTTTACACCACCGTCAACACTGAGAGAAAGCTGCAAACACCACGGTATCTCCACCACACCCATTGCGGTCTTCTTCTTGTCTATTCTTACCGGTGTCTGCCTGAGGATGCCTACACTGCCACACTGGTTGGCGTCTTTTGTACATGATAACTGTCTTACAATGACGTAAAGAAAGAAGAGGGTGGCAACGAGTTCTGTCGAATGACCATGGTTGGTGCTCCGCCACTTCATTGTCTTTCGTCATTGATGTTGATGGTTGTTTTTAAATATTGGTATTAAGTGGAGAAATGTTTGTATGACATAGAAACTATTTATAAGGATAATAAGCAACTTGTCTATGCACTTGAATATAGCAACTTGTCTGCTTGCTAGAAGTAATTAATATTATTATCTAACACTTCCTCTCAAGTTGGAGCATATATATTTATCATGTCCAACTTGTTACCAAATATGGGAAATTCTACTTCCGGGCAACAGTGCTAACTAGTCTTCACTTCTAACATGAGGTGTTGTAATTGTTCCATCTTCAAGCTTTTCCCTAGTGAAGTGACAATCGATCTCTATGTGTTTGGTTCTTTCACCGAATACTGAGTTATTTGCAATACATATCTGCTTCATTATCACACCATAGATTCATTCCTCACCAAGAAGATTCCAAACATATATGTTTCATTATCACACCATAGATTCATTCATCACCAAGAAGATTCCAAACCTGAAGGGTTATGGTCCCAAATTCTTCGCAAGCCTTGCGTGCAACGGACCATACCCAAACTCAATCAAAACAACACTCAGCTATTTCTAGAGTTCCTGCGTGATGTCCACCCACGCAGACGCAACCATTACAGCTAATATAAGTACGACCAGTACAGGTGGCAGGAGCGTGTAGCCAATCAACGTGCACCAGGTTCTGCACATACACCTCCCACGATAATCAATCATGCAAGAGATACATAGTACAAAAAAAGACAGTGACGTGTATCCAATCAGCGTGCACCATTCACTGCTCCATGATCTCAACTCACAGCTGATGACAGACTCGACAACAAGTACACTCAGCATGCCACGTGGCACCAACCACCGTGCGCGTCCTTCCACCTCTGCAAACACTAATTATCGTGTCAGAGGGGACAAACTAGATATTCCTTGTTGGTGATATGTGGCCCAAGGCCCATCAGCCCAATTCCTTCTCCACACTCTTCGACTTTAAATACCAACCTTCGACCACATGTTTAACGGTTCAAATTCTCTCACTCCCACTCCTAACACACACACTCATTTTATTCCTTAAGACGAGATTTATACTCACACCGGAGGGTGGTTACGAGAAGAACCCCCCACCTCTCCTCGTAACGAGCTTCATGGTGTTCTTGTTTTGCAAATTAGCTCTCGAGATATCATCAGTCGTTATTCTAGAATTGATCAAGGATTAACCACTTGTCGAGACTACCTCTTTGGTTCTAACCCACGCGGATTAGAACCAGTGTTTCTTTATTGGCGCCATCCCATTGCTAGTACAACTTTCATCTTTTTTCTTGTCACACCCCAACCAACGGTGGAAACATCGAGGCGAGTCGTAACAGATTGCTCAAAAACATCATGGTACTAAATTGAAATATATTAATCATTGAATTAAAATTGTCATACAATACATGAAATGAAACACATTGCTCAACAAGGAAAAGAAAATGATAACACAACATTATATTAATGTGACACCCCGTACTCTTGATCCCAATCATCGAGAGGAGAATATTCGAGTTTATTATTATTATTACTATTATTAGTATTGTTTTTTTTAACGGAAAATTTGGATCACTGACGGACCACTGGAGTATCATCATGCCACCAGCAGAACCACCCGATCATATCCATCTCCATTAGGCAATAATGCCTATACACCAATTCAGGAGGAAACCCAATAAATCTGGGAAAAACCCCCTTTGTGGGAATCAAACCCAATATTGTTGTTATTATTATTTACTAAAATAATAATTTAGATTACCGATATGTTATTATTAAGTAACCGAGCTAGTATGATTGAGCGTGACGCGTAGTTGTTTAAACGGGTTCACGCACTTGGGCTAGGCCCAACCCAACTAACCTAAGCCTAAATCCTAGACCTATATAATACCACTTAAATCCCTCACTTCATTTTATCTAAAACCCTAAATTACACCAAAAGCAGCCATCAAACACCCCTCTTTTGCCCTATGATTCTCGATCAAGTCCTCCGGCGATCGGAGCCATTTTCCGGCGACTCCACTGGCCATTTCATCCTCCTTCGACAACCACTCACACACGCACATTCCCTCCTCCCTCTGTTACACACACTCCTCTTCATCTCTCAAATGAATCCGGCAATGAGGGAGCTCCGGCCGTCGTTCCTACAGTAATACCAACAAACACCTCTGTTCGTATACACACCCACATCTGATTCAAAAGAGAGACGGCGAGTGCCGCCGTTCACGGCGGCGGAAGTAGTGGATTTCAGGATATGACGATGATGATGACGGGTTATGTGATTACCGATGATGGATGGTGGCGGAGATAGCCTCCGGTCGTCATCAGCGGTGGTGGTTCTCCTCGGTTCGAGTCTGGTGCAGCTGTGGCAACTGGTTGTAGCGGAGGTGGTAGTGACGGAGCCGATGGCAGCGGCGGCCGTCGGAGCTCCAACACAGCTCCGTAGCAGTGGCAGCAGATGCCCCTCTTCGTATCACGGTCTCTCGGTCAGTTGCACCTAACAGTTTTTGTCTAAACACTCCTTGTGGGTTTTGATTTGTGTAATGGAAGTGACTGTTTTTACATGTGTTGATAGTGAGAATGAAGATATGATTCTTAATGAAATTCTTTTTATATCAAACAACTAATCTAGATCTGTTACTTGCTGATTTATTTGGTTCTAGGATTTTTTATAAGAGTCATGACTGCAATATTGTTGTACAAATGATCTGATAATATGAATGTTGAATGAATAATGACAAACTGTTAGTGTAGAATACGTATGCTTGATAATGTGTCAAGTTGTTAATTTGGGTTTTTCTTTAAGTACATAAACGTGCTATGATTAAATTAGAGATTTGAAATTGTTTTTATGCTAAATGATAGTATACAAGGGTGTTCATGATATATAGACTAGGGGTACACACGTTCCTGTTCTGTAAATGATACTAGTTGTGGTGAACTGATAATGTTCATAAGATTGTGCACTGTATGTGTATAATATGCTGATATGAGTGTGTTTAAAATGGACCTGTTTATGATAGTAAAAACCCTAATGATAAAATGTTTAAGAATGATATGAATATTTGAAATTTCTGCACTTTGATCCGATTTGACAGTTGTACGGTATAATAAAACACGTTAAGGAATTATGATTGGCTCATACAAGTGGATAAGGTTCTAGAAGGATTCCATCACTAGGTGTGCGAGTCGAGACCGCAGTGTTGCGACTCGAGACCATAGAACTACAACTCGAGACCAAAACATGTATCAGGAGACTCGAGACCAGCACGGTTGCGACTCGAGATCTCTTGATCTCGACTCAAGACTGGACTCGAGACCTCCAAGGTTGCGACTCAAATACTCACTACTCGAGATCTTCGGTTGCGACTCGAAAACGTTGGGCTGCGACTCGAGACCTCATAGTCTCGAGTCGAGACCACCCGGTTTCGACTGGACTGCCTTGCTTAGTTATTGGGCCCCACAACCTGATGTTTTGGACTGTGTACTACTGTTAATGTTTAACTGTTACTATTTAACTGGTATATGCTAGGATAGGCCCAATACAGTATATGCTAGTATGACTTGCGTGCTATAGATACGTGTAAGTTATATGTGACATTACATGCATACGAACCTAATAAATATTTATTGTCACACCCCGACCACGTTAAAACAACGAAACCGCGGCGGAAACGTCGGGGAGTGGAGCAACAGAATTATTGTTTCACAACCATGAATTAAAAAGTTTCGTTTTATTGAATAGTTAAACATTTACATTGTCTTAAAGATTAGAACAAACAAGTTAAACATAGTCTATCATTATTATTAAGTCACTAAGGCCTCGTCCAGTCCTAAGTGAGCATGCATCCTATTCGTAATCGACATCATTCAACACCACCTGAAACATATGTAAAAATAAGTCAGCAAAGAAATGCCGGCGAGCACATAGGTTTTGTGTGAGTGTCAGATTCATGGCTCGTTTATATGTTGAAATAACTCGTACAACCTCGCTAATCGATATTGGAAAACCTTTTTCTGTAAAATATTTGTAATGTAAAATGAATAACCAAGTCAAAACAGATTGTTTATAGTTTATAAAACCTCGATGCCATGAATCTTAACCCAAAAATTTGTTTATGTAAACCAGATCGTAAATCGTTCCCGTAATAAAAATCGTATGGTTTATATCGTATAGTAAACATCGTTGCGTGACATCGTTTAAAATCGTTCGTCCAAGTGAACTAAATAACGCCACAGAATATAATATGATAAAAACACTTATATATAAGAAGTACCAGCGGCGTATCTACCATGCTTTTATCACATTACACCCGTCCCGTTATCTAAACACTAACAAAAAACCAATCATTCGTTCAATTCGTTTAACTTGTTCAAATCGTTTTAATCGTTCAAATCGTTCATTCGTTTCAATCGTTCAAAATCGTTCTCGTTTTAATTGTGAAAACTACTTTTGGTCGTCTCGTGGAATACATTCAAACCTTCGTAACTCGTCCATCGGTCAACTCGTATTAACAAACCACCAAAGGGTAAGTTAACAATCAACAGGTTCAGTCGTTACCCACATAACCCCCATACATAACCATGGGTGCAGTCCGATAACGGGATTTGTCAGATCCTATGGAACCATAACCTAATACTGGTCGGCTTGATCAATGTTAATGAATGTTATTCGTTATGTAAATACGTCCAACAAGTTCGTTCACATTATCGAAATCGTTCTTGTAAATATAAACCATAGTATTCGTTTTTGAAATCATCGTTTGAATGCATCGAAATCGTTTAACACATATGAATCACCCCAAAACAATTGAAAATAGTAAAATAGGGAAACTATGTACTCACATCGAAGTTCAAAGTATCCTTGATTAAATGAACTAGCAAAGCTCGAGTAAACCAAGGAATTCAAGTAGCACCTAGTAATCAGATCGCTAGTTAATAAATCGACACCTAAATCGGAAGATCGGGTAGAATGAGGTCTCTTAAAACAAATGAGTATTGAAACTCATGTGATATGGTTTAACAAAGCCTACATTCTAAATCAGAACCTATCCTAAGTGCTTACGACCCGTCGTGACCCATTAAGGTAGCTTATGCTACTTTAACGCGTCGTTCGCGCAAATGCGCGTTCGAGACGCCTAACTAGTCCTATGACAAGTATTATATGCCCTAACATGTTTAAATATGTTGCATAATCAGTTTAAATGACAAAAGTTATGTTACATATGCTTAGAATCCAATTATGCATGAAAAGGGCATTTTGGTCATTTTACTAAGGCATATAAACTACCTATCATACAACTAATTAAACTAAGTGGCCATAAGGTATAACCTCGGAAGGTTATTCCCTATACAACTATGGCCACATAATATGCTTGGTCGGATCCTAAAGATCGACCAAACGGGTCGGGTTCGAAAGTCTAAGCGGTGGTTTAGACCGCTTGACTTTACGATCCTATACAAGCACTAGACTAAAAGTGACGAGTTAAACATGTTTTAACATGATTAACTAAGTTAGAAAACAGGTTTTGATATCAAAACAAAGTGTTTTGATATCCGAAAATAGCTTCGTCTCAAAATACGCATAAACACGTATTTTGACCGAAACTTTGACTCGTCACTTCGACTAATCAACGTGGTAATCAGTAGGTATAGTCACAAGGGACTATAACCATCGTGATTACGCTCACATTGCAAAGTTCAAACGAACTTTGTGTTGACCAACTCGTGGTCAAAGCAGAAACTCAAACACTGTTTGACTTTCATGCTTGAAAAGTGATAAAAAGCATGAAAGAAGCTTACAAAAAGTCCAAGCAAGGAAGATTTGATTTAAATTACTCAGGTATGAAGTATAAAACTCCAACTTAGAGTAGATTGAATCAAAATGTGAGTTGAATGAATGAAATCAAGTGGGTATTTATAGAATTCCAAGAACCGTTAGGATCGTTTCTTGTAATTCGGGCTTTAATCTGGACCTTACATGTGTTGCCCATGGTTTACAATATAATGGGACATCAAAAACCATTAAATGGTATTCCAAATCAGGGATCAAAACCATCAAAACCAGCTCAAATGACCAAGTTCAATGCTTCTGTCTGACAGTCTGTCACGGGCCACGTAGACTCACACTGAGTCTTACGCGCCCCTCCTAAGCAAGTTTGGCAGAATGTCAAGTTTAGTCCCTGCAGGCCTGAAACTTGGATTTTGATGCATTTTTTACACGTTTAAGCCCCGTTAACCCCATTTCAAGGCTCTATAATGAAGTTAAAGTATAGGGAACATGAAATATGCTCAAAAACATCTCGGATGTCGGTTCGTTTGGTCGTACAGTTGCATTATTCGGTTAATTACGATGTAAACTCGAACAGACGCGAAAACGATCCAAATTAAGCAACGAATGGTATTTTTGCATTCCAATCACTAAAATAAAATATCTTAATGATTTCAAAAATTTCTGGATGTCCGGATATGTTCAGAACGTAAGATATGCGCGAAAATGCAAACTTATGCACTTTTTGACGCTTTTAGTCCCTGTTGATCAAATAAGTTTATTTTTGCGCACCAAACACCTCAAAGCCTATTTCTAAGCTATGTAAAGGATATTTAGGGCATGTTTAACTTATGATCAAGTTCCGGAATGTTCATTATCATACAAATCGGCATAGTTTCGCAGTTTGACGGAAATAGTCCCTGCGATCGAATAAACTTGTTTTCGACACACCAAACCATCCAAAACTTATTTCTAAGTTATGTAAAGGTTATTTAAGGTATGTTAAGCCTATATCACTATTCCGGAGGGTTTGTCGCGCTAAACTGATTACGTTTACGCATCAGTTTGCTTATAACTTCCAGAAAGCGATTTAAAGCTTGAAATCGAACTCGAATCAAATCGTAAAATCATTAAACACAACTACACACATAATAACACCAAATCACATTGTTTTATTGATAATTGATATTGTTTTACATCGTACATCATTTACAGAGCACAGTTGTCACAGTCTCCCCTACTTTAGGAAATTTCGTCCCGGAATTTTAACTAGAGGAAACTTGTGAGAACAATTGTGGATATATCGCTTTCATTTTGTCCTCACGTTCCCAAGTAAACTCGGGGCCATGTTTGGACTCCCAGCGAACCTTGACCAATCGTATTCGCTTGTTCTTCAACTGCTTGATTACACGGTCCATTATTTCCACAGGTTTCTCGACAAAGTGCATCGTTTCATCAACTTGAATTTTATTGAGTGGAATGTGAAGATCAGTATCGGCTAAACACTTTCTTAAATTGGACACGTGGAATGTTGGGTGAATATTACCAAGTTTAGGAGGTAGCTCTAGTCGATAGGCAACCTTTTCGATTCTTTCAACAATCTTAAATGGTCCAACATATCATGGTACAAGTTTTCCTTTCTTTCCAAATCTCACCACTCCCTTCCAAGGGGACACCTTGAGTAGGACATGGTCGCCAACTTGAAATTCCGAGGGCTTGCATCGCATATCCGCATAACTCTTTTGACGGCTTCTAGCTGTCAAAAGATTATCGCGAATTTTGTTGATTTTATCTGCTGTTTACAGAATGAGCTCAGGTCCAGTATGCTGAGCTTCACCGATCTCATTCCAACAGACAGGTGAACGATATTTTTGACCGTATAAAGCTTCGAACGGTGCCATATTGATACTAGCATGATAACTATTATTGTAAGAGAATTCAATCAACGGCAGGTGAGAATCCCAATTACCACCAAAGTCTATCACGCATGCTCTAAGCATATCCTCCAATGTTTGTATCGTCTTCTCAGATTGTCCATCTGTTTGGGGATGATAAGCAGTGCTTAGATTTAGTTGGGTTCCCATAGCAGATTGCATGGTCTTCCAAAAATGAGATGAAAATCGAGCATCACGATCGGATATGATATCCAAAGGAACACCATGTCGTGATACAATCTCATCAACATAAATCTTGGTAAGTTTATCAGCAGATAGATCCTCGTGAATTGGTATAAAGTGAGCTGACTTCGTTAATCGATCGATAACAACCCAAATAGCGTCGTGACCTCTAGATGTACGTGGTAACTTAGTGATGAGATCCATAGCAATGTTCTCCCACTTCCAAACCGGTATCTCTGGTTGTACAAGCAAACCAGATGGTCGTTGATGTTCTGCCTTGACTTTGAGACAAGTTAGGCATTTTGATACATACAAGGCAATTTCCTTCTTCATACCAGCCCACCAGTACTGAGTACGAAGATCCTTGTACATTTTGTCAGCACCAAGATAGATAGAATATCGAGACCTATGAGATTCGTTCATCACTAAAGTGCGAAGATCGTCTTGTTTCGGGATCCACAAACAATCCTTGAAATAGAGTAACCCATCGCCTTTCATTTCGAGTTTAAGCTCAAGTTGAAGTGGTAGCTCATATTTCAATAAGCCTTTGGTTACACATGATCGTTGAGCTTGAAGGACACGTGATTGGATATCAGATAGAGTTTGATCAGAATGAAGCTTGACTCGTTCCTTTCGGCTTAGCGCATTGGCTACGACATTCGCCTTACCAGGATGGTAGCGAATTTCGCAATCGTAATCGTTCAAGAGTTCAACCCAGCTTTGTTGCCTCATGTTTAGCTCCTTCTGATTGAGAATGTGTTGAAGACTTTTGTGGTCTGTGAAAACCACACACTTCGTTCCATAAAGATAGTGTCTCCAGATTTTGAGAGCAAAAACCACAGCACCCAACTCAAGAACATGAGTGGTGTAGTTCTTCTCGTGAACTTTTAATTGTCTTGACGCATATGCTATAACCTTGCCCCGTTGCATAAGAACACAACCAAGGCCTAGATTCATGAATACCCTGCTCGTTAACAATATGACCCAGAAACTGAACTTCTTTAAGCCAAAATTCACACTTGGAGAATTTAGCAAAAAAGTTGTTCCTTCTTCAGGAGTTCCATTGTCAAACGAAGGTGTTGTTCGTGGTCGGCTCGAGACTTCGAATATATAAGAATGTCGTCAATGAACACAATGATGAACTTATCTAAATAAGGTTTACAAACCCTATTCATTAAGTCCATAAAAATATCTGGGGCATTCGTCAAACCAAAAGGCGTGACAGTGAACTCGTAGTGTCCATATCTCGTACGAAAAGCAGTTTTGGGAATATCTTCTTCGAGTACACGAAGTTGATGATACCCAGAATGCAGATTGATCTTGGAAAAACATGTAGCACCTTGCAGCTGATCAAAGAGATCATCAATTCGTGGTAGGGGATATCGATTCTTGATGGTAAGCTTGTTAAGCTCACGATAATCGATACACATTCGAAAAGACCCATCTTTCTTTTTCACAAACAGGACAGGAGCGCCCCAAGGTGAATAACTTGGTCGGATGAATCCTTTGTCAGAAAGCTCTTGAAGTTGTTTCGACAACTCTTGCATCTCAGATGGTACAAGACGATAAGGTGCTTTCGCAATCGGGTTAGCATTACGAACAAGATCAATATGAAACTCGACTTGACGAACTGGAGGCAAACCAGGCAGTTCATCAGGAAACACCTCTGGATAATCGCGGACAATCGGAATATCTTGAATACACTTGTTCTTTCCTTTCTCCTCGGTGACATGTGCCAGAAATGCCACATATCCTTTTCGTAAATAACTTTGAGCTTTCGTACATGACATAAGTTTCAAACCTCCAAATGGTTTCTCACCACGAACCTCTAAAACTTCACCAGACGAAAGAGGAATACGAACAATCTTATCGAAACAAACCACCTCAGCATGAAACTTAGTTAACCAATCCATTCCTACTATAATGTCGAAACTTCCAAGTTGCATCTGTGTGTGGTCAATAGGAAAAAGATGGTTATCGAGGTTCAATTGACAATCGCGGATAACATAATCGAGTACGAGTGGTATACCAGTAGCAACTTCGACATATAAGGGTTTCCTCAGTTTAGTTCTAGGTATCACAAGTAAAAGCTCAAAAGATAACGAAACAAAACTTCTATCGGCACCAGAATCGAAAAGAATAGATGCAGGTTGATGGTTAACAAGGAACGTACCATTAACAACCTCGTTGTCAGCTCGAGCCTTGTTAGCGTTCAAGTTGTATGCTCATCCACGAGCGGGATTCACATTAGCATTGACATTCGGATTTGCATTCGCGTTCACCAACCTCGGGCAGTTGTTGCGGAAATGACCCATTTCACCACAGTTGTAACATGAACCAGGTGGGAATCTAGCAGCATTCCCTTGAACTAGAACTTGATTCTGAACAGCTCGATCTATAACCATCGTGATTACGCTCACGTTGCAAAGTTTAAACGAACTTTGACTTGACCAAATCATGGTCAAAGCAGAAATTCAAACACTATTTGACTTTCTTGCTTAAAATAAATAACAAAGCATGAAAGAACACTTAAAGTGTCCTAAGCTTGAAAAAAAATGACTAAGAATGCTCAAGTATGAGGCCTCCAACTAAGTGTGGTAGCCTTAATTAGAGCAAGAGTGAAAGAAAGAAGAAATGAGCAATTTGTTGAATGAATGAAGTTGGCTATTTATACTAATCCTTGAATCATAGGATGATGAAAAGTGTTTATGTGTTGCCCAAGGATTAATCTCATCCCTACAATTGTTTGGACCAGGTTACAAGCCTTGGGGAACACTTAAATAGCCCACAAAATTGCAAAAAAGCAAGTTGGAAATCAGTTTGCAACAGCTGGGAAGCTGTTTAGAAAATTCTGAAAAATGGCCTCTATTACGTGTCATGCCAGAGCACTATGGCTCCCTCGCGTGGCGTGAGGGGAGCTGTTTTGCCAAAAGTTTCATTTTTGACAGTTTCAGTCCCTACAGCATGTTTTGATGGTTTTTGACCTGTATAACCCCCGTTAACCCAATTTCAAGGCTCTACAAGGATGTTAAAGCATAGGGGAGTTGAAATATGCTTGGAAACATCACGAATGTCGGTCCGTTTGGTCGTACGGTCGCGTTGTTCGGTTAATTACGACGAAACTCGAACGGACGCGAAAACGATCCAAATTGCGCGACGAATGGTATTTTTGCATTCCTATCACTAAAATAAAATATTTTAGTGATTACAAAATTTTTGGATGTCCGGATATGGTCAGAACGCGAGATATGCACGTTTATGCAAACTTTTGCAGTTTTTTACGCTTTTAGTCTCTGTTGATCAAATAAGCATATTTTCTCACACCGAACCCGTCAAAGCTTATTTATAATCTATATTAAGGGTATTTAGGGTATTTTTAGCTTATGATCTTGTTCTGGAGTGTTCGTTGCTATACGAATCGGCAAACTTTTGTAGTTTGACGCAAATAGTCCCTGTGATCGAATAAACTTGTTTTTGTTATACCAAACCCTTCAAAACTTATTTCTAAGTTATGTAAAGGTTATTTAAGGTATGTTAAGATTATGTCACTATTCTAGAATGTATGTTGTGTTAAACTGATTACGTTTACGTAACAGTTTGCGTATAACTTACAGCAAAGCTTCTCGAGAGTTCGGAATCATGCGAAATTTGATATGTGTACTTGTCATATGTAATTGTACAAATCCTGAGAATGAAACACAAGATTTCATTGGATTCGTATTTGTATGATGATCGTAATGGCACAAATGTCACAGTCTCCCCTACTTTAGGAAATTTTGTCCCGAAATTTAATTTAGAGGAAACTTGTGAAAACAGATGTGGATGTTCCGTTTCAAATAATCCTCCGTTCCCTGAGTAAAACTCTGGGCCACGTCTGGATTTCCAGCGAACTTTGTTATTCGTACTCGTCTGTTGTTTATAGGGAAGAGTTCAGATTCGAAGATTTTAACTCCATTCCAACAAGTTTGTGTATGATTGTACCTAACCTCAAGAGTGACATGTAATTGTCAAAATGATATCCTTGTTGTAGTAAAATATGGAGAGTGTGTGAATTCGACAAGAATTGGAGTTTCGAACAACGGTTAGAGAGAATGTTTCCTATGAAGACTATTATAGGAAACTTGTGTGTGCTCGACATTGGAATCAGAGAGTATGACATAAAACAACATTGGTCAAGGTCCAAAACTTCTAGTAACTTGAATAACGCTACGCTCGCAATGTAATAAGGAGCACTTATATATAGGAAGTACCATCGGCGTATCCACCATGCCTTTATTACATTGTTCCCGTTTCGTTATTCTTTTCACTATAGGTTCTTACACATGACAAAACTTGCTATGGTTTCTGTGCACTGAATTCCATAATTATGTATGCATCCATAATTACGTAATTCCTTGCACAGTCGGAACAGTTCATTTTATAATGTGTAGGGAAAAAATCAAACGAATAATCATGTGATGTCTTGACTAGACTACCATAGAGTCTCTTTAACTAGATCAACGAATGGTCTCTTTAAATAGACCACCAACGAGTCTCTTCAACTAGATCACTAAAGGATCTCTTTAATTAGATCGACGAATGACCTCTTTAACTAGACCACCAAAGGGTCTCTTTAACTAAATCAACACATGATCTCTTTAACTAGATTGACGAATCAATCTCTTTAACTAGACCACCAAAGGGTCTCTTTAACTATATCAACATATGATATCTTTAACTAGATCAACATGTGATCTCTTTAACTAGACCACCAAAGGGTCTCTTTAACTATATCAACGAATGATATCTTTAACTAGATCAACGCATGATCTCTTTAACTAGACCACTAAAGGGTCTCTTTAACTATATCAACGAATGATATCTTTAACTAGATCAACGCATGATCTCTTTAACTAGACCACCAAAGGGTCTCTTTAACTATATCAACGAATGATATCTTTAACTTTGGAATGGTACTTTACAATCCAAGGGTCTTAACTATTGCATATAAGCCCATTAAGGATTTAAAATAGTACTTTTGGATATCCTTCTAAGAATCCATCATATGAAGATAATTCTACAAGGATTTGGATATCGAGCATTTGGATTCACACATAAACACATAATCACATAATTGTCAACTTGATCATCAGCTTGTTATCAATTTGTAAGCTTACATTTAAAGTACACCAGGAATCCAATCAATGGACTTCAACTAGTACTTTAAACATCCTCAAGAATCTAACTATGAAGATAGGAAGATCCTATAAGGATTTTGGAATTCGTGTACCGAGAAATTGTTTCGAAACCTTGTACTAGGTATGAAGTATAGTGTTTATGAAATCAAGGTGCTAGATATGCTAAGTCAACATATGAAGCAAATAGGATCCTTGAAATCAATGTGTTAGGCATGCTAAGTCAACATACGAAGCAGAATGTCCATGGAAATCGTGTACTACGTATGCTCAGTTAACATACGAGTAGAGTGTTCTTGAAAATCGTGTACTACGTATGCTCAGTCAACATACGAGTAGATTGTTCTTTGAAAATTATGCGTGGGATCTTTGAAAGTATGTTTTTGAAACCTTATGTAATGTTTTTGAAATCATGTAATAGGTATACTAGGTAAATATGTTTATAAAATGTTTGAAAAACATGGATGATGTTTTTGAAATTATGCACTTGGTATATCGGGAAAATATACTATGTTTAAAATGTTTTTAAACCATATGAAATGTTTTTGAAATCATGAATTATGTTTTGAAATCAAATACTATGTATATTGTTATGAAAACCAGAATGTAATGATATGTACATAGACATATCGCATAAGACCAATTAAGGACTTATGAAAAGTACCCTTAGATATCCAAGCAAGGATTTAAAGTGGTACTTTGGGTATTCGTCCAGAGTTGTAACTTGTACCTTGTACTTTGTTTCTTAGAAGAAGCGAGTACGTAGGATTTTCGTGGAGATCGCGAACGATCACAAAAGTGGAAGAACTACGAGAGTAGTTTGTCTTACAAGGAACACGGTTCCTTGGTGTCGGTATTGTAGGGATATGCCATTCATACAAGTAACCACATTTGTTTTTTGTACATTGAAATGTAAATAAAGATTCATTATAAACCAAACTGATTGTTTCAAAGTTCTTGGGTGCATGAGAAATAAAACAAAAAGTTTAATTGTTTCAAAGCAGCATCTTTTTCCAGTTAGCCAAATGCTCATCCACGCGCTGGATTTGCATTAACAAGCTTTGGGCAATTATTCTTGAAATGGCCCATCTCGCCACAGTTGTAGCAAGAACCAGGTGGAAAACGAGCTTGAGCAGGGTTGGTTTGGACTACCTTGGTTTGGGTTGGTTCGACAAGCATTTGCCAAATGACCAAGTCGCCCACATGATGCACACTGACGACATTGTAGGTGAGCTTGGTGGTGAGCATTACACCTGTTGCATAGTGGTGCAGTACCAGCATAGGTTTTCTTAGCAAGAGGCTGTACTGGTTGGTTAGGTACAGCTTGATTGTTTTGAGCAACTACGGCGAAGTTCTGTGAAGCCTTATGCTTCTTTGACTTCTTGGAGGACTCAGTCTGCTTATCCTTTGGTTTTGTCTCATTAGATGGTTTCTTGTCGCCCTTTCGGAAAAGTTTACCTGTCACACCCCCAAATTCCACCATGCGGAGTATCACCGCTTGGAGGCGTGACATGACCAGGATCGAGCCACCAATCATATTGAACAACGTATTTTAAGTAAACGAGACCAACCACAATACAATTGGTGACCAAAAGTAAGTTAACCAAGTTCAATTTAATCAGCGGAAGCATAAGACGTTAAACCAAAACACAAATTCGTAGTTCATAAGTTTAAAGACCCAAACATAAGTTTCATAAGTTCATAAAGTTTATTTATTAAGTACGGGACATATCAATTCGCATCCCACAACGACCACCTCCATGTGCAAGCCCCATAGCATCTAGCGACCTGCAAAGCATGTAACAACGAGTCAACAACAAAGTTGAGTGAGTTCACGGTTGGTTGTCCATTTTAGAGTTGTTTCCAAAAACGTAGTTTAATCTCATTCAGCTACCAAGCCGTGGGGGTTACCCCATAGTTCGAAAACATTTATTAGTTAACCATCTCATGTCCACCTTCCCTGGTTATCCAGCCCGGCACTCCGGCCGTGGGGGCTACCCCATTATTTAAACTACCAGACTCGTTTATCGTATCGACTACTAACGAAAATCAATTGTGCCCTAGCGTCGGTGTCTATCATCACCGACGTGCCATAGTCCATTAGTACACGCCCGTCTGACTGGCACGGTGTGAGGTTTGTTAAACCTAATAGCGCTATTAACTAATGACCCGCTCGCCATTGCCTCGGCGATTAGTCGATACAAAGGGAGGGATTTCACTGATAGAGTTCTAGTCTAGTAAGTCTAATCCGTCCCAACAGGACGAGGAATTTACATTCCTGAACACGTCCCAAAGGACGAGGAATCCCTATTCCTGAACCCATTCCCATTCCCACCCGGAATTACCATGCTTTGTAGAAAAGTGTGAACTCACATCGGTTTGCTCGGTTAGATTCTCAAATATAGATAACAGTCAAGGTCGGTCAATCACGTCCTAATAAGGTACGGATAACAATCAGTTTCTCATGCATAACACGTATCCTACGTACGGTTTATTTACTCATTACTTCTATCACATAAAATGTACACACTTTAATAGTTCACGCTCAGATAAACATTCCACCAATAGCTACTCAAGAACAAGCATACGATATTGCACATATTACTTTCATTGACATATAACATGTTAGATCATCCTCAGATAACATACTTGACATTTAGACACGCAAATTACTACTTATGTCATTTCAACTTAAATATCCAAAACTGGGCTGTTTTCGGGCATTTTAATAAAATAGTTAACTTATTCCAAAAATTCCCAAATTTTTACAGAATATCTTAAACGATCCAAATATTATTGTGTAAAAATATCGGGGTCCAGTTCATTACCAATATTTTATAAAAAATCATTTTCCGGACTGAAATCAGATTTATCTTTTTCTGACTGCAGTCCATGGAATAATTTATTTAAAATTCATCGAGAGTCCGATTTACGAAATTCCAGTGAGAGAATTACAAATACATCGGTGGTCATCTACAGTACAAATTTCATGATCTAACTCTACACAGAATTCAAGTTATGATGGAAAACAGAACGCATATTTTCAGCAATAAAAATGCAGCTCTAGCTGCTGTTACAAAACGACACTTTAAAAATAGTAAAGTCCAAAAATTATGATTCCAGTGCCATTAGAACCGTATTTCATAATACATAAATCTAGACTTCAGAAAATACATTTTTCGTTTTATTAAGGTCCTGTTACAGCCAACTGAAGTTGGCTGTAATCACCAATCAGACTCCTGTTTTCAGCTTTTAACATTCTAAAGCGTGCTCGATTGATTCCGTTAACATATTTAGTGATCATAACGACATCCAACATCAATATTAACAAGAAAATCATCAGGTAATCAACAAGAATCAAAACAACTTCATATTACCATCACTTCATCACATTTTAACAATATTTCTTCATATTTAAAGCTTGTGTTTAAGTTTTAACTTTATGTTCTTTAGTGTTATTGAAGTTCTTCACATTTACCATTATGATTCATACTTTAACCACCTCCATATGATGTAAAATGAGTAGATCTAAGAGACTTACCACTAGCTCAAAGCTAGGAGAGTTCAAGTGAGGAAATGTGGTGGATAAAAGAAGATGAGAGTGGTCCTTCAACTTCCGAACACACCGAGCTTCGTTGTATGATCTCTAACACCTACTTATGCTCTTAGAATGTTGAAGGTGATCAAGTGATGGTGATGGTGGTGTCTCTTGGGGTCGGCCGAAACAAAGAAAGAAGGGAGGAGGAGAAGCTTGTTGATGTTGGTGGATGATAAGAATGTGCATAGCCTAGTGGTTTATATGAACAATCTTCCAACATCCTTGCACCCAATAGTCCATATGTTTCTCTAGTAGTTAACAAGATCCAATTTTTAATTCAAAGAAAATCAAGGGGGTCCCACATGCTCATAACCGATTGGGGGGGGGGGGGGTGGTTTAGTTGGGATGCAATGGGTGGTTATGTTAACTAGTTAGGTTATAAGTATCTAGTTAGTGTTATAAGTTACTAGATATTTTGTATGATGTGTTATGGTGTTCGAGGACCATAACTAGCTTAGTAAAAGTGAAACATTGTGTTTGGCAATATTTTTGTGTTCCGGGTAATGTCCGGTTATTCGGTTGGGTACCGTTCTGTTAAAGTGCTAAGTTATTCCATATAGTGTCCTATATATATCTTTTTGTAACATTTTTAATTCTCAACACTTAGGAAAGCACACAGGACTATTTAGTAACTTTTCTGTATACTACTAGTATGTTAACAAGCACATGTAAGTATAACACAGTCATCAAGCACTTTAATTATCATTAATAAATTGTACGGATACATGGAATTATGAGGGTTGTCACATTCTCCCCCTGTTAAGAAAATTTCGTCCCGAAATTTAGCTCGTGGTTACTGAAGAAGATAGTTATGTTGCGTTGGTTTCCTGGTTTTCCTACGGTGTCACATCATCCCCCCGTTGGTTTGGAATTTCGTCCCGAAATTCCGCTGTAGCTTCAGCCTCAGTAGTGGTTGCAATTTTCTTAAACAGCTGGGGATACTTGAGTTTCATCTGGTCTTCTCGTTCCCAGGTATACTCTGGGCCATGACGGGAATCCCAACGGACTCGAACGAGAGGTATCTTGGTGCGCTTGAGAATCTTAACATCTCGATCAGTAATCTCTACTGGTTCCTCGACGAATCGCAGCTGGTCGTCGATAGTGAGTTCCTTTAAGGGAACTATGAGGGTCTCATCTGACAGACACTTCTTCAGATTCGACACATGGAAAACATTGTGAACTCCGCTGAGTTCTTCAGGTAGATTCAACCTGTAGGCGACCTTTCCAATTTTCTTAATGATTTCGAACGGTCTGACATAACGCGGATTGAGCTTGCCTCGTTTGCCAAAACGAACTACACCTTTCCAAGGTGAGACTTTGAGTAGCACTCGATCCCCAACCTGGAACTCGAGTGGCTTTCTTCGCTTATCAGCATAGCTTTTCTGACGGCCACGAGCTGCCGCCATTCGTTGTCGTATCTGAGCAATCTTCTCGGTTGTATCCACTACAAGTTCTGGGCCAGTGATTTGACTGTCACCAACTTCTGCCCAACAGAGAGGTGATCGGCACTTCCGTCCGTACAATGCCTCGAATGGAGCGGCCTGAATGCTGGTGTGGTAGTTGTTGTTATACGAAAACTCCACTAGCGGGAGGTGCTTTTCCCAGCCATTACCAAAACCGATTACACATGCCCTAAGCATATCTTCAAGGGTTTGGATGGTGCGTTCAGATTGCCCATCCGTCTGTGGGTGATAAGCGGTGCTCATATCTAAACGTGAGCCAAAAGACCTGTGCATAGCTTGCCACAGTTCTGAAGTAAAACGCGCGTCACGATCAGAAATGATGGAGGTTGGCACTCCGTGCCTTGATACTACTTCCTTTAGGTAGATGTCTGCTAGAGTAGAAAACTTATCCGTTTCCTTGATAGCCAGAAAATGTGCAGACTTGGTCAGTCGATCCACGATCACCCAAATGGTATCGTTTCCGCGTTGAGATCTGGGCAGGCCAGTAACGAAATCCATGGAAATTTTCTCCCATTTCCATTTAGGTATCTCTGGTTGTTGAAGTAGGCCTGATGGTTTCTGATATTGGGTGTTGACTCTCGCACAAGTCAGACATTTGTTAACGTAGGTTGCTATGTGGGCTTTCATGCCAGGCCACCAGTATACAGTCTTTAGGTCGTGGTACATCTTATCCGAACCAGGATGCACTGAGTAACGAGACTTATGTGCTTCATCCATCACAAGCTCACGTAGGTATCCATACAGTGGAACCCAGATGCGTCCGTTTACATAGTAGGCGCCGTTTTCCTTTTGTTCTAGCCGTTGCCTCGATCCTCTTAAGGACTCAGCCCTGATATTCTCTGCTTTCAACGCTTCAACCTGAGCATCTCGTATTTGGGCAGGCAGACTTGAGTGAATGGTAAGTTGTAACGCACGTACACGCTTAGGTATAGTATCCTTTCGACTGAGGGCATCGGCCACAACATTGGCTTTGCCCGGATGATACTTGATCGCACACTCGTAATCATTCAAGAGCTCGACCCATCGGCGTTGTCGCATGTTTAACTCCTTTTGCTTGAAGATATGCTCGAGACTCCTGTGATCGGTGTAAATGGTGCACTTGGTACTGTACAGGTAATGTCTCCATATCTTAAGTGCGAAAACAACTGCTCCCAGTTCCAGGTCATGAGTAGTGTAGTTCCTTTCGTGAACCTTAAGTTGGCGCGATGATAAGCAATGACCTTGTCACGTTGCATCAACACGTAACCAAGTCCTTGGATGGAAGCGTCGCAATAAACCACAAAATCATCTGTGCCCTCCGGCAATGAGAGAATAGGTGCGCTACATAGTCTATCTTTCAAGTGCTGAAACGCAGATTCCTGTGCGTCACCCCAACGATAGGTGACACCCTTCTGAGTCAGTGAAGTGAGAGGTTGCGCAATCCTTGAGAAATCCTTGATAAATCTTCTGTAATAACCTGCCAAACCCAAGAATTGGCGGATTTCTGTCGGTGTACGAGGTGCTGGCCTGTTCTTGATCGAGTCGACCTTGGATGGATCCACATGAATCCCATCCTTGTTTACCACGTGGCCTAGAAAGTGGACTTCGCGAAGCCAGAAGTCACATTTTGAAAACTTGGCATACAACTGCTCTTTACGAAGAAGTTCCAGGATAAGCCGCAGATGCTGCTCGTATTCCTCCTGACTCTTAGAATAGATCAGGATGTCGTCGATGAACACTATGACAAACTTATCCAGGTAAGGCTTGCACACTCGGTTCATGAGATCCATGAAGACTACAGGTGCATTCGTTAATCCGAAAGGCATATCCAGAAACTCGTAATGGCCGTAACGAGTTCTGAATGCTGTTTTGGAGACGTCCTCCTCTCGGACTCTCAGCTGATGGTATCCCGATCTCAAATCAATCTTAGAGTAATAGCTCGACCCTTGCAACTGGTCGAACAAGTCGTCAATACGTGGAAGAGGATAACGATTCTTCACGGTCACCTTGTTAAGTTCGCGATAGTCAATACACATTCTGAAAGTACCGTCCTTCTTCTTCACGAATAACACTGGAGCTCCCCAAGGCGAAGAGCTAGGACGTATGAAACCCTTTTCCAAGAGTTCTTGTAGTTGTGTGGACAGTTCTTCAAGTTCTGACAGAGCTAGACGATATGGTGCTCGAGCTACTGGTGCTGCTCCAGGAGCTAGCTCGATTTGAAACTCAACTTGGCGATAAGGCGGAAGACCAGGTAATTCCTCGGGAAATACCTCAGGAAAATCGCGCACAATAGGAATGTCTTCAATTCTCTTCTCTTCCGTTGATGTGTCAGTAACGAGTGCCAGAATGGCAGTGTGGCCCTTTCGCAAACACTTCTAGGCCTTAAGGAAAGAGATAATGCCTACGACAGCACCACTCTTGTCGCCATGAATCATGAGAGGTTCTTTACCAGAACGAGGAATGCGGACTAATTTCTCCTTGCAAACAATCTCCGATTGATGATGAGATAGCCAATCCATCCCAATAACAACGTCGAAACTACCAAGTGTGATAGGAATAAGATCGATAGAGAAAGTCTGACCAGCTAAGACGAGGTTACAACCTTTAACTATGTGTGTGGCTTCAAGACTTTTACCGTTTGCTAGTTCTACCGTGTGTTTGGTGTTCAAAAGTGTTGGAGTGCGCTTAAGCATTTGGCTAGCTTTTAACGACACATAACTAGTATCGGCACCCGAATCAAATAAAATAGTAACAAAGAAGTCGTCCAGAAGAAACTTACCCATCACAACGTTGGGATCGTTCCTTGCATCACCCTGACCTAGCACGAAAACACGACCCCTTGCCCCATTACCATTGTTGTTTCCCCCATTGCCGTTTCCATTCCCCTGATTGTTATTGTTCTGGTTCTGATTTAGCTGGGGGCAGTCCTTCTTGAAATGGCCCTCAGCACCACATTGAAATCACCCTTTATTGTTACCTTGTTGTTGCTGCTGCTGGCGTTGATTTGGTGGGGCTTGCTGTTGCTGCCGGTTCTGATTCGCCGGACGCTGACTACTGCAATCTCTTGCAATGTGACCAGGCTTGTTGCATCGATGACAGTTGCCTTTACCACATGGCCCGCTGTGGTGCAAGTTACAGCGATTACATTTGGGGTGATTTCCCTTGTACCCACCCTGACCTTGATTCCCAGAAGACTGCTGACTGGGGCTCCTGTACTCATCTGTCTTTCGCTACTGGGACTGAGCTGAAGTAGAACCTTTACTGGAATTCCCATCCCATTTTCGCTTGTTATCATTGGGAGCGTCAGTAGTAGCAGTACCAATACGCTTGGGCAGTTTGTTTTGTTCAACTGCTTGATCGATGAGACGATGGGCCAACTTAATGATTTGCTGAATGGTACCCAGGTTAGCTGAAGTCACGTGACTCTGAATCTCTGGTACAAGACCCTTGAGGTACAGCTCAATACGTTTGATGGGAGGGTCTACCATAGTAGGACACAAGATGGCCAGTTCATTTGACCTCTTTGTGTATGCCTCGATCTCAGACCCCATCATCTTCAGATTGAAGAATTCCATCTCTAGCTTGTGGATGTCATCACGACTGCAGTACTCTTCCTTGATCAGTTCCTTGAAGTCATTCCATGGGGTGGCATTAGCAACCGCCAACCCAAGCAGTTGAACCTACTCTTTCCACCAGGTTAACGCAGCACCTTCAAGTGTTCCGGTAGCATATTTCACCCTACGATCTTCAGGGCATTCACACATCTCGAAGACAGACTCAAGCTTCTCAAACCAGTGAAGAATGCCTACCGCTCCTTCTGTGCCGCTGAAGGTACTGGGCCGGCAATCCATGAAGGTTTTGAACGTGCACACAGGAGGTTGAGCATGTTGACCTGTTGCGCGAGAATAAAAGACAAGGTTAAGCACGAGGGTTGGTTTGCGAAGGTAGGATCTAAACGTCCTAAGATGGGTTGATATGGCAGGTTATACCTCCTGCAGGGATAGCTGCGAGTGCCTCAGTAACTCGTTCATTGATCAAAGCCATCAACTGGGCTTGGGTGAGGTTGATACGTCATCCGCGTCCGCTCATGATCTTCACAATGAAGCAACGTAAGTGAGAAAAGTGTCGCGAAAGTGCGTAAGTGTGGGACGATAGTAGAGCGTAAGCACACAAGCTTCCAATTGCAATTATCACGTTAATTAATGCACAATGTGAACTATCTAACCGATAATACAACATAAATCATACCACCTATTGTGTCGAGTCTTGCACATGGAGCGAAGCGTCGTTGTGGATCGTTGAGCACTGTACAGGTTATAGTCTGGTTTTATCAAAAAGCTTTTCCCTTTTTAAAACCAAGTTCACTATAACCAATGACTCTGATACTAATCTGTCACACCCCCAAATTCCACCATGCGGAGTATCACAGCTTGGAGGCGTGACATGACCAGGATCGAGCCACCAATCATATTGAAAAACGTATTTTAAGTAAATGAGACCAACCACAATACAATTGGTGACCAAAAGTAAGTTAACCAAGTTCAATTTAATCAGCAGAAGCATAAGATGTAAAACCAAAACACAAATTCGTAGTTCATAAGTTTAAAGACCCAAACATAAGTTTCATAAGTTTATAAAGTTTATTTATTAAGTACGGGACATATCAATTCGCATCCCACAACGACCACCTCCATGTGCAAGCCCCATAGCATCTAGCGACCTGCAAAGCATGTAACAACGAGTCAACAACAAAGTTGAGTGAGTTCACGGTTGGTTGTCCATTTTAGAGTTGTTTCCAAAAACGTAGTTTAATCTCATTCAGCTACCCAGCCGTGGGGGTTACCCCATAGTTCGAAAACGTTTATTAGTTAACCATCCCATGTCCACCTTCCCTGGCTATCCAGCCCGACACTCCGGCCGTGGGGGCTACCCCATTATTTAAACTACCAGACTCGTTTATCATATCGACTACTAACGAAAATCAATTGTGCCCTAGCGTCGGTGTCTATCATCACCGACGTGCCATAGTCCATTAGTACACGCCCGTCCGACTGGCACGGTGTGAGGTTTGTTAAACCTAATAGCGCTATTAACTAATGACCCGCTCGCCATTGCCTCGGCGATTAGTCGATACAAAGGAAGGGACTTCGCTGATAGAGTTCTAGTCTAGTAAGTTTAATCCGTCCCAACAGGACGAGGAATTTACATTCCTGAACACGTCCCAAAGGACGAGGAATCCCTATTCCTGAACCCATTCCCATTCCCATTCCCATTCCCATTCCCATTCCCACCGGGAATTACCATGCTTTGTAGAAAAGTGTGAACTCACCTCGGTTTGCTCGGTTAGATTCTCAAATATAGCTAACAGTCAAGGTCGGTCAATCACGTCCTAATAAGGTACGAATAACAATCAGTTTCTCATGCATAACACGTATCCTACGTACGGTTTATTTACTCATTACGTCTATCACATAACATGTACACACTTTAATAGTTCACGCTCACATAAACATTCCACCTATAGCTACTCAAGAACAAGCATACGATATTGCACATATTACTTTCATTGACATATAACATGTTAGATCATCCTCAGATAACATACTTGACATTTAGACACGCAAATTACTACTTATGTCATTTCAACTTAAATATCCAAAACTGGGCTGTTTTCGGGAATTTTAATAAAATAGTTAACTTATTCCAAAAATTCCCAAATTTTTACAGAATATCTTAACCGATCCAAATATTATTTTGTAAAAATATCGGGGTCCAGTTCATTACCAATATTTTATAAAAAATCATTTTTCGGACTGAAATCAGATTTATCTTTTTCTGACTGCAGTCCACAGAATAATTTATTTAAAATTCATCGAGAGTCCGATTTACGAAATTCCAGTGAGAGAATTACAAATACATCGGTGGTCATCTACAGTACAAATTTCATGATCTAACTCTACACAGAATTCAAGTTACGACGGAAAACAAAACACATATTTTCAGCAGTAAAAATGCAGCTCTAGCTGCTGTTACAAAACGACACTTTAAAAATAGTAAACGAAGTCCAAAAATTATGATTCCAGTGCCATTAGAACCGTATTTCATAATACATAAATCTAGAAATCAGAAAATACATTTTTCATTTTATTAAGGTCCTGTTACAGCCAACTGAAGTTGGCTGTAATCACCAATCACCAATCAGACTCCTGTTTTCAGCTTTTAACATTCTAAAGCGTGCTCGATTGATTCTGTTAACATATTTAGTGATCACAACGACATCCAACATCAATATTAACAAGAAAATCATCAGGTAATCAACAAGAATCAAAACAACTTCATATTAACATCACTTCATCACATTTCAACAATATTTCTTCATATTTAAAGCTTATGTTTAAGTTTTAACTTTATGTTCTTTAGTGTTCTTGATGTTCTTCACATTTACTATTATGATTCATACTTTAACCACCTCCATAGGATGTAAAATGAGTAGATCTAAGAGACTTACCACTAGCTCAAAGCTAGGAGAGTTCAAGTGAGGAAATGTGGTGGATAAAAGAAGATGAGAGTGGTCCTTCAACTTCCGAACACACCGAGCTTCGTTGTATGATCTCTAACACCTACTTATGCTCTTAGAATGCTTGAAGGTGATCAAGTGATGGTGATGGTGGTGTCTCTTGGGGTCGGCCGAAACAAAGGAAGAAGGGAGGAGGAGAAGCTTGTTGATGTTGGTGGATGATAAGAATGTGCATAGCCTAGTGGTTTATATGAACAATCTTCCAACATCCTTGCACCCAATAGTCCATATGTTTCTCTAGTACTTAACAAGATCCAATTTTTAATTCAAAGAAAATCAAGGGGGTCCCACATGCTCATAACCGATTGGGGGGGGGGGGGGTTGGTTTAGTTGGGATGCAATGGGTGGTTATGTTAACTAGTTAGGTTATAAGTATCTAGTTAGTGTTATAAGTTACTAGATATTTTGTATGATGTGTTATGGTGTTCGAGGACCATAACTAGCTTAGTAAAAGTGAAACATTGTGTTTGGAAATATTTTTGTGTTCCGGGTAATGTCCGGTTGTTCGGTTGGGTACCATTCCGTTAAAGTGCTAAGTTATTCCATATAGTGTCCTATATATATCTTTTTGTAACATTTTTAATTCTCAACACTTAGGAAAGCACACAGGACTATTTAGTAACTTTTACTAGTATGTTAACAAGCACATGTAAGTATAACACAGTAATCAGAAAGCAGTTAAGTGATTTAGCACAGTCATCAAACACTTTAATTATCATTAATAAATTGTACGGATACATGGAATTATGAGGGTTGTCACATTACCCTTCCTGATCTGAGATTCAGTCAAGGTAGCGGATAGCTCAATGGTCTGTCTAATTGTGGTAGGGTTACTACCAGTAACAATGTCCTGAACTGGGTCAGGGAGGCCATCAATGTACTTTTCAATCGCCTTATCCAAAGGCGTAACCATGGTTGGACATAACCGACTTAGTTCCTCATATCGGTCCGTGTAGGCTCGATGCTCACCGCTATCTTGTTTAAGATCGTCGAATTCCCTTTCCAGTGCCCTGAGTTCATGATGAGGACAAAATTCATTCATCATTAGAGCTCGAAGCTCTTCCCAGGTTTAAGCCATAGGCACATCGGCACCCCTATCCCTCATTACACCATTCCACCATGTGAGCGCTCTTTTCTGGAATACACTCTATGCAAACTCAACTTTTCGCTCGTTTGGTCATTGTACATGGGGAAACATGCTTTCAAGACTCTCAAACCACTGTAGGAGCCCAGTAGCTCCTTCAGACCCAGTAAATGTAAGTGGCTTAGCTGAGTTGAACTGTTTATAGTTGCATGGAGCGGGTGCATTATTATTATTGTTGTTGTTTGCTTGATTTAACTGGGTTAGCAGGTTTGGGAGCACAACAGCGATTTGCTGAGCGATTAAGGCTACCATGGCGGCATCCTAAGTTTGGTCACGTCGTGGAGGCATTCTAAAAGAGCAAGGAAACATGAAAGGAAACGAGTGAGATGATATTGGATAGTCAAAACAGAATGTTTAAAAAAATATCGACAAAGCATAAGGATTGTGCTCATTTGTTCGTTACCTAAAACAAACAAACGACACGGTGACTAATCAAAGTAAACGGGTCATAATAATGTATCGCGAAGACATGCTTTAGCCTATAGGTGGACACTCACCCCAAGAGTTCCCAGGTAAGAGTGACTGGTCCGATACTGCGATTTGTACGAACACTCTAGCCTTAGACAGAAAACTCGAGGTACAGGCACCCACCCTTCCAGATTGCATGTGTTCACATTATAAAGACCCAAACTTTGACGAGATTTTGAAAACACCAAAGGCATAAAAGCCTAAAACAAATCATCTAAGGATAGATGATTTCTTGTGAAATTTTGAAAATTTTTTACTCGAGAGAATGAATTGTATTTTGTTTTTCTTAATCACCTAAGGATAGGTGATTGTTATTGTATTAAGAATCTAAACGCAAGTAAACTCGTGTTAGGGTCCTAGGAAGGTTATAGACTAGGTCAAGAGCATTACTAATAACCTAATTCCCTATAACCATGAGCTCTGATACCAACTCTTCTGTCATACCCCGACCGCGTAATACAACAAACCACGGCGGAAACGTCGGGGAGTGTCGTAACAGAATCATTGTTTCACAACACATGGTAATTGAAGTTTTGTTTTATTTCATTAATTGTCTCATTGTTTTGATACAAACCAAATAATTACAACAATTGTCTTTCAAGTTTTAAGTCACTAAAGCCCACGTTCATCCTATGTGTAGCAAGCAATAAACAATCATCACATAGTAGATTGTGACTTTTGCCCCTTCTTATAACTTTTTGAAGGAGTTAATCTAAAGTTCAAGTTTTTGAGAAGTTAGTAGATTGTGACTTTTGCAAGCTCTTTATAACTTTTCGTAAAAGTCAATAAGGAGATTTGAAAAGGAATTCTAAACACCCCCTTAGATAAAAAGACAAGGTTGTATGCATTAAAAATACGATAGGCGTGTCTCATCCCACTCATTCATAAATAAGTTGATCGAAATCCTTTCTTCTAGTTGAAACATAGACAACCCGAATTGTATACTAAAACTCAAAAATAATTACTGAATTAAAAAGAAAAAACTGCAAACAGACAAACAAAGAAAACAGTATAGGTAAACCAATTGGCAGCCAACACACAGACAGACATATGTATAGCGCCACTTCATGTATTATTTAAGAAGATAGTTAGTCATGCAAAAGCATGAATGTAATGTAATAAAAGCACCCCAACACAATACTGCTAAAAACCCTACTCAGAGCCAATCATAAGATATTTACTTTGTTAACAACCAGAGCAACTCGAGCTGCTGCTGCTTCTTCTTTTTGTCCTTTTTTCTTCTTTTTTTACAACATAGCTTTAATTGAGAGGGTAGAAAATTCAAGCCCATTGGAAGTAGTGGCAACGTGCGCCTCTAGCAGAAGTCCAATTCCCGCAACCAAAGAAGCAGCTGCCTTGTTTGGGACCTGGTTTGCGAACCATTCCTTTACTGCTTTTGACCCCACAGAAACAGCAAGGATGGTGAAAGAGTGGAAGGAAATGCAGATGTCCAGGTGGTGGTGGTTTCCAAGTGAGATCAGGATGGCACATCAAAGAATTGGTGATTGAGAACTTGAAACCCCTGTGCATCATCAGAGCAAGTAGGCGGGCGGTGTTCCTGGCATCATCTAAACCGCAGTGAGCTCTACCCTGCCATAACAGACCCGCCATCTGCACTGCCTCCTTCAAATTGCATTTTGCCACACCAAACACCTCACAGAATGCTGCTTTTAAGTTGATCCATCTGTCCCATACAAGTTTTGTTAGTTGTATGTTTTTGGAAAAGAATGCAAGTGGAAAACTTACCGGTTAAAATAACAAGGCTTACGAATTTTCTTGAATCTGCATTCTGATTCCAGCATGACTCTACAGTCCCAGTTTGACCATGTAACCACAGCAAAGTTGCCATTCTTTATCCCCTTCATCTCCAGCCATTTGTCATGTCGAACAAGTGCTTCACTAAGAGTAACTCCTCTGTCCACCTGGAATTAAACAGATATAAATCGCTTTCTACAAAGTAAAGAAATCCCAAGCAAGTGACAAATGCAACACAAGCTGTGTTCAATAGATAGCCAGCCATAGGGTGAATAGTTGACAAAACCATACAGCAACAGCAAACTTAACCGGTGTCAACATATTTTCTGTTTCATATCTATCACTTATTATTTCCTCAAGTTGCCAATTTGTAAAAAGCGCAAGCTAGATGCCTAAGCTATTTTGATGGGAATCTTTAATAAGGAATATTTTAAAATTTCTAATTCAAAAAGCAATTTTCAAACACAGCTTTCCCATGTAGATCTTTCTGCAACTCTTTCCCTAAAAGCTAAATACACAACTATAGTATAGGTGACAATGTTCACTAAACTATTGTTAAACAAGTCAATTCTAGTTTACCTTATCTCTAAAGGGTCGTCAAATGATGCAGATAATAAGAAAAAAGGTCAAACAAAACGAATAGATCAAATGCTGTTTCTAATGCATGCCACCTCCTAAATCATTTTATTTACTTAAAGGTAAGATTTCTACTTTAACCAAAATGAAGATGCTAATCATTTTTTTACTATTAAAATTTTAGAATCACGTCGACCCATTACCCAACCGTAGTCAGTCGGAACCCTTACTGGTGCATGTTTCTAATTGATGAAATGAATAGTATTATTAGCACGTAGAAAGAAACCTGAAATTGCTGGATACCGGTCAAATCCTTGCAAAAGTCAGTTAAGAGCTGATTGCATGTTGGACGAACGTATGTTTGGAAACAAGCTTCCAGTTGACCAGTGAAACTACTCACTATAACCGAAGGAAACTCAATGATCTCTTGGGGATGAGGATTTCTTTCCTTATCGCATGTAGCCTCAAAATCAATAACCACAAAATAATGGAACTCTTGATGCTGATAGTCACAGGGAGGAAACAGGGTAAATGGAGCATACTGGAAGAAAGGGTAAAACTGGCCTTGGATATTGTTCAAGTTGATGTCAGCTGCAGGATGATGCAAAGTGTAGTCTGGCTTTTTGTCCGGTTCAATTAGTAATTCGTTTGGATCTATTTCTAGAAACTTTTTGGATTCCATAGGAGTCCCATTATTACACTGTGGGTGAGGGACCTCATAATTGGTTTGCATAGTTTCTGCAAGTAATTTTTGGTTGTAATAACAGGTATCAACAGATTAAAAATAGTTACTTAAAGACAGACACACAGCAGCACTAGCGAGAAGGTATAACCAACCAACCACATAGTTGTACAAAATACTTGGGTACATACATCTCAAGGCATAGAAAAAGAAGTAATTAAAACAAAGACATCTATCTATCTATCATAATAATAAAGAAACAAGTCTTGAAAAAAAATAATCAAAACATTTGAGTCCTTATGTACAATGTGCAGTAGTAGTAGTAGGTTCAGTAAAATCCAAATACAAAGTGAATATCCCTATTACAAACTGTAAGTCTTAACTAAGAAAAGAAAAACAACAATTCCGATACTAAAATTCCAGCAACTTGAAGCGCAATCAATATAAAAAGAAAACCCTAGCTAGCTAGGAAGGAAGGAGGGGAGAACCAAACCAACCGAACCTTGATTGTTTTGTAGGGAAGTCATGATGAATGGAGTAGTTGAGATCGACAAGAACGTACATCAGATCGATCGATCGCTCGGGAGGGAGGGAGGAGTAAAATCTAGGTATGCGATTGATTACTGCCCCTATTACCTAACTTTACAATATTATAAAGCCGGTCGGTCTTCAAAACTCACAATTACCAACTTTACAATTACAATATTTATTACAAGGAGGAGAATTGCATATTTCCTTTTATAAATTTATCTTAATTACATATTTATCCAACTCTAATTAAAATTGCATATTTTCCCTTTATTATTAAAAACTTTTTAAATGACTTATTTGCCCCTTTCATTATTAAAAGATCATGTCAAAAAATATTATTGAAAGTTGAAACAATCACATATTTAATTGTCGTTCAAACCAAGATCCAATTGTTTGAGTTAATCTTCTTTCTTAGAGACATTGTTGTTTCTTATCTATCGACGCCGGTGATTACACTCCGATCCAGTCGGCAATTACACTCCATTCAGGTCGGTGGTTACTCTACATTGAAGTCGGCTTTTACACTTCGTTCTAAGTCTTTGACTTTTACACTCCGTACAAATCGACGATTACTCTCCTTTCAAGCTAATTAATTGATTTTGTTGTTTACTACGTGTGGTTCTGTTAACTTAGTGGATGCATGTGGTTCAATTTTTACATAAGTATTTCTTAGTTTTTTTAGCAGTGATGATAAGGTAGAAATATTAAAGTTTACTATTAAATGTTCACCTATAAAAATCTATATACATAGATGAAAAGCTAATAAGAAATTAAAAAAAACAACAACTAGATAAACAAGCAAGAACGAAAGGGAAGAAAACTAAGGGGTGTTTGTTTTTTTTTTTTTTTTATGAAAAGCTCTTCAGGACCTCTTATGTCGCGCAGACGTTTGAGTCTGCAGTGTGTTTGTTTTCTCGAAGACCTTTCATTAAAAAAGGTATGCGTAACCTCTTGTTGGTGCAGACATGAATCAAGGTCTTCTTAGGTCTGCAGACTCTCTTCTCCTCCACAAAACCCTAGCACCTCTCCACCCTTCTCCTCCACCCCCATCTTCTCAACCGCTGCACCCACCATCCCACCGTCTGCCACCACCCACCCTCCCATCGTACACCACAACCTCGTCACCCCCCCCCCCCCAACCTAAAATTCGTCAATATGCATTTCTCTTCCTACTCAAATCAAACCCTAACAATCAAACAGTTCCTCAAATCAAACCCTCCCACCTAAAAGTCGTCAATATGCATGTCTACAAAGTTGAGCCTTGGGATCTTCCAGGTCAGTTCGGTTGTTTTTGTGTCAATTGTGTGAGTTCTGTGGTTTTAAATTTTTTAGATTTTGGTGCTAGTTTTCGGATTGTGGTGTTAATTTGCTGAATTTTGGTGTTAATTTTCAGAATAGTGGTGTTAATTTTGGTGTTACTCATGTCTGTTATGTTGTTTGATTATGATATTCATTGTGATAAATTGGTAATTAGAATTTGTATGATGTTCAGCAGCTTGCAGAAGTTAAAAAACAAACAGTTTTCTTCTGATAGACTGAAGAGGTTTGGTTCACCTCTTTTGATGCAGATGTCTGCAGATGTGGTCCGCAGACTGTAGACATTTTACCTCTGAAAAAACAAACAGCACCTAACAAGCGAAAATATAACGAAACGTAAAGAGAATTAAAACCAAAATGTTTTGTAAAAGTGACATAAAAAGAAAGTTGTTAAAAATGGACAAATATGCAATTTTTAAAGTTTTCTAGTAAAAGTTAGGATAAAATAGTCATATGTAACTTCGTTTTAATAGAATAAATGAAAATGGGGTAAATATGCAAAATTTTAGGTTAAAGAATGGGATATATGCAATTTTGGTTTTAGGTTGGGTAAATATGCAATTAAGAAGTTTTGTAAGGGGATATATGCAATTGACCCATATTACAAAACCAGTATTCAAAACTCACAAAATTACAAATTTCATCCATCTACTTATACCAACAAATTTTCTTGCTTATCCCTCTGATTTAGTGATAAGATCATTGTTTGTCTCTCTTTTTTTAATTCCCCCTTTCTTGATACCCATGTTTTACCTACTTTTTTCTTTTCATCCCTCTCGCTAGCACACATCGTTTTTCAGTTTAAATCTCAGTAAAAAGGCAAAATTGCCCTTATGTTTACTTGCGATACAAATCCCTATGCTTTCAGTAAAACCTATGATTTTACAATTCCCTCCATAATCAAACATGTATGTTATTGTATATCATCCATCAAGTTTGATTACCCATAGGGTTGGTTTCATAGTTAGTTGGACCCAAGCTAGGGCTTAGAGCCTAGGCCCCCCATTTTTGAAAAAAAAAAACCTAGAGTAAATTACAATTTTAGTCCCTATGGTTTACACCCAATCGCACATACTTTCCTCATTTGTAAAAAGAAGGCCAATCAAGTCCATGTGGTTTTCAATTAGAATCAACCAGGTCCTTATTGTAACAAGCCGTCAAATTATTAAACGTTGACAAGGCCAAACTGATAATTTCACCCAAACTAACCCAATGTCAACCATATCACTCATCTATCTTCCTTTATAAGCTACACTTAAATCCCATCTCCGCCAACACACCTCCAGCTCCTAACTATATTCACCGATCACCCACAAGACACCTGATTTCAAGTCCGATCAAGCATAAGATGTTGTCGTATGCTGTGATTCTACGATTTAAGGAAGTAACAGGTACGGTATTTCGTTAATTTCACTTAACAACCAAGTATGAAGTTTAATACAGTTCAGTGATGAAGTTAATCTACTGGATTAAGGGTCTAAAGTTCAAACCGTTTAGTAAGGATACAAGTGCAAGTGGTTGTTCGGGGTGTGGGGAGTGCTAGTATTAAAGTGGTGGTTGACAGGGGTCGTGTCACACCCTAACCTGTGACACCCCAGGAAAACCAGGAAAAACATGCAACTTAACTAGCTTCCTCAGTGAGTACGTACCAAATTTCAGGACGAAATTTCTTTCAACTTGGGGATAATGTGACAACTCGTATTTCGGAACCTATCTTTGTACTTTGATGTAACATATGTGAACACTGTGTGATTATATGAACCTTGTGGATTGATTAAATGTTATGTTGTTATGTTGTGTAATAATGTGTATTGTATATTAATTAACAAACCGATCGCACAACACTATTCGAATCGCACAAGCCCTTGGGCTTTGATCCTTTACAACTCTCGGCCCACTCCTCACTTAAACCGAATGAACAGCCCATAGTGCTGGGTTCGGCCCACCTCTCACATACATAACCTCATGAGAAGATCAACACTTCTCATTTGTTGCAAAAATCACATAACATAGCAAAACCCTAGTGCTCTCTCTCTCTCTCTCTCCCTCACAAACCCGACGGCAGCCAAACATCCTCTCCATAAAAGATCTTTCATTTTTTCGGATCAATCCTTATTCCTCCTTTAACCGGTTAGTGTTATGTTGCTATTCGATTGTATGTTTGATATGTTCTTTCATGATGTTTTATGGATGAGTTATGGTTGATTTATGTTAGGAATAGATGATAGGCGGCTCACATGTATAGCATTGTAGATCAACATAGGGTTGTATTTGATGTTGTAAATGATGGAGAAAACCGAATGCTTGATTGAATCGGCTGTTATGTTTTATGTTTCGGATTGTTAATCATATGATGATGTTAATCGGCTAGCATGATTTGTTGTAGCATAATGATTAGGATTAAACATATGTAACCGGTTGTATGTTCATGTAATCGGCTGTGACATGTTACGACTAGGATGATTTATTGTGTTGTCATAATCGGATGCATGCTAGTGATCAAGATTCATGTTAATATGTTTAAGAATAAGATGATGAAAACCCTAGAATGATGAACAAGTTTGAATGCTAATATGAATATGCCATGAACATTTGAAAGATGCTGTGTTTGATCCATTTGATTAGAATTGTAGACAACAAAACATGTTTATGTTATTTGATTGGGCAGTACACAATTCCATGAAATCGAAATGCTATTGGATAAGTACAATGTATGCAGGTCTTGTAGAAACAGCAGGTGATGGGAGTCGAGACCCTTGGTTTCGACTCGAGACCATCGAACTACAACCCGAGACCGCAGTGATTGCGACTCGAGACCATATACGTGACAACTCGAGACCACAACACCCTCACACAAGTAGCATAACTCGAGACCACGGTTGCGGGTCCGGTTGCGACTCGAGACCGTCTAGTCTCGACTAGTACATGCATGACTCGAGACCTCCACAGTTGCGACTCGAGAACTCGTAGGCTATAACTCGAGACCGCACAGTCTCGACTCGAGATCTCTAGTCTCGACTCGAGACCACGTACACATACTCACTGATTTGGACTTGCACATTGTTACGGGCTTAGGTGATTGGGCTGTACTGTGGGCTTTGTTTGCTACATGATTCCTACTGTTGAACTAAGCACTGTTGTTGAACTGCCATGCTAGACGTGTATGCCATGATCGTTACTTGTGTACAATAAGTGTAGAACATACGTGCACTACTTGAATATGAACCGGACTTGAATGGTATCTATGTTAGGACGTGGTTGACCACTTATAGCTTGACTGACTTTCTGTGTATCTGCCGAGCAAACCAATGTGAGTTCACACCCTCTACAAAGCATGGGATTCCTAGGGGTTGGGAATGGGGTTAAGGAACATGGATTCCTCGTCCTTTATTGGGTAGGACAGCGATGGCTCAGGAATATAATTCCTCGTCCTCATGGACAGATAACGCGTACTAGACCAAAACTCTATCACGAAGTCCCTCCTTTTTATATCGACTTAATCGCCGGGCCAATGGCGAGCGGGTCATTAGTTAGATAGCGCTATTTAGGTCTGACAAGCCTCACACCGTGCCGCAGAGGACGAGCGTGAACTAATGGATCTGGGCACGTCAATGATGATAGACATTGACAGTTCAGGGCACATAAACATGACTACAGTCAGCAGTCGATATGGTAACGAGTCTAGTGTATACATGGGGTAGCCCCCACGGCCGAAACGCCAGATAACTAACACGGGGTAGCCCCCACGGCTGGATTGCCAGAGTAAATGGGTTAAACAAATCACGTTTTCAACTATGGGGTAACCCCCACGGCAGGATGCCAGTTAAAGGAAACTGTTTTTTAAACAACTTAAAACGAACACCCAACAGTGAACTCAGTCAACTTGTTATTGACTCGTTACTACATGCTTTGCAGGACAATAGGTACTTAGCTGGAGCTTGCATGGGGAAGAGTCGTTGTGGGACATGGACAGCTGTGTGCCATGTTAAACTTTGGAACAATGAAACTTATGCTTTGGTTTTAAACGTTATGCTTCCGCTTGCAACTTAAACTATGTTTTGTTTGGACACCAATTGTATTGGTTGGATTTTTATAATCGCTTACATGCTTGCTCAATATGATTGGCGGCTGGATCCTGGTCAGTCACGCCTCCAAGCAGTGATACTCCGCAGGTGGATTTTGGGGGTGTGACAGATTGGTATCAGAGCCATTGGTTATAGTGAACTTGGTTTTAATAAGGGAAAACGTTTTTGTTAAAACCAGACTATAACCTGTACAGTGCTCTACGATCCACAACGATGATTCACTCCACGTGCAAGGCTCGACAATCTAGGTGATATGGTTTATGTTCTATTACCTCCTTGCTAGATTTCATAGAACTATGCTCATGGTATGCTTAGATAAACGTAGCAACTATAGCATGAAAACACATGTGTGCTTGCTTCCTTCTGTCACTCCGCCCTTACACACATTCTCGACGCCTTTCCTATTTGTGCTTCCTTCGATGTGAAGATCATGAGGGAACGTGTGAACCTAACTCAAGCCAGTTGACGGCTCTTATCAACAAACAAGACACGACAGCACTCGCAGCCGCTCAGGCAGGAAGTATAACCTGCTATTACGAACCTACCCTAGGATGTTAGATCCTACTCTCGTGAACCAACCTTTGTGTTTAAGTTTATCCCGTCCTTGTGTACTCAACGGGCCGGCATGCCCAGTCACCCGTATGCATGTTTAAGACATTCATGGACTGTCGCCCTAGTACTTTCAGCGGCACTGAAGGAGCCGTAGATCTCCTCCACTGGTTCGAGAAGCTCGAATCGGTCTTCGAAATGTGGAAATGCCCTGAAGCTCGCAGGGGGAAGTACGCTACTGGAACTCTCGAAGGCACTGCGCTAACTTGGTGGAACGCGCACGTTCAGATGCTGGGACTGGCGGCTGCTAATGCCACCCCATGGAATGATTTTTAAGGAACTGATCAAACGTGAATGCTATAGTCGTGATGACATCCACAGGCTGGAAATGGAGTTCTTTAACCTGAAGGTGACGGGGCCAGAGATAGAAGCGTACACGAAACGATCCGACAAACTGGCAGTGTTGTGCCCGACTATGGTGGATCCTCCCATCAAGCGCATTGAGCTGTACCTCAAAGGCTTAGTACCAGAGATTCAAAACCATGTGACTGCTGCTAACCTTGCAACCATCCAGGATGTTACTCGTTTTGCTCATCGTCTCGCCGACCAGACAGTGGAACAGAACAAGCTGCCTAAGCGTGTTGGTGCTACTACTGCTACTACTACTTCTGCTACTCCCAGTGACAACAAACGAAAGTGGGATGGAGCTTCAAGCAAAGGTTCGACTTTTGTTCAATCTCAGTAGCAGCAGAGAAGGACTGACGACTACAAGAGCCCCAGTTAGCATCGTTTTGGTAATCGAAGTCAGGGTGGATACAGGGGAAACCACCCTAAGTGCAATCGATGTAATTTACACCACAGCGGGCCGTGCAACAAAGATCGTTGTCAGAAATGCAACAAGCTCGGGCATGAAGCTAAAGATTGTAGAAGCTCACATCCTGCAAACGAGAACCGACAACAGCAGCCACAAGCTCCATAAAATCAGCAGCAACATCAGGGTAACAAGGGATGCCATCAGTGTGGTGCTTAAGGTCACTTCAAGAGACACTGCCTACAGTTGAACCAGAACCAGAATCAGAACCACGACCAAGGGAACGGGAACAATAATGGAGGCAACAACGGGGGAAATAATGACGGCAATGGTGCCAGGGGTCGAGTGTTCGTGATTGGTCAGGGGGATGCTAGGAATGACCCCAACGTATGATGGTTTTGACATCGTCATCAGGATGGACTGGTTATCCCAACATCAAGCAGAGATTCTTTGCAACAAAAAGATCGTCCGTATTCCTCGCCAGGTGATGAACCTTTCATGATTCATGGCGACAAGAGTGGTGCTGTTGTGAGCATAATCTCTTTCCTTAAGGCCCAGAAGTGTTTGAGAAAGGGGCACATCGCTATCTTGGCTCTTGTTACAGACATCTCGAGGGAAGAGCAGAAGATAGAAGATTTTCCGATTGTATGAGACTTCCCTGAGGTATTTCCTGAGGAACTACCTGGCCTTCCTCCTCATCGCCAAGTCGAGTTTCAGATTTGAACTAGCTCCTGGAGCTGCGCCTATAGCTCGTGCACCTTACCATTTAGCTCCCTCAGAGTTGGAAGAACTCTCTACGCAGCTACGAGAACTATTGGATAAGGGTTTTATCCGTCCTAGATCTTCACCCTGGAGAGCTCCAGTGCTACTCGTGAAGAAGAAACACGGTACCTTCAGAATGCGCATCGACTGCCGTGAACTCAACAAAGTGACCGTGAAGAATCGTTATCCTCTTCCACGCCTCGACGACTTATTTGACCAGTTTCAAGGGTCGAACTTTTACACGAAGATTGATTTGAGATCGGGATATCACCAGATGAGAGTCCGAGAAGAGGACGTCTCCAAAACAACTTTTAGAACTCGTTATGGACATTACGAGTTCCTGGTTATGCCTTTTGGGCTGACAAACGCACCTGCGGTCTTCATGGACATGATGAATCGAGAATGCAAGCCGTACCTGGATAAGTTCGTTATTGTATTCATCGACGATTATCCTAATATATTCTAAGAGTCAGGAGGAACACGAACAACATCCACGGCTCATTTTGGAACTCCTTCGAACGGAACAGCTTTACGCCAAGTTTTCAAAATGCGACTTCTGACTTCGTGAAGTCCATTTCTTAGGCCATGTGGTAAACAAGGATGGGATTCACGTTGATCCACCCAAGGTAGACTCAATTAAGAACTGGCCTGCACCTCGTACACCAACGGAAATTCGCCAATTCTTGGGTTTGGCAAGTTACTACAGGAGATCCATTAAGGATTTTTCCAAGATTGCGCAGCCTCTCACCTCCTTAACGCAGAAGGGCGTTGTTTATCAATGGGGAAATGCACAGGAGTTAGCGTTTCAGCACTTAAAGGATAGACTTTGCAGTGCACCTATCCTTTCATTGCCAGAGGGCACAGACGACTTTGTGGTTTACTGCGACGCATCAATTCAGGGTCTTGGTTGTGTATTGATGCAACGAGATAAAGTTATTGCGTATGCCTCACGCCAACTCAAAGTTCATGAAAGGAACTACACGACACATGATTTAGAGCTGGGAGCTGTTGTTTTTGCGCTTAAGATATGGAGGCATTATCTGTACGGTACCAAGTGCACCATTTACACCAATCACAGGAGTCTCGAGCACATCTTCAACAGAAGGAACTAAACATGCGTCAACGACGATGGGTCGAGTTATTAAACGATTACGAATGTGCAATCAAGTACCATCCTGGCAAAGCCAATGTTGTGGCCGATGCCCTTAGTCGAAAGGACACTGCGCCCAAGCGCGTACGAGCTTTACAACTCACTATAAAGTCTAGTCTCCCTTCTCAAATACGAGATGCTCAGGTAGAGGCATTAAAACTAGAAAACATCAGGGCTGAAGCCCTACGTGGTTCAAGGCAACGCTTAGAACAGAAGGAAGACGGTGCTTACTACGTCACAGGACGTATTTGGGTCCCACTCTATGGCAACCTACGAGAGCTTGTGATGGATGAGGCACACAAGTCTCGCTACTCAGTACATCCTGGTTTGGATAAGATGTACCACGATATCAAAACTACGTATTGGTGGCCTAGCATGAAGGCCCACATAGCAATTTACATCAGCAAGTGTTTGACTTGTGCGAGAGTCAAGGCGGAATATCAGAAACCATCAGTCCCACCTCAACAACCAGAGATACCACAATGGAAATGGGAGCAGATTTCCATGGATTTTGTCACTGGCCTGCCTAGATCTCAACGTGGTAACGATACTATTTGGGTGATCGTGGATCGACTCACAAAGTCTGCTCACTTCTTGGCTATCAAGGAAACGGATAAGTTCTCCACACTAGCAGACGTATATCTTAAGGAAGTTGTCTCGAGGCACAGAGTGCCCACCTCTATTATTTCGGATCGAGATGCACGTTTTACTTCAGAACTGTGGCAAGCAATGCACAAGTCCTTTGGCTCACGTTTAGATATGAGCATAGCTTATCACCCGCAAACGGATGGGCAGTCTAAACACACCATCCAGACTCTAGAAGATATGCTTAGGGCATGTGTAATCGATTTCGGAGACGGCTGGGAAAAGCATCTGCCACTTGTGGAATTTTCGTACAATAACAGCTACCACACCAGCATTAAAGCTACTCCGTTTGAGGCATTGTACTGGCGTTAATGCCGGTCACCTCTTTGTTGGGCAGAGGCGGGGGATAGTCAGATCACTGGCCTAGAACTTGTGGTAGACACAACAGAACGAATTGCTCAAATACGACAACGAATGGTGGCAGCTCGTGACCGTCAGAAAATCTACGCCGATAAGGGCAGGAAACCACTAGAGCTCCAGGTTGGGGAGCGAGTACTACTCAAAGTTTCACCCTGGAGGGGTGTGGTTCGTTTGGGTAAACGAGGCAAACTTAACCCACGATACGTTGGACTTTTCGAAGTCATTGAGAAATAGGCAAAGAGGCCTACAAACTGAACTTACCAGCAGAACTCAGTGCAGTTCACAACGTTTTCCAAGTGTCGAATCTGAAGAAGTGTCTGTCAGATGAGACCCACATAATTCCTCTGAAGGAACTCACTATCGATGAGCAGTTACGATTCGTCGAGGAACCGGTTGAAATCACAGACCGGGATGTTAAGGTCCTCAAGAACACTAGAATACCTCTCGTTCGAGTTCGTTGGAACTCACGTCGCGGCCCAGAGTTCACCTGGGAATGCGAAGATCAGATGAAACAAAAGTATCCCCAACTATTCGCAAACAGTACAACCACTACTGAGGCTGAAGCTACGGAATTTAGGGACGAAATTCTAGATCAACGGGGGGAGGATGTGACACCCCAGGAAAACCAGGAAAAACATGCAACTTAACTAGCTTCCTCAGTGAGTACGTACCAAATTTCGGGACGAAATTTCTTTCAACTTGGGGATAATGTGACAACTCGTATTTCGGAACCTATCTTTGTACTTTGATGTAACATATGTGAACACTGTGTGATTATATGAACCTTGTGGATTGATTAAATGTTATGTTGTTACCGAATGAACAGCCCATAGTGCTGGGTTCGGCCCACCTCTCACATACATAACCTCATGAGAAGATCAACACTTCTCATTTGTTGCAAAAATCACATAACATAGCAAAACCCTAGTGCTCTCTCTCTCTCTCTCCCTCACAAACCCGATGGCAGCCAAATATCCTCTCCATAGAAGATCTTTCATTTTTTCGGATCAATCCTTGTTCCTCCTTTAACCGGTTAGTGTTATGTTGCTATTCGATTGTATGTTTGATATGTTCTTTCATGATGTTTTATGGATGAGTTATGGTTGATTTATGTTAGGAATAGATGATAGGCGGCTCACATGTATAGCATTGTAGATCAACATAGGGTTGTATTTGATGTTGTAAATGATGGAGAAAACCGAATGCTTGATTGAATCGGCTGTTATGTTTTATGTTTCGGATTGTTAATCATATGATGATGTTAATCGGCTAGCATGATTTGTTGTAGCATATTGATTAGGATTAAACATATGTAACCGGTTGTATGTTCATGTAATCGGCTGTGACATGTTACGATTAGGATGATTTATTGTGTTGTCATAATCGGATGCATGCTAATGATCAAGATTCATGTTAATATGTTTAAGAATAAGATGATGAAAACCCTAGAATGATGAACAAGTTTGAATGCTAATATGAATATGCCATGAACATTTGAAAGATGCTGTGTTTGATCCATTTGATTAGAATTGTAGACAACAAAACATGTTTACGTTATTTGATTGGGCAGTACACAATTCCATGAAATCGAAATGCTATTGGATAAGTACAATGTATGCAGGTCTTGTAGAAACAACAGGTGATGGGAGTCGAGACCCTTGGTTTCGAATCGAGACCATCGAACTACAACCCGAGACTGCAGTGATTGCGACTCGAGACCATATACGTGACAACTCGAGACCACAACACCCTCACACAAGTAGCATAACTCGAGACCACGGTTGCGGGTCCGGTTGCAACTCGAGACTGTCTAGTCTCGACTAGTACATGCATGACTCGAGACCTCCACAGTTGCGACTCGAGAACTCGTAGGCTATAACTCGAGACCGCACAGTCTCGACTCGAGATCTCTAGTCTCGACTCGAGACCACGTACACATACTCACTGATTTGGACTTGCACATTGTTACGGGCTTAGGTGATTGGGCTGTACTGTGGGCTTTGTTTGCTACATGATTCCTACTGTTGAACTAAGCACTGTTGTTGAACTGCCATGCTAGACGTGTATGCCATGATCGTTACTTGTGTACAATACGTGTAGAACATACGTGCACTACTTGAATATGAACCTGACTTGAATGGTATCTATGTTAGGACGTGGTTGACCACTTATAGCTTGACCGACTTTCTGTGTATCTGCCGAGCAAACCAATGTGAGTTCACACCCTCTACAAAGCATGGGATTCCCAGGGGTTGGGAATGGGGTTAAGGAACATGGATTCCTCGTCCTTTATTGGGTAGGACAGCGATGGCTCAGGAATATAATTCCTCGTCCTCATGGACAGATAACTCGTACTAGACCAAAACTCTATCACGAAGTCCCTCCTTTTTATATCGACTTAATCGCCGGGCCAATGGCGAGCGGGTCATTAGTTAGATAGCGCTATTTAGGTCTGACAAGCCTCACACCGTGCCGTAGAGGACGGGCGTGAACTAATGGATCTGGGCACGTCAATGATGATAGACATTGACAGTTCAGGGCACATAAACATGACTACAGTCAGCAGTCGATATGGTAACGAGTCTAGTGTATACATGGGGTAGCCCCCATGGCCGAAACGCCAGATAACTAACACAGGGTAGCCCCCACGGCTGGATTGCCAGAGTAAATGGGTTAAACAAATCACGTTGTCAACTATGGGGTAACCCCCACGGCAGGATGCCAGTTAAAGGAAACTGTTTTTGAAACAACTTAAAACGAACACCCAACAGTGAACTCACTCAACTTGTTGTTGACTCGTTACTACATGCTTTGCAGGACAATAGGTACTTAGCTGGAGCTTGCATGGGGAAGAGTCGTTGTGGGACATGGACAGCTGTGTGCCATGTTAAACTTTGGAACAATTAAACTTATGCTTTGGTTTTAAACGTTATGCTTCCGCTTGCAACTTAAACTATGTTTTGTTTGGACACCAATTGTATTGGTTGGATTTTTATAATCGCTTACATGCTTGCTCAATATGATTGGTGGCTGGATCCTGGTCAGTCACGCCTCCAAGCGGTGATACTCCGCAGGTGGATTTTGGGGGTGTGACAGATTGGTATCAGAGCCATTGGTTATAGTGAACTTGGTTTTAATAAGGGAAAATGTTTTTGTTAAAACCAGACTATAACCTGTACAGTGCTCTACGATCCACAACGACGCTTCACTCCACGTGCAAGGCTCGACAATCTAGGTGATATGGTTTATGTTCTGTTACCTACTTGCTAGATTTCATAGAACTATGCTCATGGTATGCTTAGATAAACGTAGCAACTATAGCATGAAAACACATGTGTACTTGCTTCCTTCTGTCACTCCGCCCTTACACACATTCTCGACGCCTTTCCTATTTGTGCTTCCTTCGATGTGAAGATCATGAGGGAACGTGTGAACCTAACTCAAGCCAGTTGACGGCTCTTATCAACAAACAAGACACGGCAGCACTCGCAGTCGCTCAGGCAGGAGGTATAACCTGCTATTACGAACCTACCCTAGGATGTTAGATCCTACTCTCGTGAACCAACCTTTGTGCTTAACTTTATCCCGTCCTTGTGTACTCAACGGGCCGGCATGCCCAGTCACCCGTATGCCTGTTTAAGACATTCATGGACTGTCGCCCTAGTACTTTCAGCGGCACTGAAGGAGCCGTAGATCTCCTCCACTGGTTCGAGAAGCTCGAATCGGTCTTCGAAATGTGGAAATGCCCTGAAGCTCGCAGGGGGAAGTACGCTACTGGAACTCTCGAAGGCACTGCGCTAACTTGGTGGAACGCGCACGTTCAGATGCTGGGACTGGCGGCTGCTAATGCCACCCTATGGAATGATTTTTAAGGAACTGATCAAACGTGAATGCTGTAGTCGTGATGACATCCACAGGCTGGAAATGGAGTTCTTTAACCTGAAGGTGACGGGGCCAGAGATAGAAGCGTACACGAAACGATCCGACAAACTGGCAGTGTTGTGCCCGACTATGGTGGATCCTCCCATCAAGCGCATTGAGCTGTACCTCAAAGGCTTAGTACCAGAGATTCAAAACCATGTGACTGCTGCTAACCTTGCAACCATCCAGGATGTTACTCGTTTTGCTCATCGTCTCGCCGACCAGACAGTGGAACAGAACAAGCTGCCTAAGCGTGTTGGTGCTACTACTGCTACTACTACTTCTGCTACTCCCAGTGACAACAAACGGAAGTGGGATGGAGCTTCAAGCATAGGTTCGACTTCTGTTCAATCTCAGTAGAAGCAGAGAAGGACTGACGACTACAAGAGCCCCAGTTAGCATCGTTTTGGTAATCGAAGTCAGGGTGGATACAGGGGAAACCACCCTAAGTGCAATCGATGTAATTTACACCATAGCGGGCCATGCAACAAAGATCGTTGTCAGAAATGCAACAAGCTCGGGCATGAAGCCAAAGATTGTAGAAGCTCACGTCCTGCAAACGAGAACCGACAACAGCAGCCACAAGCTCCACAAAATCAGCAGCAACATCAGGGTAACAAGGGATGCCATCAGTGTGGTGCTTAAGGTCACTTCAAGAGACACTGCCCACAGTTGAACCAGAACCAGAATCAGAACCACGACCAAGGGAACGAGAATAATAATGGAGGCAACAACGGGGGAAATAACGACGACAATGGTGCCAGGGGTCGAGTGTTCGTGATTGGTCAGGGGGATGCTAGGAATGACCCCAACGTATGATGGTTTTGACATCGTCATCAGGATGGACTGGTTATCCCAGTATCAAGCAGAGATTCTTTGCAACAAAAAGATCGTCCGTATTCCTCGCCAGGTGATGAACCTTTCATGATTCATGGCGACAAGAGTGGTGCTGTTGTGAGCATAATCTCTTTCCTTAAGGCCCAGAAGTGTTTGAGAAAGGGGCACATCGCTATCTTGGCTCTTGTTACAGACATCTCGAGGGAAGAGCAGAAGATAGAAGATTTTCCGATTGTACGAGACTTCCCTGAGGTATTTCCTGAGGAACTACCTGGCCTTCCTCCTCATCGCCAAGTCGAGTTTCAGATTTGAACTAGCTCCTGGAGCTGCGCCTATAGCTCGTGCACCTTACCATTTAGCTCCCTCAGAGTTGGAAGAACTCTCTACGCAGCTACGAGAACTATTGGATAAGGGTTTTATCCGTCCTAGCTCTTCACCCTGGAGAGCTCCAGTGCTACTCGTGAAGAAGAAAGACGGTACCTTCAGAATGCGCATCGACAGCCGTGAACTCAACAAAGTGACCGTGAAGAATCGTTATCCTCTTCCACGCCTCGACGACTTATTTGACCAGTTTCAAGGGTCGAACTTTTACACGAAGATTGATTTGAGATCGGGATATCACCAGATGAGAGTCCGAGAAGAGGACGTCTCCAAAACAGCTTTTAGAACTCGTTATGGACATTACGAGTTCCTGGTTATGCCTTTTGGGCTGACAAACGCACCTGCGGTCTTCATGGACTTGATGAATCGAGTGTGCAAGCCGTACCTGGATAAGTTCGTTATTGTATTCATCGACGATTATCCTAATATATTCTAAGAGTCAGGAGGAACACGAACAACATCCACGGCTCATTTTGGAACTCCTTCGAACGGAACAGCTTTACGCCAAGTTTTCAAAATGCGACTTCTGACTTCGTGAAGTCCATTTCTTAGGCCATGTGGTAAACAAGGATGGGATTCACGTTGATCCACCCAAGGTAGACTCAATTAAGAACTGGCCTGCACCTCGTACACCAACGGAAATTCGCCAATTCTTGGGTTTGGCAAGTTACTACAGGAGATCCATTAAGGATTTTTCCAAGATTGCGCAGCCTCTCACCTCCTTAACACAGAAGGGCGTTGTTTATCAATGGGGAAATGCACAGGAGTTAGCGTTTCAGCACTTAAAGGATAGACTTTGCAGTGCACCTATCCTTTCATTGCCAGAGGGCACAGACGACTTTGTGGTTTACTGCGATGCATCAATTCAGGGTCTTGGTTGTGTATTGATGCAACGAGATAAAGTTATTGCGTATGCCTCACGCCAACTCAAAGTTCATGAAAGGAACTACACGACACATGATTTAGAGCTGGGAGCTGTTGTTTTTGCGCTTAAGATATGGAGGCATTATCTGTACGGTACCAAGTGCACCATTTAAACCAATCACAGGAGTCTCGAGCACATCTTCAACAGAAGGAACTAAACATGCGTCAACGACGATGGGTCGAGTTATTAAACGATTACGAATGTGCAATCAAGTACCATCCTGGCAAAGCCAATGTTGTGGCCGATGCCCTTAGTCGAAAGGACACTGCGCCCAAGCGCGTACGAGCTTTACAACTCACTATACAGTCTAGTCTCCCTTCTCAAATACGAGATGCTCAGGTAGAGGCATTAAAACCAGAAAACATCAGGGCTGAAGCCCTACGTGGTTCAAGGCAACGCTTAGAACAGAAGGAAGACGGTGCTTACTACGTCACATGACGTATTTGGGTCCCACTCTATGGCAACCTATGAGAGCTTGTGATGGATGAGGCACACAAGTCTCGCTACTCAGTACATCCTGATTTGGATAAGATGTACCACGATATCAAAACTACGTATTGGTAGCCTAGCATGAAGGCCCACATAGCAACTGACGTCAGCAAGTGTTTGACTTGTGCGAGAGTCAAGGCGGAATATCAGAAACCATCAGGCCCACTTCAACAACCAGAGATACCACAATGGAAATGGGAGCAGATTTCCATGGATTTTGTCACTGGCCTGCCTAGATCTCAACGTGGTAACGATACTATTTGGGTGATCGTGGATCGACTCACAAAGTCTGCTCACTTCTTGGCTATCAAGGAAACGGATAAGTTCTCCACACTAGCAGACGTATATCTTAAGGAAGTTGTCTCGAGGCACGGAGTGCCCACCTCCATTATCTCGGATCGAGATGCACGTTTTACTTCAGAACTGTGGCAAGCAATGCACAAGTCCTTTGGCTCACGTTTAGATATGAGCATAGCTTATCACCCGCAAACGGATGGGCAGTCTGAACACACCATCCAGACTCTAGAAGACATGCTTAGGGCATGTGTAATCGATTTCGGCGAAGGCTGGGAAAAGCATCTGCCACTTGTGAAATTTTCGTACAATAACAGCTACCACACCAGCATTAAAGCTACTCCGTTTGAGGCATTGTACTGGCGTAAATGCCGGTCACCTCTTTGTTGGGCAGAGGCGGGGGATAGTCAGATCACTGGCCCAGAACTTGTGGTAGACACAACAGAACGAATTGCTCAAATACGATAACGAATGGCGGCAGCTCGTGACCGTCAGAAAATCTACGCCGATAAGGGCAGGAAACCACTAGAGCTCCAGGTTGGGGAGCGAGTACTACTCAAAGTTTCACCCTGGAGGGGTGTGGTTCGTTTGGGTAAACGAGGCAAACTTAACCCACGATACGTTGGACTTTTTGAAGTCATTGAGAAATAGGCAAAGAGGCCTACAAACTGAACTTACCAGCAGAACTCAGTGCAGTTCACAACATTTTCCACGTGTCGAATCTGAAGAAGTGTCTGTCAGATGATACCCACATAATTCCTCTGAAGGAACTCACTATCGACGAGCAGTTACGATTCGTCGAGGAACCAGTTGAAATCACGGACCGGGACGTTAAGGTCCTCAAGAACACTAGAATACCTCTCGTTCGAGTTCGTTGGAACTCACGTCGCGGCCCAGAGTTCACCTGGGAACGCGAAGATCAGATGAAACAAAAGTATCCCCAACTATTCGCAAACAGTACAACCACTACTGAGGCTGAAGCTACGGAATTTCGGGATGAAATTCTAGATCAATGGGGGGAGGATGTGACACCCCAGGAAAACCAGGAAAAACATACAACTTAACTAGCTTCCTCAGTGAGTACGTACCAAATTTCGGGACGAAATTTCTTTCAACTTGGGGATAATGTGACAACTCGTATTTCGGAACCTATCTTTGTACTTTGATGTAACATATGTGAACACTGTGTGATTATATGAACCTTGTGGATTGATTAAATGTTATGTTGTTATGTTGTGTAATAATGTGTATTGTATATTAATTAACAAACCGATCGCACAACACTATTCGAATCGCACAAGCCCTTGGGCTTTGATCCTTTACAACTCTCGGCCCACTCCTCACTTAAACCGAATGAACAACCCATAGTGGTGGGTTCGGCCCACCTCTCACATACATAACCTCATGAGAAGATCAACACTTCTCATTTGTTGCAAAAATCACATAACATAGCAAAACCCTAGTGCTCTCTCTCTCTCTCTCTCCCTCACAAACCCAACGGCAGCCAAACATCCTCTCCAAAGAAGATCTTTCATTTTTTCGGATCAATCCTTGTTCCTCCTTTAACCGGTTAGTGTTATATTGCTATTCGATTGTATGTTTGATATGTTCTTTCATGATGTTTTATGGATGAGTTATGGTTGATTTATGTTAGGAATAGATGATAGGCGGCTCACATGTATAGCATTGTAGATCAACATAGGGTTGTCTTTGATGTTGTAAATGATGGAGAAAACCGAATGCTTGATTGAATCGGCTGTTATGTTTTATGTTTCGGATTGTTAATCATATGATGATGTTAATCGGCTAGCATGATTTGTTGTAGCATAATGATTAGGATTAAACATATGTAACCGGTTGTATGTTCATGTAATCGGCTGTGACATGTTACGATTAGGATGATTTATTATGTTGTCATAATCGGATGCAAGCTAGTGATCAAGATTCATGTTAATATGTTTAAGAATAAGATGATGAAAACCCTAGAATGATGAACAAGTTTGAATGCTAATATGAATATGCCATGAACATTTGAAAGATGCTGTGTTTGATCCATTTGATTAGAATTGTAGACAACAAAACATGTTTACGTTATTTGATTGGGCAGTACACAATTCCAAGAAATCGAAATGCTATTGGATAAGTACAATGTATGCAGGTCTTGTAGAAACAGCAGGTGATGGGAGTCGAGACCCTTGGTTTCGACTCGAGACCATCGAACTACAACCCGAGACCGCAATGATTGCGGCTCGAGACCATATACGTGACAACTCGAGACCACAGCACCCTCACACAAGTAGCATAACTCGAGACCACGGTTGCGGGTCCGGTTGCGACTCGAGACCGTCTAGTCTCGACTAGTACATGCATGACTCGAGACCTCCACAGTTGCGACTCGAGAACTCGTAGGCTATAACTCAAGACCGCACAGTCTCGACTCGAGATCTCTAGTCTCGACTCGAGATCTCTAGTCTCGACTCGAGATCTCTAGTCTCGACTCGAGATCTCTAGTCTCGACTCGAGACCACGTACACATACTCACTGATTTGGACTTGCACATTGTTACGGCCTTAGGTGATTGGGCTGTACTGTGGGCTTTGTTTGCTACATGATTCCTACTGTTGAACTAAGCACTGTTGTTGAACTGCCATGCTAGACGTGTATGCCATGATCGTTACTTGTGTCCAATACGTGTAGAACATACGTGCACTACTTGAATATGAACCTGACTTGAATGGTATCTATGTTAGGACGTGGTTGACCACTTATAGCTTGACCGACTTTCTGTGTATCTGCCGAGCAAACCAATGTGAGTTCACACCCTCTACAAAGCATGGGATTCCCAGGGATTGAGAATGGGGTTAAGGAACATGGATTCCTCGTCCTTTATTGGGTAGGACAGCGATGGCTCAGGAATATAATTCCTCGTCCACATGGACAGATAACTCGTACTAGACCAAAACTCTATCACGAAGTCCCTCCTTTTTATATCGACTTAATCGCCGGGCCAATGGCGAGTGGGTCATTAGTTAGATAGCGCTATTTAGGTCTGACAAGCCTCACACCGTGCCGCAGAGGACGGGCGTGAACTAATGGATCTGGGCACGTCAATGATGATAGACATTGACAGTTCAGGGCACATAAACATGACTACAGTCAGCAGTCGATATGGTAACGAGTCTAGTGTATACATGGGGTAGCCCCCACGGCCGAAACGCCAGATAACTAACACGGGGTAGCCCCCACGGCTGGATTGCCAGAGTAAATGGGTTAAACAAATCACGTTTTCAACTATGGGGTAACCCCCACGGCAGGATGCCAGTTAAAGGAAACTGTTTTTGAAACAACTTAAAACGAACACCCAACAGTGAACTCACTCAACTTGTTGTTGACTCGTTACTACATGCTTTGCAGGACAATAGGTACTTAGCTGGAGCTTGCATGGGGAAGAGTCGTTGTGGGACATGGACAGCTGTGTGCTGTTGGTCCCGTTGATACAGGATCTGATCGTAGGAACAAGATGAATCGATTTCGTCTTAATGTGCGGAATCCATTATGACGAATCACAGATTTGTGCAACACAGAATTCAACGTTTAACTGCTTGTCTGTTCGTTCTATTAACTGTTCTGAAAGTCACAAGATCCAGTAGAAGTTACAGACTATCCGTGCGTGTCAAAAGTTCTAACAAAGTTGCACCGGACCTCCTATTTATAGACAAACTCAGGATACTAAGAAGTGTTGTACGTGCGGGTGGGCTACCCGTGCGTATGACTTACCCGTGCGTATGGTCATCCGCGCGTATGACTTATCCGTGCGGATAAGTCATCCGTGCGTATTGCCATACGTGCGTATTGCCATCCGCACGAGTTGAACTTGTCCCAAACAACACTTTTACATACAGAACCTATTCCTGAGTTGTCCTGCTAACTACATATATACATACAGACAGACAAAATACATAAACACAGAATACAAAATATGACTACATGCTGACGGAAGCTATAGACGTAATGTACTAACAGACTCCCCCTCGGATGTAGCTGTAGTACCTTCCAGCATAGTCTTTAATTCCTTCTGTTGCGTCTTCGCTCACGCGCTTTCTCTCTTCTTTTCTGTGCCTTTTCCTCCAACATTCTTTTTCGCTTTTGTCTTCCCTCAGTCAACCACCAATTTCTGTAGACAGGATCTCCATCACGCTTCCTATCCCACTTTGGAATTTTGTTTTCTTCAGATTCAATTGGTGTTTGATCTGTTGGAGGAACAATCCCCAATCTACGTTTTCCCATCTCAGCAGCTCTTTCAGCAATCTTTTTGGAACGTTGTTCACGCTTGTATACTTTCAAGAACTCATCAATCTCTAGATCTCTCCATTTTGTCTTCCATTATCTTCCAGAATTGATGTCTTTTGCGTAACAAACATCCACAAACTTTTGATATTGCAAAGCTTGCTCTCTATCAGGTCTCTCATAGATTATCTTGTTATAGAACAGACAATCGATATCTTTCTTCGAGCAGTTTACAAGCCACATAGGATCTAACACACAGATTCTTCTAGCTTCTCCTGTGGACTTGTTGTTTAAAGAGATTATTGCTTCAGCTGTAGTTTGATTGTACAACCACCCTTCAAACTCATCGTGGAAATCTTGCTCCATTGCCCGTAAAGGCATATTCTTCAAACAACTTGGAGGTTTGATATCCAGAGTAATATCCTTTTCACCACTTTCTAAGATTCTGACAATGTGTTGTGGAAAGTGTGGTTTCCAATCAGGATACCTTTGTTCAGCTTGCAGCTTCACATAATTCCATAACCTTTGATCATGTTGTCTCACATCTAACCCATGGTAATATTCTTTGATGTTCTTTGTTTTCACCAATTCGTCTATATCCCACCATGGTAGAGTTTTGATATCAGACAAGAACTCAAAATACTGTACTCCCTGTTCTCTTCTAATTGCATAAACTTTCAAGTCTTCCAAATATCCCCAAGAGAGAATGTCACCCCAAGAGAGTTCTTTGTCGTGTGTAAAGAATTGAAGTGCCCAAAGTTTCTTTCTCTCTTTTGGCATAACTTTATACCATTTCTTTCTTTCTTCTGCAAGATTTTCTCTCGGTATGGTATCTGGAATACCTTCTGTAGACACTTTCTCCACTATCTTTCTTCTAATTTCCTCTTCATTTCGATCTTTGAACATTTCCGACAATGAAGGAAATGTTTCGTCAATCCCAGAATAATGAAAATGGACTTCATCATCAGATGAATCTGAAGCGTCTTCAACGATTACATCATTGTAATTATCAGCTTCAAAGGCAAATCTTGGCTCAAATACATCTTCAGAAGTTTCAGGAATCTCATCTTCAATATCAAACTTAAATTTACCTTCTTGCAAACCCAATTCATCTAACATCTCTTCCCTTGTTCTTCTAACCTCAATCACTTCTTGATTTTTATCTTGTAAGAAAATGACGGTAGGATTTGTGATGAATACCTGATCCATGTGCTGCTTTCCAGAAGTAGAAGTTTCTTGATGATCATCATCTTCTTGTTCGTTGATCTGATCATTCAGAAACTCCTCAATCCTTTGTTCATCAATAGGATTCTTCACAATCAATCCTGAAGAACCTTGATCATCGTCATCATTCTTCTTATCATCATCTTTCTTATTATCATCATCTTTCTCATCATCGTCGTCTTTCTCTTCATCTTCCTCTGCTTCATCATCTCCAAGAAGTTCTTCATCAGAATCACTAACTTCTTCCCCCCGAGCTTTCTTTGCTTCTTTTTTCTTTTTCATAACTTTCATTCTGTAAAGTCCTTCTTTTACGTTGAGTGGCGCTGTATAAGCATTACCAACCAGAACAAACTGCTTTGTCTTCCATTCAAGTAGCAACACTTCTTTAGACTTTTTCTTCTTTTGTTCAGCAGCAACTCTACGAATGATTTCATCAGAATCAATGATCTGAGAAGGCTCTCCAACTAACATAAAATCTTGACCATGTACAACTTGTTCTTGAACAACGTGTTCTTGAGCATTTTCAGCATTAATCATTTCAGTATCAACTTGACTTGAAGAGCCACCAGCTTCTTGAACATCTTCCACTATACTTTTGTTCTTTTGTATCGCATCCTCAGCTAATCTTCTCTCTCTTTCAAGTCTTCTTTCTTCAACTTTTCCTACTTCAATTTCATTGTAAGCAGCATGAACATCCTTTTTCAAGAAATTTTCCACAACAGAATATAACATCTTGAGTTGTTCATCTTTCATCACTTTGTCAGCTTTCATGGCTTCCGTCTCCAGCTTCATTGCTTTCATTTCGTTTGAAGTAGATTCACTCATTTCACTAAGAAGTTGATTGAGTGTTTGATTTACATCTTGGAGATTCTTTGTCTTCTCGTTCAATGAAGAAATTTCTGCCATAAGAGCTTCGATCAATTTAGCATTATTATCACCTTCTTCCTTTGTTTTCTTCATGGTGTTTTCTTCATGAAAGATTATCACCGATCTGAGTTGATCATGAGCTTTCATTATTTTATTAACTTGCTTTAATAAAAGATCACGTTCGCTTTCAGCCTTTTCTTTTTCTTTCTCAAGATCTTTGACTTTCTTTGCCAGAACTCTTACTGCTTCATTGTTGAATAAATCATCATCAAAGTTCAGATCTTCCAATGGATCTCCTGAAGCAGATGGCATATGGCTAAAGAAATCTTCTGAGTTTCTTGGACGTGAGGACGATTCTGGAATCTCTATGTTTTCTGGTACTTTTGGAAACTTTGAATAAAAGACTCCAGCATCAGTAACTTCAACGTAGTCATCGTGACTAGTCTCCCTTTCGGCTTCTGTTTCTTGTGGTTGAGGTGATTCAACATGTTGAGTATCTTTACCATCATGTTCCTTTTGAACTTGACTTTCGCCTTTTCTTGCTCGAACACTTCTTGGAATAAGACCAGCTACAACTGCTTTTCTTTTCTTGATTTGTTTCTTTGGATTCTCAGGATCATAAGTTAAATCTTCTTCATCTGACCCTTTCTTTTTCTTTGGAGACCTTTTCTTTAACTGAGCCTTTCCTTTGCCAAGAGTAAGTGAATCAAGTTCAGATTCTGATATAGTGGTTTCAGAATCATCATCACTTGATAAATCTTGAACGACTCCTTCTTGATCTTTAACACCTTGTTGATCTTTAACACCTTGAGCAGCATCCTCATTCTTCTTTAAGAAACTTTGAAAAGATTGTGATAACAATTCAGCACCTTCTTGAATAACTGCTGAAGGTTCCAAAACTGTTTCATCTATCAACTTGTGCTGCTGTTTTCCAGAAGACCCTGCAAAACAGATTTTTGACAAATTTATTAGAAATTTTCACAATATAAAATTCTAATTTCCTTATGACTCCCCCTTTCACAATACCCTTTTCTACTTTCTTCAGAATAGAAACTGCAGGGGACGTCTTTGGAGTTCTCTTTCTCTTTCCATCCTTGATACACCACCATCTTGTATCTTTCTTGTAGAACAAACTCATCTTGTCATCTTCATTATCAGAATTGCTATCTTCATGTCTCCACGCATCATTCTCTGGAGCTACATAGTTTGGATTTGAAATTTTGCAGATCATTCTCTTTGCTCCTAGACTTGGACCTTTGATCAACCTGCTGATTGTGTCTGGTGTCTTATGCCTCAACCCCAAAATGTCGTTACTTCTCTTTTCTAAACCTTCAAACTGATCATCTATCAACATCTGGACAAACCTAGGATACATAAGAAACCTCTTGCTTCCATCCTTTACATTCTCAGACATGTGATCAAAAATTACTTGAGAGATATTGTACGGTCTGTTCAGTACAAGACAAGCAATGATATTCATGATATAATCTTGAGTTTCATCATATCCACCTTTTCTGTGTGACAATGCATGAATAACACAGTGAGCCATGAATTTATAAGGGTGACTGAAACTTGTCTTCTGCATCCTTCCATTTATACTACCAGCAAAACCCATCCTACACCACAGTCCTTTTACTAGACGTTCAGAAACTATGGTTGGGTCACTATCATTGTCTCCTAAATTCAACACTCTCCTTATAACACCAACTGTCACCTTCATCTCCAAATCTACATCTATTCCATTCTCATCCTTCTTAGATACAGCAGAATAAATGGTTTTATCACTCTCTTCGTATCTTGCAGCACTCCAAAATCGTTTCACATGAGATTCATAAGCTACTGTCATATCAGTTAAAGCCTTAGAAATTCTGCTTTCTCTTAAGAATTTCGCAACATCTTGAACTATTGTGTTTTCGGTATACACTTGGTCCAATACACAATAAATATTATGAGATTTATCCCAATCCAGCAGAAATTTTATTCTTTTAAGAAATAATTTTGGGATCTCAAAATATTCTGACAAAGAAAAACTTGTTGTATGGTATGACACTTGAATGGTTATCCGTACGCATGACTTGTCCGTGCGTATGACTTATCCGTGCGGATAAGTTATCCGTGCGGATAAGTTATCCGTACAGATAACTTGTCTAAGCCCCGTATTGCCATCCGTGTGTACAACGTGTGCATTGCCCCGGATTGCCATCCGTGCGTACAACATAACAATGCTCCGGATTGCCATCCGTGCGGACAACATGATTTTGCCACGGATTGCCATACGTGCGTACAGCCTGACTTGCCACGGATTGCTATACGCGTGTACAGGTTATGCGTGCGGATACAAGTCACAGATGAAGAACAGTTTATGAACATCAAAAATTTTCTATGGAAAAATCTAAAATTGAACACAGATCTACACAGAGGATGTCAACGCGATCAAAACCCTATGTTCAATGATGTCTAAAACTTCCTATTCACAGGTTAATTTCACAAAAACCTAGCCGACACTACGTACCATCCAAACATCAGATCTACCAGATTTTAACATGTTATAACACAAATTAAACCGGTAAAACTCTAGATCTAATCATTCCGAACAAAACCCTATGATTTATTCATGACAAAACGAACTAACACAGGCTAGATCTAAGATTAAAGCTCCGAAAGACAAGATACACGATGAACAGTTATCAAACAATGGATTTTTGCAGATTTGAGTTAGAAAAACATACCTTTTCCATTGCTAATGTTGTGCAAACCAACGAAAACAAAGATCCGTGCAAAGAATTCCAAAATCAGAAAGTCAAAGTGTGAGAGAGAAAGAGTATTGTGCGTGCGGATAGCTTTGACTGACTCTTTGACCCTCTATTTATACTATCAACAAATGCGTATTGTCATCCGGGCGCATTGCCATTCGTGCGTATGGCTACCCGTCCGGATGAACATCCGAATGAGGCACACTTTAACCTTTTCAATGAAAACTTTGATTTTTCTCAACTTTTGCCAGTTTTTAGAAATCCACTTAAGTTGCTTGGTTCAAATTAATGACCCAAGTTACTTAATTTGTCGACCAAGTCCAACTTAATGACCTTGGTTGACCTGAAACAAAACATACTGACTTTTGGAAATTTTTGTTCAATCATCTTTCTGAAAAATTACAAGTATCAACTTAATGAACTTGCTTTTGACATACCAATTACATATTAGATATGATTAGCTCCAAACTCATCATCCATCCCAGAAACTTCCTGCATCTTCTATCACTTTTGAATCCGAAGATCAACTCTCCACTTTGGTTTGTCGGAAAATAAAGTAGAAAAATAAAATCTTTTTGGAATTTTTAATGAAACAAGAAGACTAGAAATGAAAAACAGAAATATAAGAGCAGTAAATGTAAACTATTTACAAACATATTTTTGGTGAGCGTGTTAGGGAATCATATCAGCTTCGGACAAGTTACAAGTACCATTAAGCTTAATTTCATGCCAAACATTAAACAATTCACCTCGATTGTCGATATACTGATCCATCTTATATTCTTACACAAATTTCAATCTGTTCAGGATACAGTTTTAGTGTTTTAGAAACTTAAACTTATACGTGTGTCCCACCTCTTGAATATACTCCCGTATCCAGAATCCCAATAATCAGTCTTACAGGTGAGTATACTACAATGATATCTGTACATAATTTAGGTATGCGAGGGCCGAGGGATCTCAGGTCGATACTTCCGTATACGTAGAGAGATATCAGCTTCGACTTTAAGGGTGTCCCCTTTAGAGGATCTTTTAGCTACAACAGCAGCGACTATCAATTTTATTGTTTCAGCATGCTGAGGGTTTAATGCTATGTTTCAAGCATTGCAGAAAGTATTATCCAGGGACTAGGTCAGAACTACCGTTCAGCAGAAGTCCCGGAATAATACCCCAGACATCATTGAGAATAAAGACCTAGTATATCAGATTATGAGACCTTTCAGACGAGATTTCAGGGGTTACCTATATATCCAAGTAGTGTTCCCCACGAAATAAGCAAGTAAGATTTTAGGTTTATATCCCGAACAAATCTACTAAATGTGTAAAAACCTATCGACACATCATTAGTGAGACTGTTTAACGCATTTGAACTTTCCATTTCTTTACGTACTGTAACCGTCTAGCTGATGTACTATCATTTTCCCTTTTTACACAAACTCTTTTTGAAATTTTATCATGTTTTTGGGTTTTTGAAATTTACTAATGTTTTTGGCTTTTTCGAATTTTTTATTGTTTTTGTATTTTCTGAATTTTTGGCTTTTTCGAATTTTTTATTGTTTTTGTATTTTCTGAAAATAAAACTACGATCTCCCCCTAAAAACCAAAACAAGTAAAAATTCGACAAACCATTGCAGATTGTTTTTCAACATCATCTACAGTGGCACCTTCATCAACGCCAACAATTTCCTCCGCATCCGATAGTAACATCATACCATTAAGTTTCAAAAGATATTTAAAGCGAGTTTTGTCAAAAGCTTTAGTATGTAAGTCAGCTTTTTGTTCATCGGTGTGGATTTTCTTTATTCGTATCAACTTCTTCTCGAAACAGTCTCGGATGAAGTGATGACGAATTTCAATGTGTTTTGTTTTAGCGTGATGAACAGGATTTTTTGTTATGTTAATTGCTGCCTCATTATCAACAATGATAGGGGAGTTAAGAAATTGCAAACCGTAGTCTCTCATCTGTTGCTGGATCCACAAGATCTGAGAGCAGCAGCTGCTAGCAGATACATATTCAGCTTCACAAGTGGATAAAGCGACAGAGGTCTGCTTCTTGCATTGACAGGTGACCAATCGTGGTCCGAAAAACTGGAACCCCGCTGTTGTTGATTTAGCATTCACTTTGCAGCATCCGAAATCAGAATATCCTTCGAGCATGAAGTCGCCAACTTTTGGATACCACAACCCCAGAGATGGAGTTCCTTTCAGGTAGCGTAGAATCCTTTTCACAATTACCATGTGCGAAGCTCTAGGATTTGACTGAAATCGAGCCGCGAGGCAGGTTGGGTACATAATATCTGGTCTTGATGCCGTCAAGTACATTAACGAGCCGATCATGGAACGATACAATGTTTCATCTACCTTCTCTCTGGTGAGATCAGGGTTTATCCCATGGTTCGTCGCTAATGGGGTGGACATTGGTGACATTCCTGACATCCCGAATTTCTCCAGAACATCATGAACGTATTTTGTTTGATGTATGAAAGTTCCCTCGGGAAGTTGATCAACTTGAAGTCCCAAGAAAAACTTCATCTCACCCATTGAAGACATTTCAAACTTCTGCTTCATAACTTGTTCAAAGTCTTTGCAGAGTTTTTCATTTGTAGACCCGAAAATTATGTCGTCCACGTAAATTTGGACAATCAGAAGATGCCCGTCGACTTCTTTTGTGAAAAGAGTGGCGTCTATCTTTCCTCGAGTGAAATGGTTGGCTAACAAATGTTGAGACAATGTCTCATACCAGGCTCTCGGGGCCTAATGTAAGCCATACAACGCTTTGTCAAGGAGATAAACTTTGTCTTTGTGAATTGGGTCAGTGAAGCCCGGTGGCTGTCCGACATAAACCTCCTCTTTCACCTTGCCGTAGAGAAACGCCGACTTCACATCTAATTGAAAAACTTTGAATCCTTTCCACGATGCGAATGCAAGGAAGATTCTGATTGCTTCAAGTCTTGCGACAGGGGCATATACTTCAGTGAAATCTATCCCCTCTTGCTGACTGAAGCCTTGGACAACGAGTCGAGCTTTGTTTCGAATGATAAATCCTCGATCATCCCTCTTGCATTTAAACACCCATTTGGTATTAATCTTTCGGTGACCATCGGGCAAATCTACTAGCTTCCATACACCTAGCTTCTCGAATTGGCTTAACTCCTCCTGCATTGCATTTACCCATGAATCTTCAGTAAGCGCCTCTTTGTACGTCCTTGGTTCTATCTGCGAGATAAAACAACTTAATGAGAATTCAGTTTGTAAAGGAGCAACTTTTGTATAAAAACATGTAAGCCCTTGATCAAGCTGTCTTCGAGTGCGGACGCCTGATTGCAGTTCTCCGATTATCAGTTCCTCCGGATGATAAGAAAGCGTTCTTGGCATCACCTCGCCTGAAACATCTACTTCGCTCTCCAAATTTGTGACGTTTTGATTAGTAACTTGTTCACTGACTGGAATAGTTTGATTTGAAAACTGGATTAGCTCCCCCTCAGAGTCTGAATCATCATGATCGAATATTGGTCTATTTTCAGATTCTTGATTATCATTCTCTACCATCTGATTTTCTTGAGCAACATCATTTTCAATATCGTCATGTTCTCCAGCATTGCTTGGACCCGCCTCGTCATCATTTGAAGCTTGTCATTTTCGATAAGTTTCTGCTGGAAATCTTTCATCTTCATACTCTCTTAGAATATCCAACTCATCAAAGAACTCCGGTTCTTCCTCCATGTTTAAGGACTCCCACAAAGTATCATAATTGAAACGCCATGAGTCGCCAGGATTCTGTGGAGGCATTGTGTGACCTTGACATTCAACATTTTGAGCTTCAATAATCCGCTTCAGACTTGGAACGAAGACTCGTCATAATGGACTTGCATAACCGACGAATATTCCTTCAATACTCTTCGGACCAAACTTTCCAAATGGCTCTAGAACAGTACAGGGTGACCCGAACGGTTCAAGATACTTCAAATTCGGTTTTCGGTTATTGATCAACTCAAAGCATGTTTTGTTGAATTTCTTGACAGTGAGAACTCGGTTGAGCGTATAGCATGCGGCGGAAACTGCTTCTGCCCAGAAATTTATCGGTAACTTTGAATCAGCAAGCATTGTTCTGGCCGTTTCGATTAGCGTCCTGTTTTTACGTTATGCGACTCCATTCTTTTGCGGAGTGTACGGAGCACTAAACTCATGCAAGATACCTCTTTCATCACAATATTCTTCCATCTTGTAGTTCTTGAACTCAGTACCATTATCACTTCTAATTCTTCAGATACGCCTTTGGTACAAGTTTTCAATCTTTCTGAACAACCCCCTCAAACTGTCAAACGTTTCTTCTTTCGACTTTAAGAATAACACCCATCAAAATCTTGAATAATCATTAGTAACCACAAGACAATAAAGTTCTCCGGTAATACTTTTGACATTCACAGGACCAAATAAATCCATGTGAAGTCTCTCCAAAGGTCTTGAGACTGAATTGACTTGCTTTTTGGGGTGTGACTTTTTCTTTTGCTTGCCTTTCATGCAGCTTATGCACTCTTTTTCCAGATGGAAACCTTTAATGTGAACTCCCAGAACCAAATCATTATGCACCAGATGATTCATTTTTCGAAGATGAATGTGCCCCATCTTACGATGCCACAACTTTGATTCTTTCTCCGTTGCTCTTGAAACAAAACAGTGTGCTTGACCCATTGCTGTAGTTGCTACAGTCATGTCTAAAACATACAGATCATTCACTCTAGGAGCTCTCATGATAATCCATTCTTCAGGAATAACAAAGCTTGGTTTCAAAATCAAACACTCTTTGTCTGTGAAGTGAGTTGTATACATCCGGTCACAAATCTGCGAGATACTTAGTAGATTATTTTCCAGCTCAGCAATGTAGTTAACTCTTTCAAACGTGACGATCCCGTTGGATAACGTTCCTTCACCAACAATTCTACCACCTTGGTTACCAACGAACCCTACATAACCTCCATTGATATTTCTGACATCATACAGCAGCGCTGTCTTTCCTGTAATGTGCCGAGAAGCTCCACTATCCATAATCCAACGTGAAACGGATCTCGGAAGCTCCTGCACATATCAAAAACATTTAATGAGATTTTGATGCTACCCAAGCCTCTTTTGACTCGGGTAACTTGAAATTAAGGTGAGTTGTTGTAGTGTAAAGTGGCGGAAAGTTTTTATCATTCATTTTAAGGCTTTCAGCAGTCCCAACTTCAACCTCTTTGAATAAGAAAAATTCGTCTTTTTGAGGTTGAGCAGTTGGTTGGTTTTTCTTCACCACATACTTCTTTTCAGAAGTCGATTTTTGTTTCTCATAAAAATTCAAAGGTACATACATCTTCTTGGTTGAAGATGATGATTTTTCAGTTTCAGACACCTTTGGTGAATCTACTTTCTTTTCAACAACTTTTGGCTTCCATTTTTGTTGAGGTGATGCAACCCATTGGTAAAATTTATCATTTTTAGATACCGAATTCTTAACAGGTTCAGTTTTGATCTTGGTGTTTTCATTTTTCAAAACATTTTTCTCAACAATCAATGGAGCCTTTCTTTTTCCAACATCTTTCTTGATAGAATTCTTCACAGTTTCAGTCTTAGGGTTCAAGTTGGTACACTTTCGTGCAATATGTCCAACTTGATTACATTTGAAGCATGTTCGGGTGTCAACTACCCGACTTGTGCCTTCAGACTGAGGCTGTGAGGCCTTCTTTTCAAAGAACTCTTTGTTTGATTTTAAAAAGATTTCAGACTCCTCATCAGAAAGTGAACTTGAACTGTTCACAAACACCTTTTTCACAGCAAACTTCTTGTTCTGAGCATTCTTTTTCTGATAATTCTTACCACCCTGATATCCTCCAGACCATTTATTTTGATTGTTGTTAGAAAAACGTGGTGGAATAACAGGTTTCTTATAGTAAGCTTTATCTTTCTCAAAATTCATTTGTCTCTTTGTCTATTTCAAACCGTCTACTTCAGACAAATCAATTTCAACCAGTTTGAAAACATTTTTCAATTTGTTCACATTAACATTCTCCAAAGGAAACTCAAAGTCTGAATACAACTTATTAGAACCAGACATCTTGTACATCACAAGACCCGGTTCATCATTTAAGTTGTTTTTAGATTTTGGTTTCGGAATGTAATTGTTCAGAAAACATTCTTCATCTTTAGTCGAATCACTATCCAAGACACTTTCAGCCATGCCTTTTATGATCTCAGTTTGAACACTATCATCGGATGATGATGAAGAAAATGTCACATCAATTGATTCTGGCAGTTTTATCTCATTTGTTTCAACATCATCATTAACCAACCCTGATTGCTTCTTTGAAAAATTGTTTAGAACTGGTGGCGGAACTTGATGAAACCCCACCCCAGTTCCATCACAGTATACATCTTCGCCAGCTTTGGTTTTCCAATGGGTTTTGGAACAATGTGTTGCAAAACAAAGCTTGCAGAGTTGTAACTGTTCAGTTTCAAATTAATACGCTCATTCTCAATCTTAGCTTCTTCAAATTGAAGCTTCAATTTCACAATTTCATCAAGTTGTTGGTTGATTAACTCTTCTTTTACTCGAAGAACCCCTGATAGTTGAAGATTTTCTTTCGTTGTTTTACCATTTCTCTCATCAGAATCTTTAACCGTTCGCTTTAGCTTCTCATAATTTTCAGAAATTTTACGATTTTCAAGAATCAACTTTTCGTTTTCTTTTCTTATTCTTTCAATGTCATTTTTATCATTTTCAATTTTCTCAGCTAATTCTTTTGATCTATCATTCGAAGCTTTCAGCATTTTGTCACGGTTTAAGATTTGATTTTCAACACTTTTGACTCTACTAGTCAAATCTTCAATCTTCTTACCACTGAGGTAAGTGATTGTACTACAAACTTTGCACTCTTTCATGCAATTTTTCAGTCATTTTCAGATTTATCTTTCTTACCTGACTCAAGTGTACCATTTGAACTAACCTTGTTTGTTGACTCAATTCCAGAACTAGAAACTACCTCAAGTTCTTTTGCTGCAAGAACTTTTTCAGCCATCTTCCTCAAGTTTTCAGCCGTTAGCTCTTGTGATGTATTAATGATCCCATCATCAGCATTCTTTGACTTTGGCTTCTGTTCTGCTTCTTTGACTTTTTCTTCTTTCTCTACTTGTTTCTCATCACCACCTCCCCACCATTCTCTTTGTGGATCAAGGTAGCATTCTCTGTCGGCATCCCACCTTTTTGCTCTTTTAGCTTCTCTGTATGTGTTATAAATTCTGCTCATTCTGGTTTGGGCTTTCATTCTTCGGTTGACGAACTTTTCTTCTTCAGTTCTATTGTCTTTAAAAGGAACAATCTTCGTCACGAATGCATAACCCACCGCATCTTCCTCTGGTAGCAGTTCGCTCCAGTCAAACCCTTCATCATCATGAATCACAACGAGAGCTCTAGATTTCTCTTTGTTGTCTTCAACCTGCTTCAATCTAGGTGGCTCAGATTTATTCTGGTTATAAATTGCTCTCTTGTAATAATCATCTCTGAAAGGGTTCTCTGACTCATCAGCATATGCATTTCTGCATTCTCGTTTGAAGTGACCTTTCTGCTTGCATTTAAAGCACGTCACCTTCGATTTATCAAACCCCAGCTTGGTAGATGCACCACCAATTGTCTTCCTGCCAGTAATTTCCATGAAGCGTTGTGCTCTACGAACAGCACTGGCCATAGCCCAACGAATATCGATCAACTCCATTTCCTCTGGATCAATCTGATCATAATCTTCTTTCGTCAGATTCGTATTACCTATCTTCCCGGCTACTAACCCTTCATACGACTCTAACACAGATGCTAGAAAGATCATCTGTCGTTTGGCCGACTCCTCATCAAAATTCTGAGCATTTTTCAATTCTACCGCAATGTTGCATGAGAACACGTTCTTTGGAACAGATTGTTGTTGACTTGAAGAATTTGAAGAAGATCCCTGACTTGGAGTATTGGATGAAAAACCTCCATGAAAACCACTGTTTGAATTTGGACTTTCTTTACTTGAAGGGTTTGAATTTTCAACGGAGAAAGCAGTTCTTGGAGAAATATTCTTGGGAATCATACTCTTTGGATAGTACAACTCCATGTTTTGTTGGTATGATGAATGATTTACTTTGTGAGTTTTCTTTATCTCCAATTCATGACTTTCTAGTCTTTCAATCAGCAAGTCGACGGTCAAATCTTCAGCTTTGATTGTATTCTTTAACATCAGTGCATAGTACTGCCAATCCATCTCTTCTGGTAGTGAATCGAACAATTTGTCAACTAGCTCCTCTTGAGAATAGAGAATTCCGTGCCTCGCCAATTCCAACTTTAGGTGCCCAAATCTTTCAATCATTTTACAAACAGATTCATTTTTTAAGCATCTGAACAAATCAAACTCCTTTCTCAGCAACTTCTTTTTGTTTTTGACTATTTCTGCACTCCCTACACATTTTATTTTTAACTTTTCCCATAGATCTTTTGCGTTTGTGTATTCAATGAGTGAAATAATGTCATCTCTAACGGACTGGTGAATCAAAGCGACGCATTTTTGTTCAGCTACAAAGTTCTCTATTTCTTCCGTTTGTTCTAGATTCTCACAATCTTGTCTTCCTGCAGCAAAACCGTTCTTTAAGCTTTTCCAGCTCGGATATGCGAATGCTTTCAGCCATTCATCGAATCCTTTTGCCCACCGATTATATTCTTCGATTGCCATTAGCTTTGGTGGTTTGTTGTAGGTACCATATGCGCTTTCAACACTTAGGGCATCGGATAAAGTTTTCTTCGGGTTCAGATTATCATTTGAATGGTTGGAAGTATCGTCTCCGGAATTACCCGCGAAAGCATACATCTCACTGAAGGGATTCATGAATTCTTCCATTTTCAAGTACCTGAAACAATTTTCAAACACTTAGACAATTTTTACAAATTCTAAAAATTTCAAACACTTGAACCGGATGGTTATTCGTTCGAGTAGGAATACGGATGGTGACAAAGTCTATCAGCACGGATGGTGATCCGCACGGATTATAGTGAGTAGCTTTGACTTTTTGACTTTTCAGGTTATGCGCACGGGTTGTAATCCGTGCGTGTAATAATGATGATGTCAGCAAACAACTTGCAGTAACTAACTAATCCAATCCGTTAGGACAGCTGTCCGCATGGGTGAGTGACGTCATCAAATACGAACAACTAAACATGATTTTTGATGAATTTGTTCTAGTTTTAGGTTGAATCTGATTATGAAACTGAGTAGGATTATACTTTGAATGATTGCGAACCGATTGATATCAATTTTAACAAATTTTAACCGTAGATTCTTGCTCAATTTTAAGTTTTTCTGATTTTATGGTGACGAGTGAAGAACAAATGTAAAAACTAAGTAGATGTAGAAGAAATCTATCAAATTTCCGGTGAAATTTGAATCAAATCGGCAACAGATGTCAAATCTCCGGTGAAATTTGACTTTGATCGGCGAATAAAGCTTGAATTCCGGTGAATTCGGTGTTGTTGATCTCGATTCAGCTCCCTGGACGCTCTGATACCACTTGTTGGTCCCGTTGATACAGGATCTGATCGTAGGAACAAGATGAATCGATTTCGTCTTAATGTGCGGAATCCATTATGACGAATCACAGATTTGTGCAACACAGAATTCAACGTTTAACTGCTTGTCTGTTCGTTCTATTAACTGTTCTGAAAGTCACAAGATCCAGTAGAAGTTACAGACTATCCGTGCGTGTCAAAAGTTCTAACAAAGTTGCACCGGACCTCCTATTTATAGACAAACTCAGGATACTAAGAAGTGTTGTACGTGCGGGTGGGCTACCTGTGCGTATGACTTACCCGTGCGTATGGTCATCCGCGCGTATGACTTATCCGTGCGGATAAGTCATCCGTGCGTATTGCCATACGTGCGTATTGCCATCCGCACGAGTTGAACTTGTCCCAAACAACACTTTTACATACAGAACCTATTCCTGAGTTGTCCTGCTAACTACATACATACATACAGACAGACAAAATACATAAACACAGAATACAAAATATGACTACATGCTGACGGAAGCTACAGACGTAATGTACTAACATGTGCCATGTTAAACTTTGGAACAATTAAACTTATGCTTTGGTTTTAAACGTTATGCTTCCGCTTGCAACTTAAACTATGTTTTGTTTGGACACCAATTGTATTGGTTGGATTTTTATAATCGTTTACATGCTTGCTCAATATGATTGGTGGCTGGATCCTGGTCAGTCACGCCTCCAAGCGGTGATACTCCGCAGGTGGATTTTGGGGGTGTGACATAACCGATGGCGGAAACATCAGAGTGAGACGAACGAGATTGCTCAAAGACTTCGTAACATTATGTGACAATATTTAATTCAAAACCAATTTCATTGCATAACATAAATTGTCAAAATACAACATTGGAAATTCAAATTACAACATTCAAAAGACAATACGACAAGTTAACAAAAGTAAAATAATCAAATCTAGTATTTCACGTGTGTTTCTAAGTCGTCCCTACTAGTATTTCAAATTAACACGTAAAAGACATTGCAAGAATAGCACATAAAGATGTTCGTAAAAATAGCATGTGAAGCAAGTATGGTCGAATTTGGTGCTTAACTATAGACTAGGTCAAAAGCATGGCAATTTTTCCTAATTCCCTATAGTTATGGCTCTGATACCAATCTGTCACACCCCAACCGATGGACGAAACATCGGAGTGAGACGAAATAGATTGCAAGAGACTTCATAACACTATTGTTTGTGACAAGTATTTAAATAATAAATTTCATTCCATTTCTAAAGAGTCAATTACAAGGATTTGAAACAAATAGAACAACATAAATAATGAAATACAATACAATAAGAATACAAAATTTAAAGTGTGTATCTAAGCTTCCTACTCGATTCCATGCATCACCAACATCATCGCTAAACCTGCAACATGTTTTAAAAGTGTAGTTCAATACAAATGTATTGGCGAGCATACAAGTTTGGTGCGTAGTATATAAGTATAAAAATAATAAGGAATAATCCACATGGAGAACCTAGTTATCACGATTAACGTATTAAACTGGCATGCGATTTACAAGTCAACCCTCTATTTACGCAAGTATGAATAAATAAACCTAACATGACCTCTCGTTCATGGGTGGTGCATTACTCCTATAGCGCTATACATGTTAAGTGGAGGCTCGTACGAAGCTAATGACATGTTCATCACACAAGAATCACCTAGAAAACACGAATCAAACATAACAAATAGTAAGCATGTATTGGATTGTTTGTTTATGTATTTGCATAAGAATATATATATTAAGTGTGTTATGTATATAAAAACATGTTACACCCAAAAGTGTGAAAACGGTAAAATGGGTCAAGTATACTCACAAAATTGCTAAGTCTTCCGATTATCCAAGTGTTGACGAGCGTACGAGTTTAGGAGGATGGAACACCGCGGTCACCCTATATGGCAAACGAGGGTGCATGAGTAAACGAGATTATGACGGAGGATTTGAAGTGGGATTTAAAGTATATCTAGTTGATATAAATGTATGTATTTATAAATATTTATATATGTATTTTATATAGTTTAAGTAATATTTCTAAATTAATTCTATCAAAAGTATTGTTGAAATGTTGTCAAAAAATAAAAATAATTATACACTTATATCTATTTTTTGAAAATTAATCGAATTTGATAGGTTTCGTTTTATAAAATTTACACGTTTCATTTTACGGAATTTTACGAAAAACGGGCAGAGTTTCCTCTGTTTTTGGACGACCCCGATATAATATTCAAAACGCAACAATAAATGGACAATAAACACCATATATATTTCTATATACAAATTTTGTAAATACTACAAGCGTACAGTTAATTTGTTTTACAATTTCATTAGTCGGTTTGGATTGAGAGTTCGGTTCCGCGATTAAAACAATAACTAAATCCAAAACAATATTACTAATATTCGCGTCAATAAAACACCGAGGCTCGCATTTATAAAATATCGTTAACATAAATAATATGATGAATTTCAGGACGTTAGAATTTACCGAACATCGAATCTGACCGATTTGACTGTTTGACCAGGTTTGACCCGAACCCAACACCGAGCCTGATGTTGACCAATAGTTGACCGACTTCCACTGCGAGGACTTATGTTGACTGAACCACGGCTGAATCTGAGATGAACCGTAACTGAACCTGATGTGTGCAAAATGCAACATATAAATTACATCAATTGTGGCACAAAACTAACCCTTTTTTAGTACTAATGTTGGAAAAAGTATGTTTTTGTCTTCCTTTGATATTTTCAGGATTAAATGAGCTCAAATGAACAAAAGAAGCAAAAAGGCAGCTAATTCTAACATAAATACAAGAAAAGGAATAAACGTGGCATGCTCGACCCCCCGACAGCATCTTCCCAAGCAAAAACAAGAGAACAGAAGGCTGAACACGCCCCGTGCTCAATGAGCACAGGGGCATGCCCAAGTGTTTGCAGAAAAGACAAAGTTGTAGAAGCTTCTATCACCCACCACGGGGGCGTGTCCAGCAGACACGGGGCCGTGGTCAACGCAAAGATTCGCAGAATCTAGGCAAATCTTGATAGTACAGATACGCTTCTGCGCACGGGGTCGTGATCAACTAATGCACACAAACTGCATTTAATGAAGAAAGAGAAGATGGGTGGACACGGGGCCGTGCCAAATGGACACGGGGCCGTGTCCGGGCTTCTGTGCAGGCTATAAATAGGGGTGCTTGGCTCATTTGCAAACCATCATTTGGCAAACCACCTCTCTCACACTTCACCCACCCACCACCACCATCACAACCCACATCCACCACCATCATCCATCATCCATCATAGAGTGTGTGAGTAGTCTCGGGATCCAAGATTGATCGTAAGAGTTCTTGACAATCAAAGGCCATGTTTGCCTAAGTCTCTTACATCACTTGGTGAAGACAAGTGTTTAGTGTAATACTTTTTATTTTTAATCTTTTCACACTTTTTATTTGGTTATGTATTAATGACTTTAATAACTAGTTTCTTATGTTGAAGGTGAGTCTTCCTTATCATTTGTCCGTGGTGTCTTGGCATTATTTTACTGTCTATATAAAAAAAAGATTTTCACCATTCATATCTCCATGGTCTATATGGAGATATGTTGGCTACCTGGTCGGGGGTTAAGGGAATGGTTTGGTAAGAGTGTTACCTTGTTTAGTGTATAGATCCTGCAAGGACCTGGGTCAACTTTAGTAGGACCTCCTTCAATACCCACTGGTATTGGATGGCGGGGGTCCGAACTCCTTGATCCCCTCATATGTAAGCTACTATTAAAACTTTAACCTGGCTATTTAGGATTGTATCCCTGCTGACTCAAACTACTTAGCCGAGGGTAACGTCACCTTCAAAAGAGGGGCCTACCACAATATGCATTAATAACTTAATTAATTATCTTTCAATAATCCAACCCTTTAGGATTGTATCCTTGCTAACTCAAACTACTGGGTTGAGGGTAACGTCACCTTCAAAATAGGGCCCTACTACTATAACTAAGATAATCTCTTAAAAAGTGCAAAAGTGCGGAAATAATCAAAGGTTACACTAAATGCGAGTCGGATCCAAGTGATTCATCTTGTCTATCTGTTTTATTTTTATTTTTCTTTTCAGCATTTTTAGTTAGTTTTATTTTTCTTGTTTAAAAATCTTTTTCTAAAATTTTGATTTGATTAGACGTTGAGGATAAACCAGTACTAAAAGCTCTTGTGTCCTTGGACGACCTCGGTATCTTACCAACACTATACTACGCTCACGATGGGTGCACCTACCCATATGTGTGTTTGGTGTTAGTAAATATCGTGTTTTATAAATTTAAAACTTGACTAAAGTGTAAAAAGAGCTAAAAATATACATAAAATATATAACCACCACACACGCATCAAGTTTTTGGCGCCGCTGCCGGGGACACAAGGATTTTAAGAAAGCTTAAAATCGACGGCCTAATCAGTTTTTCAAAACTTTTTAAAGCGCGTGTACATTTTTCTGCATTTTAGTTAGTTTTGCATTATAGTAGGTTAAATACGGGCCGTGCTCACTGAACACGGGGCCGTGTTGCATTTTTTTTTCATAAAACACCCAGATACAGAGTCTGAACACGGGGTCGTGCTCACTGAACACGCCCCCGTGCTGCACAAAACCAGTCACTTTAATTCAAACGCCCAGATACAGATCCTGAAGACGGGCCGAGTCCACTAAACACGGGGCCGTGTCTAGCCTCTGTTTCCGTTTTTTATTTTTGTTTTCTGGTCTCGAGACTCTGTTGTGGTCTGCTGAGTGATTCTTATGGATCAATACTCATGAGGCTACAACTACACCTATGAGAAGGATGATTATATGGAAGACTATTGCACCATTTGTGGTGACCCGCACTCGGTTCAATATTGTGACTTATTTCGACCATCCACTTCATACACCTACTATGAGGAGCCCAGGTATGAGCCATCGACTTCATACACATCCTATGAAGACCAAAGGTATGAACCTTCTCCCTCATACTCATATTTTGACGAACCAAGGTATGAACCTTTATATTCATACTTTGAGGAACCAATATATGAGCCATCACCTTCATATGCTTATTATGAGGAACCATGGCATGAACAACCCACCTCAGTATTATGAAGAACAAAATTACGACCCTTATCCATCATATACTTACAATGAAGAACAATGGTGTGAACCATCTACTTCATATGAGTATTATGAGGGACATAGGATCGAACATCCGGATTCAAGCTTTGAGGATCCCGATCCTTACTCTATCACGACATAGCCGATAGGATAATAGAACACATTAAAACTATCGAACGTTGCATACTAGAATCTCGCGCAAGGGAAGAGGAGTCCCGCGCAAGAGAAGAATTAAATAAAAAAGAGATAATTGAAAATGTAAAAATGGAAGAACAAATAAGTGAAAAACCGACACATGAGTTAAACAACGAAAAGGGTGAGTCCGATAACGTTAAAATTCAAGAAGAGTCCAATGTTGAAAAAATTAATCTCTTGTCACCTTCTATCGAAAATCATTGTTTAGTTCCCACTCATGCTAATTTTTTAAAAGAGTTAAACACTAATACTAAAATTGACGAAATGGTAAGCATTAAGTTAACTAATGATCAAACTTCACTAATAAAAGAAGATCCATTTGAAATTAACATTACACCGGTTCCATGTTTTTTTCAAAATTCCTTTATTAGTAATATCACAATCGATAAAGATCTTTGTGTTAATATAATGCCAAACTACATTTTCGAAAAATTAAGTATTAGTGATTTTTCTCCACTTCAAATACCCATTTTTCTATCCAATCGGAAAGTAATAAAATCAATCGGTGTAGTTGAGGATGTCTTGGTTCAAACAAATCAAATGGTAATCCCAACCGACTTTATCATCCTTGATGACACTCCTCTAGTGTTGGGACGACCCTTTATAAAAACCCACGAAGCTTTGAAAAACCAGAAGCACAACAATCTATCTATTCAATTAGGGGCATTTAAAAAGAGTGTCGATCTTGAGCGTTCAATGAAATATCTATTCGGCAATAATGACCCCCTAATTGAAGATGAAGATGAACCACCCGATACAAGAGAAGAAATTGACCACTTTATTGAAGAAGAGGTCGCCATAGAACAAACTTTTGTAGTTCTTGATCAAAATGAGCAACCAAATAAGGAGTCTCCTAAAGACCCACCTCTTGAGCTCAAAGAACTTCTAAAAGGTTTGGAATATGCTTTTCTCGACAAAGATGGTAAATCACCTGTAATTATCTCGTCAAAATTAAGTAGTGTAGAAAAAGAAAAATTAATTAAGCTTTTGAAAAAACACAAAAACGCGATCGCTTGGAAGCTTGTAGATATTAAAGGTATAAGTCCTTCCATGTGCACGCACAAAATTTTAATGAACGATGACTACAAATCGGTAATACAACCACAACGTAGAGTAAATCCAAATGTCCAAGAAGTGGTTAAAAACGAGGTCATCAAATTACTTGACGCCGTACTTATTTACCCTATCTCCAATAGTCCGTGGGTGAGTCCCGTCCAAGTAGTTCCGAAGAAAGGAGGTATGACGGTAATAACTAATGAAAAGAATGAATTAATACCAACGAGAACCATCACAGGATGGAGGGTATGTATAGATTATCGTCGATTAAAAACAAGGAAAGATCACTTCCCTTTGCCTTTTATTGATCAAATGTTAGAAAGATTATCCGGTCACAAATTTTATTGTTTCTTAGATGGTTTTTCAGGTTACTTTCAAATTCTGATAGCACCCGAAGACCAAGAAAAGACAACATTCACATGTCCCTATGGAACTTTTGCTTATCGACGCATGCCCTTTGGTCTATGTAATACCCCCGCAACCTTCCAATGTTGCATGGTGGCCATCTTCCATGACATGACAGAAAAAACAATGGAAGTCTTCATGGACGACTTTTCTATCTTTGGAGATTCATATGACCAATGCCTCAATAACCTTGAACGAATGCTATCCCGATGTGAGGAAACTAACCTCGCCCTTAACTGGGAAAAATGCCATTTCATGGTAACGGAGGGAATAGTACTCGGTCACAAGATCTCGAGCGAGGGAATGGAGGTAGATCGAGCCAAAATAGACACTATTTCTCGATTACCACCCCATCCTCCGTTAGAGCTATCAGAAGTTTCCTAGGGCATGCCGGATTCTATAGACGATTTATCAAGGACTTTTCTAAAATCTCAAGGCCTCTAACAAAATTACTTGAAAAAGATGCTCCTTTCATCTTTGACAAGGATTGCAATCAAGCATTTCTAACCCTCAAGGAAATGCTAGTCAATGCACCTATCATGGTAGCGTCTGATTGGAAATTACCTTTCGAAATCATGTGTGATGCAAGTGACTTTGCAGTTGGAGCAGTCTTGGGACAAAGAAAAGATAAGCATTTTCACCCAATTTATTATGCTAGTAAAACACTTAATGATGCACAAGAAAATTACACAACAACAGAAAAAGAGTTACTAGCCGTGGTATTTTCTTTTGATAAATTCGTTCTTACCTTGTTTTATCTAAAACAATAGTCTATACAGATCATGGAGCCATTCGATATCTCTTCAAGAAACAGGATGCTAAGCCGCGTTTGATTCGGTGGATTCTACTCCTCCAAGAATTTGACATTGAAATCAAAGACAAAAGAGGAGTAGAAAACACCGCAGCAGATCATCTTTCACGCTTAGAAGACCCAGCTTTGGAGGTAACCAGGGACGAGCAAATCAACGAAAAGTTCCCAACGGAGTCCCTAGAAATGGTGGAATACAGAGAAGAACCATGGTACGCCGACTATGCTAACTACTTAGCTAGCGGTATAGTCACAAAAGGTTGGCCACATCATCAAAGAAAAAAAATTCTTTGCTGATGTAAAGCATTACTTTTGGGAAGACCCTTGTCTTTTCAAAATGTGTGCCGACCAACTCATCCGACGATGCGTACATGGTAGTGAAGCAAGGAGAATTCTCCGCCATTGTCATGAAGGTCCATATGGAGGACATCATGGTGCCACAAGTACCGCACGAAAGGTATTTGATTAAGGATTTTACTGGCCAACCATTTACAAAGACGCCCAAAGTCTTGTCAAGACATGTGACGTTTTCCAGAGAACAGGTAATATTTCTTCCAAAAACGAAATGCCACAAAATGGCATTCTTGTTTGTGAAATTTTTGATGTGTGGGGACTCGACTTTATGGGACCTTTCCCACCGTCAAAAGGAAACAAATATATACTTGTGGCGGTAGATTACTTGTCTAAATGGGCCGAGGCCGAGGCACTTCCAACCAACGATGGAAGAGTCGTGGTAAGATTTCTGAAAAGATTGTTCTCTCGTTTTGGAACACCAAAGGCTTTAATAAGTGATAGAGGTACCCATTTTTGTAACCATCAACTAGAAAAAATCTTAACAAGGTATGGGGTCTATCACCGGGTTTCAACGGCATATCACCCTCAAACAAACGGACAAGCCGAAGTGACTAACAGAGGTTTAAAAAGAATACTCGAAAAAACCGCAGGGTTAAATAAAAAAGAATGGGCCGACAAATTAGACGATGCTTTATGGGCTTTTCGAACTGCTTCTAAAACAACAATAGGTACAACCCCATATAAGCTCGTCTATGGGAAAAGTTGTCACTTACCAGTAGAAATAGCTCACAAGGCCTACTGGGTAATTAAAAATGTAAACTTAGACTTAGAATTTGCCGGTAAAAATCGATTTTGCCAATTAAATGAGTTAGACGAATTAAGGAATTACGCATACTCTAACTCCGAAACTTATAAGGAAAGAATGAAAAACTTGCATGATAAACACATTAAACCTAATGAATTTCGAGTAGGGGATCAAGTTCTATTGTTTAATTCACGACTTCGATTATTTCCTGGTAAATTAAAGTCTAGGTGGTCAGGACCTTTTTCTGTCACCCATATTTTCCCACACGGTGCAATCGAAATTAAATCTCGGAATGGAATTCCATTCAAAGTTAATGGCCAACGGCTGAAGCTCTATCAAGGATTCATTGAGGATGAGGAGGAAGAAATCTCGCTTCAAACGATCGAAGAATGACACAAATGTTCAAGCATCAACATCATACCTGGTAAGTTACGAACAATCGGGAAAACATCTGAATCGGTAAGATCTCTAAACCAAGTTTTGGGAAAACAGGACACTCACACAAGCACTAAAAAAAAGTTTTTAAAATTGCCCGCCCACGAGGCCGTGTTCGCGCAACTGTCGGGATAAAACCCCCTTTTCAACACAGTTTCTTCATTCCACACGCCCTGTTTCCCCAAAAACTCTCTGGTTCAGGCGATTTTTCTGCAAGATTCCGACGTCTCCTCTACTTCTAACAACATCAAGGTATGATTCTATCATTATTAGTAGTTAGATTAAGCATTTGCATGTAGTTTAACATCAAGATTTGGGGAAAAATCTAGGGTTCTTCAACTTGAACCGGATCGAACCTCAAATTTTTTCTTAAATCTGTTAGCATTAGTTTAGATACATGTTATAGGAAGTAAATCAACTTGTATTGTTTGTAGATTCGCCCAATTTCTCACAAAAACCTCAAACCCTTGTTTTTAAACCGGAAAGATAAAATTGAAGGGGTAAACGGTTTGTTTTGAGAAAAACGGCACTTGGGGTTTCATTTTCGGGGAAAACCGCCCCTACTGGACAAAAAAATTTCAAGTTTTCGGGACCGGGTCGAAAAATGGGAATTTTGGTAAACAGACGCCTGGACACGGGGTTGTTGGACTCTGGCTGGCAAATCGTGTCTTAACAGGTTTAACAGGTTTCTGACGGCGCGCACAACATAAGTTTCAAACATGATTACGACTCGTTTAACTACTTTCTACCTCATGTTTGTAAAACAGTTTTATGTTTTATGTACAAACAAGAATAAATGATAGATCCTAACATTGTAATTTTAATTATTTTAAAAATTAAAAAAGTCAAAGGGTGTATTTTTCAGTCAAACAGGTCTAATCGTGTCTTAACAGGTACCCAATTGCCAGCCCATGCCCAAGACACATATTAAATTGTTGTGGCTAGTACGTTATGATCCAAGTCGAGTCATACCCAATAACAAGCTAGACAAACACTTACAATATTTATTTATGATATGATCAAATAAATAAATATCAACACTTAGAATATTTAGAAATTGGTTTTCTAAATAATTGCACTTGACAAACTAATAAATTATATGGATAATTTATTTTTGAGAGAGCATTTTATTTTGTTATTTAATGGGTTAAATAACATCATAAAAATAGCATAAGTCTTATAACATATGATGTTATATTTTATAAAAGTTATAAAATATATATATGTAAGACTTATATTTTATATAAAAGAATTGTATTTTTTTTATATAAAAAGCTAGGCCGCCCCCCCCCCCCTTCCCAAGAAATAAAGTGGCCAATAATGTTCCTTGCATGTTGTCATAAGTTAGAGGCCTCTTGATTGGGAGGTCTTCTCAAGAAAAGATGGTCCAATCAAATAACATGCAAATGCATGTGTTAGAGGATCATTGATTGGGCAAATGGGGTGGCATCTTCTCTCACCTACTTTAAGAGTATTTTGTGTCAAAAATGGAAGAAAGAACTTGAAGAAAATAGCTGAAAATGGCTGCCAATTTTCGGCCTCATCATGCTCATCCAAGAGAGTTTTTCAAGTTGAGAAATCAAGTGTAAGACTCTCTAACAATCGGGTAATGTATGGTTGATCTATTGGTGAGTTTCAAGTTCATACAACAAGTGCAAGAACTCAACAAAAGGCCCTCTAATTTTCGGCCATATGATGGTTCCAAGAGGGTTTTTCTAGTGAGTTCATAAGTGTAGAAATCCTAGCTAAACGCAAGGTGTTTGTTGGAAAGCTTGGGGTATACAAGCTTGAGGTCTTCTACACTTGGAGGCAACCGTTCAAGAAGCATCACCTTCTTCATATCCATTACTCCTTGTACTTCAAGAAGGTAGTTTTCTAAACATCCTATGGTTGTGTTTGATAGTATACATCTCATATATGGATCCGGGTTTTGGGATTTTGCATATAAATGGGTTTATATCTTTTAAAAGTAACATGTTTTAAACTTATTTTCCGCTGCGTTTTTATTTCATATGGATGAAATTGCTTTGATAAACATGTTAAAATCCCATCAATGGCATCTAGAGCCGCTTATATGAGTGCATGCTTCAATAGACTTAAAATTTTCGGGTTTCGGGTTTGGTGAAAACCCTATGGCCGAAATTTTAAGTATGGTTATCCCTTTGTTTTTCAAGATTATATTCTAACATGCATAAATGAATCTTGAAAAATTATTTCATATGGAAGATTTGTTTGTTTGGACAAAACTAACCTTTTCGGTTTTTTGGTCATAGCCGAAAATGGTTATTAAAAGGGAACCATTTTTTTTATGCTTCTTGAAATTTATATAAATATATATGTGGATATATATTTTGGTGCATATGACCTAGCCATGACCTTGTGTTGAATGATTGTGTTGTGATTTATTTATTAAATTATTTCAAAGGTTGTAATAATTATTATTTTGTTCTTCCACTTGTAAAGTTATGTAATTTATTTATTTTCATTTGGTATGTAAAATAAATAGATTAGGTGCATTTTATTTTACTAGGAAAATGTATTAGGATATATTTTGTAAAAGAAGATGCACACAAAAATGCGGTTTTGGTTTTTGCCAATTTTGGGCATAAAGGACTTCATAGTTCTAAACGGGATTTTAGCCCGATAACCAAAACACATTTTTGAAGTCCAAAGGAGTTTGGAGCTGAATATAAAAGACATTTGGAAGATCAAATAAACTGGAGAAATCACAACACAAAAGGAAGACTTGAAGCATTTGGATGCGGGATCAAGTGGGAGCTCAACGACACATTTTTTGTGTCAATATTCACCCTTTAGGAAGGACCTTTTGGCACACTTGTTTCGGCTAACAAGTGTGGTCAAAATAGTTGGCTATGGTTATGCACCTATTGTTATATATGTTGTGCTTGTGTGGTTGTTTATTTATGTTGTTTAGATGATATTTGGATATGCATGCTTAACAAACTAATAATCAACAACAAGCATAAAATTGGTTCTTTACAAGATCATTAAAATTGGTTAATAAAAGGTTATTAAAATTAATGATTTTATAATAAAATGGGTTTTATTAAAAGAACCTTGAAAATTTATTTTCACAAAAGTACCAAGGATTTGAATGCATGCAAATGTATGGTACATAAAGTTTTCTAAACTAGAATTTTTGAAAACTCAAAAATCCCTTTTATAAAAACAAGTCAAACACCATCCTTTTATACAACACTCGAAACACTTGGGAACTCTTTTATGGGATAAAGGTCACCTAACCATATTTGAGGGAACTTGTATGTTCGAGGTGGGTTTACCATGTTTGTGGGATAAAGGTCACCTAACCACTTATGTGTATAAACTCACACGTGTGTGTAAGTTGGACGACTTGATTTGGAAACCATGAACTTAGGGTCACCGAAGCATGGCGAACAAACGGTGTTGATGGGATTAAACATGCCAACTAAACATAAAGATGTTTAACCGATCCCATATGGCTAGAAGTTGCAAAGAGTTGCAATTGTCAAACGTTGACTACCTTGTTAATTTAAATAATGGGATAAAGGTCACCTAACCAAAATTTAAATGTAACGTTGGATTCTAGATTTTAATTATTAATTGTCTATGAGACACAAAAGGGTATTAATGATTAAAATATAATAATATCGAAAATACTAAAATTGAACCTTGTTAAATTTTGTAGATGGCCGCTAACAATATTACCCAAACCGTCCGTAAACTATCACTAATAAACGATCCTAATCCCGATGAACATCTTATGGAAGATAAGGATGCCTATAACGATTGGATTAAGTATATCGAGGATACTACGCAAGCCTCTTGCCTCATGTTAGGAATTATGATTCCCGAGATTCAAAAAGGTTTTGAACATCATGAGCATACGACATGATTAACCAATTGTAGGAAATGTTCCTAAGGGTAGAACGCTTCGAAACCGTTCGAACGCTTCATGCATATCGAATGGAGGAAACCCAATCGGACTCATCTTATATCTTTAAGATGAAAAGCCACGTTGATCACCTCGAAGGGCTCAATATGGATAAAAGGGTTTTATCCATCCTAACGATCAATGAGGGTGGTAACAAAGAAAGGGCATCACCCCGACACCAAAGCAAATGTTGCCAAAGGAAAGGGGCACATCAAAGGGAAAGAATTAGAAAGACTAAAGCGAAACCACCAAAACCAAAAGAGAAGAAGGCAAAGGTTGCCATGAACGATCCATGCTTTGAGTGTGGTGAGATAGGGCATTTAAATAGGAATTGTCCAATCTATCTCAAAGAGTTGAAAAAACAAGAGGGATGCTAGGCAAACCTCAGGTACAATCTTAATGATACATATTGACCTTAATGTTATTTCTTCTAACACATGGGTATTAGATACCGGATGTGGAACTCATGTTTGCAATTCGTTGCAAAAGGTTCAAAAGAAATAAACATTACAAGAAAGGAGACTATGTTTTGAAACTTCCAAATGGTTTGGAAATTGTTTTAAAATGTTTTGAACGCTCCTAGTTTGACTAGGAACATTATTTAAGTTTCCCTTTGAGACAATATGTTTTGATTTAAAGTTTGTAAACAATGACATTTATATTTCGATGAATGACATGTTTTTCTTTAAAACTATGCCTTCAAATGGTAGTTATGAATTGGTTCATAATAATACATCATTTGATAGTTCAATGTACCAAGCAATCACCAACAAACTCAAAATGGATTTGAGTGAGACTTATCTTTGGCATTATCGCCTTGGTCATGTAAACAGATGTCGCATGTAAACACTTCGAAAGAATGATCTTTTGGAAACAAATGAAATTGGTTCATTTGATACATGTGAATCTTGTTTACAAGGTAAAATGACTAAGAAACCCTTTAGTGGGAAAGGGCAATAGATTTCTTAGGTATCATACATTCGAATGTATGTGATCCTTTTAAGCCAATGACTAGGTATGGTGAAACATACTTCATTACTTTAACCAACAACTATAGTAGTTATGGTTATGTGTACTTGACACAAAGAAGAAGTTTTGAAACGTTCAGAATCTTCACAAAGTGAAGTACAAAATCAACTCTTTTAAAGTTCTTCGTGTTGATAGAGGAGGAATCGAACTCTATTAGATATGGTTCGATCTATGATGGCTAGGAGCGCACTATCTCTATCACTTTGGGGTTACGCTTTGCTCTCCGTGGCCCATATGGCCCCAACCAAGAAAGTGGATACGACGTCTTTTGAAATATGACATGGAAAGGTTCCATCATTATCATATTTAAAAGTATGGGTTGTGAAGCTTATGTGAAGCAATACACCCCAAACAAATTGGAAGTACGATCCACTAAGTGTATCTTTGTAGGATATCCTAAAGATGGTATAGGATATTAATTCTACGATCCAACAGAGCAAAAGGTATTTATTGCTCAAAAGGCTGAGTTCTTGGAAGCTAAGTTCCTTGTGGAAGGAATTAGTAGAACAGTGGAACTTGATGAGGATCAGGAACCAAAAGCCGATACACGTTTGGTTGATACTAGCACTCAACAAGAGGTTGTTGAAGATGATCAAATGGTTGATCAACACACACAAAGCATTCGCAAATCTGGTAGAATTAGTAGTCCACTTGAAAGATATGGATTTTTCATAGATGGATGCTACGTGGTAGATTCGGGTGAACCTACCACATACCATGATGCAATGTCAAAGTCTGATTGTGACAAATGGCTTGAAGCCATGAACGTAGAGATGCAATCCATGTTTGACAACCAAGTATGGGAATTGGTTGTGCCACCACTTAACTCTAAAGTAGTTGGAAGTAAGTGGGTTTTCATGAAGAAAACATATATGCATGGAAACTTGGATACTTGTACAGCGAGACTTGTAGCAAAAGGTTTCAATCAAACTCAAAGGTTGATTGTGATGAGACCTTATCGCCTGTGGCGATGCTAAAGTCAACTAGGATATCATTTGCCATACTTGCACAATATGATTATGAGATTTGGCAAATGGATCTCAAAACGACTTTCCTTAATAGATATCTTGAGGAAGATGTCTATATAGTTAAGCCTGAAGGTTTTGTCGATCCAAAACATCCTAACAAAGTGTGCAAGCTAAAGATATCAATCTATGGATTGAAACAAGCATCTAGAAGTTGGAATCACCATTTTGATGAAGAGATTAGGGAATATGGATTCATCAAAAACGTTGATAAAGCTTGTGTGAATAAGAAGGCTAGTGGGAGCATTATTACTTTCTTAAGTATTATATGTCAATGACATTCTACTATTTGGAAATAACATTCCAACCTTGGAGGGTGTAAAAGCCTAGCTTGAAAGTTGTTTTTCCATTAAGGATTTTGGTGAAGTCGCCTATATTTAGGAATAAAGATCTATAAGGATAGGTCAAGGCGCTAGATAGGTTTAAACTAAAGTGCATACGTTGACAATGTCTTGAAAGGGTTCAAGATAGAGAACTCTATGAAAGGTTTGGTACCTATTCAAAAGTGGACAATATTGAATGCGTTTCAATGTCCAAGCTCAAAGGATGAGCAAGAAAGAATCAAAGGAATCCCATATGCGTCAGCTATAGGATTCATTATGTACGTAATGATATGCACTAGACTGGACAAGTTATGCGCTTTAAGCATAACAAGAAGAAACCAGCAAGAAACGGTCATTTGGTGACTGTTGTATATATATATATTGAAATACCTTAGAAGGACTAAGGATATGTTTCTAATATGTGGATCTGGTTAAAAAGAACTCGTTGTAAAGGGTTACAAGGATGCGAGTTTCGGAATTCGTTGTAAAGGGTTACATGGATACGAGTTTCCAAACTGATCAAGATGGTTCTCGATCACAAACAGGGTAGCATTGTCCACTACAGAATCAGAATACATCGCCGCTTCATTGATTGAGATAATTCATATGGATCTGCCACTTGAATTATTGCCGATCTAGGGGTAGTCCCTACCATTCAGGACCCCTAGAGATCTTTGTGATAACGATGGTGTGATTGCTTAAATCACGGAACCTCGTGTACATCAAAAGACTAGGCACATTGAGCGGAGTTTCAACTACATAAGGGATGAAGTTGAAAAAGAGAAAGATATGTATTCGCAAAGTTCACACTGATCAAAATATTGCGGATCCACTCACGAAGCTCCTTGAATGGGCAAAGCATGAAAGGGTCATACTTGTGCCTTAGGACTTCGATATTCTAGTGATTGGATTTGATCTAATTTTGTATTTGGATATTGGAACAATTGTTATTATAACTCTTTATGGTATGTTGAGTTATGTTCCATATTAGCATGTTTAAATCCGTGAATAAGTTACTTATTCTAAATGTCCGTAGTCGATCATACTTGTGGGAACAAATATGAATGTAAGACTATTATGAACTTGGATTGGTGGATATTCATTAGATATGAATATAGAGCAAGGCGTTGCTGCCAAGGTTCATAGATATTTGTGGGATACAAATATTGGACTGACTCGCTCTCAAATATTACTGCATGGAATCATTTGTGATTGATCATAAGTAAATTTGAGTAAAGGAGAATATCATAGTATCCTCAGACCTGAGATACATATTGGGTCTTGATATTCACCAAATATTATGCCTTGACTTATTTCTTCGCTGTCAGTAATATGACAGTACATAAGGCTAAGCTCAGGTGTGGTACAAGGTGATTGTGAGAGACGTATGTAGTCAAGATGGGATTTGTTCCTCTTATTCGTTGAGAGTAAGATGTCTAAGGCCTGCTAAAGTTAAATCAACAGAGAGTGATCACTCTGTGTCTCTGGATTTGACATGACATCTGTAACGAAAGGATAAATGATAGATTCACCTAAATCATTTCAAGTAAGGGACTTGAAGAGGATGATGTTATTGAATGGCACATATAGTCATACGTATTAGGGGTAGTAAACCGTAGTTAGGCGTTATTTACTACTTGCATCAATCTTCTATGTATCTTGTGCAAGTGGGAGATTGCTGGACTCTGTATGCCCAAGACACATATTAAATTGATGTGGCTAGTACGTTAAGATCCAAGTCGAGTCATACCCAATAACAAGCTAGACAAACACTTACAATATTTATTTATGATATGATCAAATAAATAAATATCAACACTTAGAATATTTAGAAATTGGTTTTCTAAATAATTGCACTTGACAAACTAATAAATTATATGGATAATTTATTTTTGAGAGAGCATTTTATTTTGTTATTTAATGGGTTAAATAACATCATAAAAATAGCATAAGTCTTATAACATATGATGTTATATTTTTATAAAAGTTATAAAATATATATATACAACAACCATACCCAGTATATCCCACAAATAGCAAAGCTACTTATAAAATATATATATGTAAGACTTATATTTTATATAAAAGAATTGTATTTTTTTATATAAAAAGCTAGCCCCCCCCCCCCCTTCCCAAGAAATAAAGTGGCCAATAATGTTCCTTGCATGTTGTCATAAGTTAGAGGCCTCTTGATTGGGAGGTCTTCTCAAGAAAAGATGGTCCAATCAAATAACATGCAAATGCATGTGTTAGAGGATCATTGATTGGGCAAATGGGGTGGCATCTTCTCTCACCTACTTTAAGAGTATTTTGTGTCAAAAATGGAAGAAAGAACTTGAAGAAAATAGCTGAAAATGGCTGCCAATTTTCGGCCTCATCATGCTCATCCAAGAGAGTTTTTCAAGTTGAGAAATCAAGTGTAAGACTCTCTAACAATCGGGTCATGTATGGTTGATCTATTGGTGAGTTTCAAGTTCATACAACAAGTGCAAGAACTCAACAAAAGGCCCTCTAATTTTCGGCCATATGATGGTTCCAAGAGGGTTTTTCTAGTGAGTTCATAAGTGTAGAAATCCTAGCTAAACGCAAGGTGTTTGTTGGAAAGCTTGGGGTATACAAGCTTGAGGTCTTCTACACTTGGAGGCAACCGTTCAAGAAGCATCACCTTCTTCATATCCATTACTCCTTGTACTTCAAGAAGGTAGTTTTCTAAACATCCTATGGTTGTGTTTGATAGTATACATCTCATATATGGATCCGGGTTTTGGGATTTTGCATATAAATGGGTTTATATCTTTTAAAAGTAACATGTTTTAAACTTATTTTCCGCTGCGTTTTTATTTCATATGGATGAAATTGCTTTGATAAACATGTTAAAATCCCATCAGGGGTCGTGCTCGCTGAGCACAGGGGCATGTCCAGCCATAATCAGTCCAACTCGGGGCGTGTCCACTAAACACGGGGGCATGTTCAGTCGACTGTTTTCTGCTTTCTCTGAATTTTTCACCGTTTCTTGCTAATATTTTGGTGTTTTCTTTTAGATGGCCAAGAAATTCACTCGGTTCAATGCTAACGAATTGGTGGCCCAAGCTAGTTATGGCGTGTTAAGGACTAGGCCCGAGGAGAACCCCAGACAAGTTTGCATAAACACTCTTGAGGCAGTAAACCAACTGGACCGATTCAACACTATTGTCACTGGCCCGCTACAAACCGCCCTTTGCACTAGGCTTCACTCTGTACATGAATACAACATGGAGTTCTACAGCACGCTCGCCTTCAACACAAGGGCCGAGCCGTTTGACAATGAAGGGTTGGAATTTCGCTATGGAGGAACCACATACCTAATCTCAATTGCTCAATTTGGGGCTTTGGTGGGGTTGTACTCGGAAGAAGATGCGGGGGATGAGGAAAACACCAGCGGTCTACGCGAGATCAAGGAAAGTGACCGCCAAGCTGCTTGGGCTCAAATAGGAGAAGGGCACTACAACCCAAGCCGGACTAAGAGTACCTCTTGAGAGACCCTCTTTACCACTACATCCACAGGGTCCTCACCTACCCTCTTAGTCAAAGGCACAACAGCAGCGGTGTTGTAGGTTTACGGGATCTACTAGTCCTTCATTGCATCCACAACCGGATCAACCTTGATGTTCCATACCTCCTGCTCCGAAACATGCACTGGAACCAGCTCGCTACTCCCCAGACTCCTATCTTCTTTGGAGGGTGGATATACCGTCTCTTCAAACACTTCATGAACATGCCAAGGTCCTTCCACAAGGGGCCATGGTCGGGGAGAGTAGACATGGTCATTTGCCGCTCCATGAACTTGATCAATGAAGCAGATGACGGGACGGTCAGATTCCAAACGGTTCAAGGGCATGCATGGAACCCGCAAGAAGCACTCGTCTTACACGCCCCACCCATCCATCCTCCTCCTCAGTACCATTACCAGCCCCAGGGTGATCCGGGTCAATCCTCCTCTCAAGGAGGCGGTTTTCCTAACATTCAAAGTTTACATGATTTATTGCAGGAAAACCTCATGTGCACCAGGAACACCTACAACATGGCCAGCAACACGTACACCCGGGTCGGAGCAATAGAGAGAAACATATCCGACATACAGGATGACATTGGGAAATCCGGGAGTACATAGCGGGGCACAGAGGAGACGATGATGATGAAGACGAGGACATGGATTAGGCGGGAGGAGTAGGAGGTAGCATCCCACGAATGGAGGTCCCACAGGTTAACCCCTCTTATCTTAAGAACAATTTCCGGCATGCGTGCCGTTTGTTGAACAATTTACTTTCTCTAACACTTTTTAATTTCTTGCATTTTCTTTTTCTTTTTAGCTTGTGATGTGGATTATTAACTTTGGTAATTTAGGTTGTTTGTTATGATTGGTGTGGTGTTTATTAGTTAAACAGGTATATACGAGGCTTAGAGCACTAAACATTAGTGCTACTAAAGCTGGGACAGCAAAACCGAAGCCAGAAACCTGTTTTGCACCTTTGCAGTTTGTCCACACGGGGTCGTGTTCAGTCAACACGCCCCTGTGCCCATTGCCCCAGACCTGCTGTTTGTCTAAAATTTTGCAGATTTTTGCCAGACACGGGGTCGTGCCCAGCCAACATGCCCCCGTGTCCACCTCCTGTAAGTTCTCGTTACTGGCAATCTGACCACGGGGCCGTGTTCACCCAACACGTGGCCGTGTCCAGATGCCCAGTAACATAAAAAATTGTTTTTAAGCACACTTTTACACATGCAATCAACCTAAAAACTTATTTTTGGGACACATTGAGGACAATGTGTAATTTAAGTGTGGGGGGGGGGGGATGCTAAAACCTTGAATCTTGCAAGTCCTAATTACAAGCCTTACACAAAACTCTATTGGAACCGCTAAACACCCCAAATTTTTTTCAAAAACTTTTCATTTTTTTACTTGTCTTGATTCGGGAATTATAAGTTCTAAAAAGGTTATATTCTTACAAATTTACAACCGATAGCGTCGTGATAAAAAGAACCAACATAAGAAAATTGTGAAACGGCATGACAAATCTAGTTAAAATTTGATTATATATACTTGATCACATAAAAACCCATTCCCACAAAAAAGTGAGTTTTGAGCCTTTATTGAGCATACAAATACACATCTTTAAACTAAATGCTCATTTTTCGTTTCTTGTGTGAATAGCCGCTTGGTTCTTACAACTCTAGAACTTGCCATGACGATACCTTCCCGGTCCTTACCAACTTAAACCCAAGTAAGTAAATGATGGAGGCATCAGGACTAACCATTTTTATTTCAACACCATTATTTTTTTTACCACCTACCCAAAAATCCCCCTAGTTAACCCCTTTGAGCCTAAACCTTTTCATTTCTTAACCCAAAACAAACACCCTTTTACCCACCAAAACCCTTTTTCATTTTAAACCCTTTATTTTAGTAACAAAGCTCGGTTTTCTTATGACTTCCTTATCATATATATATATATATATATATATATATATATATATATATATATATATATATATATGATGATGATGATGATGAAGGCAAAAGAAATAAAACAAACAAGTTTATCAAAAAGAACTTTGTTTGAAGAAATGCTTCATTAAAATAAAAAGTTATAAAATAAGAAGTCTTACGAAAACCGACGCTTTTTACGCCTTTCGCCCTTTTCTACTGACCACTAACCCAACCACCTACCTTTAACCCAAGCCTAACCCTTCCCCCCAAAAGTCCTCTTGATATTTACAAAGGTGTATAGTTAAAAAGGAGGAGGATTGATTGCTTGACAAGCTTATGGTAGAAGTAAGTTCCATGCCGCTCTCGAGTGTTTCACAAAAATACATCTTCGGCCGAGTGTTAAGTGATCCCCCGTGAGTTATGTGAACTTGTATATAAATGGAATTTTAAAGAGGCATGTTATGCCCAAATAAGTAATTTATCTTATGTAATGTTTTAAAAAAATCATGACGAATAGGATTGTAAATAAAATAAAAATAAAACCTAATAAAGAAATCTTGGAATCCCGACACTCTATGACAAGCCCAAAAACCTTCTCTTCTACCCATTCCATTTGGGAGTGTAAGCCACATTATAAAGAGTTATGCTTGAGGACAAGCAAAGATTCAAGTGTGGGGGTATTTGATGTGTGCAAAATGCGACATATAAATTACATCAATTGTGGCACAAAACTAACCCTTTTTTAGTACTAATGTTGGAAAAAGTATGTTTTTGTCTTCCTTTTGTATTTTCAGGATTAAATGAGCTCAAATGAACAAAAGAAGCAAAAAGGCAGCTAATTCTAACATAAATACAAGAAAAGGAATAAACGTGTCATGCCCGACCCCCCGACAGCATCTTCCCAAGCAAAAACAAGAGAACAGAAGGCTGAACACGCCCCGTGCTCAATGAGCACGGGGGCGTGCCCAAGTGTCTGCAGAAAAGACAAAGTTGTAGAAGCTTCTATCACCCACCACGGGGGCGTGTCCAGCGGACACGGGGCCGTGGTCAACGCAAAGATTCGCAGAATCTAGGGAAATCTTGATAGTACAGATACGCTTCTGCACACGGGGTCGTGCCCAGCGGACACGGGGGCGTGGTCAACTAATGCATAAAAACTGCATTTAATGAAGAAAGAGAAGATGGGTGGACCCGGGGCCATGCCCAATGGACACGGGGCCGTGTCCGGGCTTCTGTGCAGACTATAAATAGGGGTGCTTGGCTCATTTGCAAACCATCCCTTGGCAAACCACCTCTCTCACACTTCACCCACCCACCACCACCATCACAACCCACATCCACCACCATCATCCATCATCCATCATAGAGTGTGTGAGTAGTCTCGGGATCCAAGATTGATCGTAAGAGTTCTTGACAATCAAAGGCCATGTTTGCCTAAGTCTCTTACATCACTTGGTGAAGACAAGTGTTTAGTGTAATACTTTTTATTTTTAATCTTTTCGCACTTTTTATTTGGTTATGTATTAATGACTTTAATAACTAGTTTCTTATGTTGAAGGTGAGTCTTCCTTATCATTTGTCCGTGGTGTCTTGGCATTATTTTACTGTCTATATAAAATAAAAGATTTTCACTATTCATATCTCCACGGTCTATATGGAGATATGTTGGCTACCTGGTCGGGGGTTAAGGGAATGGTTTGGTAAGAGTCTTGCCTTGTTCAGTGTATAGATCCTGCAAGGACCTGGGTCAACTTTAGTAGGACCTCCTTCAATACCCACTGGTATTGGATGGCGTGGGTCCGAACTCCTTGATCCCCTCATATGTAAGCTACTATTAAAACTTTAACCCGGCTATTTAGGATTGTATCCCTGCTGACTCAAACTACTTAGCCGAGGGTAATGTCACCTTCAAAAGAGGGGCCTACCACAATATGCATTAATAACCTAATTAATTATCTTTCAATAATCCAACCCTTTAGGATTGTATCCTTGCTGACTCAAACTACTGGGTTGAGGGTAACGTCACCTTCAAAAGGGGGGCCTACTACTATAACTAAGATAATCTCTTAAAAAGTGCAAAAGTGCGGAAATAATCAAAGGTATCATTTGTCCGTGGTGTCTTAGCATTATTTTACTGTCTATATAAAATAAAAGATTTTCACCATTCATATCTCCACGGTCTATATGGAGATATGTTGGCTACCTGGTCGGGGGTTAAGGGAATGGTTTGGTAAGAGTCTTGCCTTGTTCAGTGTATAGATCCTGCAAGGACCTGGGTCAACTTTAGTAGGACCTCCTTCAATACCCATTGGTATTGGATGGCGTGGGTCCGAACTCCTTGATCCCCTCATATGTAAGCTACTATTAAAACTTTAACCCGACTATTTAGGATTGTATCCCTGCTGACTCAAACTACTTAGCCGAGGGTAATGTCACCTTCAAAAGAGGGGCCTACCACAATATGCATTAATAACCTAATTAATTATCTTTCAATAATCCAACCCTTTAGGATTGTATCCTTGCTGACTCAAACTACTGGGTTGAGGGTAACGTCACCTTCAAAAGAGGGGCCTACTGCTATAACTAAGATAATCTCTTAAAAAGTGCAAAAGTGCGGAAATAATCAAAGGTTACACTAAATGCGAGTCGGATCCAAGTGATTCATCTTGTCTATCTGTTTTATTTTTATTTTTATTTTCAGCATTTTTAGTTAGTTTTATTTTTCTTGTTTAAAAAATCTTTTTTCTAAAATTTTGATTTGATTAGACGTTGAGGATAAACCGGTACTAAAAGCTCTTGTGTCCTTGGACGACCTCGGTATCTTACCAACACTATACTACGCTCACGATATGTGTGTTTGGTGTTAGTAAATATCATGTTTTATAAATTTAAAACTTGACTAAAGTGTAAAAAGGGCTAAAAATATACATAAAATATATAACCACCACACACGCATCAGAACCAAACATCAAAACTGAACCGAGTGAGTTAAACCCAAAGGAACCCGAAGCTGCACAACTCGCACTAAACATGAAAACCCAAGCTGAGCCACCACCACTACGGCTGTCGGAAACAAGCCCAAACCGGGTCTAACCCGAATCGAATCAAAACAGAATGAAACCCGAACCAAAATCAAAATAAGCTGAATGTATAAATACCCACTTACCATCGCCGCTGTTAAGGTTTCATCGACACCGTCACCACCGCCGCAGTGGCGGCGCCGCCCCCCTTTCTTCATCTCTTGTCTCTCTCCATCTCTCTCTCTCTTCACGCGGCTGAGTGCCATCGCCGCCGCCACCAGACAGTGGTGATGGTCGGCCATCCCGTATGCGAGGGAAGAAGGGGTGTTGCAGGTGTCTGCGCGAGGGAGGAGGACTGGTAGGGTGAGTGTAGGTAGAATGGCTAGGGTGTGGCTGATGACAATCGAATGAGAATGAGGGGGTGTGTTGTTTGAAGATGAACTCCATTGTCTAATGCCTGTGTTTTGATATAAGATGAAGAAGAAGATGGTTTAGAGATGGGGTAACGGCTGAAGAAAAAGAATAGAATTTTAGGGTTTTGACCCTCATGACTAGTAATATATACCAGATTTGGTTTAATGGGCTTGGGTCCAAGTCTCACTAGCGTGTAACCAGCTTCTTGTACGGTCCAAACGTATTTCTAAAACTCGTTTTCGTTCCTGAATTTTGTAAAAAAAAAATAATTAAATTATTTAACTAAAAAAATAAATAAATAAATAACCTAATTAATTAGATTAAAGAATAAATTCTTTAACGATTATTTATCTCGCGAAAGATTTCTGAGGTCTCAAACGTTAGGATTCGGATCTTACAAAACGGGTCAGATTTAGGGAATCCATTTTGACGGATGTTACAGTCTCCCCTACTTTAGGAGATTTCGTCCTCGAAATCTAAGATGAAGACTTTTGAAAAGATGACATCTAGGGATTCAAAAGAGAGAATAGATGAGACTTGATCATGATGTTTGTTTAAGGAAATTGTTTTCACATAAATAAAGAATAGAAGGATGGTTTTAAAGGTAAGGAGATAAGTTAGGATTCGAACGTTTAAACAGACTTGATTACGAACGGGGTTCGTGTAAAAAGGCATGAAATAATGGAGAATAAGGGGAGTATGGAAGTGAACGATTGACTCTTAATGTATGCAAGTATAAGAATGACATAAGCATTAGATAGATGAAAGTGATGTGTTAAGAATGAAGTCTCGTCATGGATAATCGGATATAATGCGTTTGGGAGTTGTCTAAAGTTTGTATTAGGTCCAAAGGTCTGCAAAACACTGAATTTCTCATGGTACATTTTACGAAGGTTTGGTAATATGGTGAAAACACTTATATATAGGAAGTACCAGCGGCGTATCCACCGTGTTTTGACCACATTACGTCCGTTTCGTATTCGGTGTTATGTTACGTTCCGTGTCTTACCATACACAGTAGTACACTCTATGATTCTCATGCGCCTATCACCATAATCCCGTGTGCACCCGCGATTATATTTATCATCGCATGATCCGCATAGCTTGTACTAGTTGTGTACGAATTAGGGTATACATAAATTTGAAAAATATGAATGCGTACGTATATGAGTGTAGTATGTAAGCAAGTCCATGCTTAAGTATGTATGGGACCCACGTAAGCGAATCCCTTGAATTACGCTCGCGTATGGGTACGAATGTATGAATCATGAGTATGAATGAAAGTATGAGCATAAATATAAGTTTAAGTATGATTATTCACGTAAGTATGATTATAGGCATAAAACATTCGAGTAGTATGAGTATAAGTATAAGCACAAAACGTATGAGTATAAGCAAAAGCATAAAACGCATGAGTATAAGTGTAGGTACGAATAAGGAAAATTACGTATATAGTGTATGTCGAAGTATAACGAATTTAGGCATATAAAACATTTGAGAAAGTTGAATATGTAAAACGAATGATATAAACGAAAACGTCACGAAGTATCGACCAAAACGTGTACGATGATATGCCTGTTTAGTTGTTTAAGCGAACTTTGAGTTTATTAAATCAAAATAGATTAAGTTTGATTTGGAAGGTAGAACACAGTTTGTAAATGTAAGACAATATGAAATATCCATTGGTTATGCATAACGTGTTTTGTAATGAACGGAAATGCTACTTTTGTTTAAAAGAGTTTACGTATGTTGAAGGTTGTCGGTCCCCATGAAGTCCTCTTGCCCACGTGTTTTGAAATTTGAATGGCAAATTAAGCGTGTAGGAAAAAGTTTTCAAAAATAGTAGGTTTGCCTCATTTGCCTCAAAACAAGAAATTTTGAATTTTGGAGGTTCTTGTGAAAGTGTTGGTCCTTAGGAAGAAATTTAGCAAAAGGACTTAGTGATTATTGAAAAGAGTTTAACAAATGATTTGTTGATGTCGAAAAGTGTTTTTTTGGTAAAACGTTCGTATAATATCTATAAGATCTTATAAGTATATGAGAAAGTTTATTTGAATTCCGATTGAGAATGAAAGTCTTTAGTATGGTGATATAATGTGAGTATGTGTTTTAGTGATTAAGTCGAATATGAAGTTCATGGGCAAGAGATTCATTGGACCGATTGAATTGATAGGTAGCATTTCGTAAGGTTTTGGAATTCGGTAAATAAAACGTTTTAAGACATGATTAAGAATCTCGTGTATATGAGTTGAGTGAAAATAGATTATAGAATAAGAAGTACGTTTGATAAAGCAATGTATTTTGAAATCTGTATAACTAGGTATTTTGAATAATGCTAAATGATTTAGGTATAAAACATGATCGGGTTTGCATAATAAAATGTTTTGAAAGAAAGTTTTGGTAACGATCACCTAGATAAGGGAATCACCCCTAACTCGTTGGTGAGGTCGTTTTAAGGAAAGAAGGAGTGGAGTTAATCGTCAAGGTAAGGAAATCACTCATATCTCGATGATATGTCTCCCTTTATCATTACAAGGAATATCAATTAAAATTATATGAAATCATGCATATGTATAAATGTATGAAAAAGATTTAGTATGTTGTGTCTGTGAAAAGAAAATATCGAAAGTAAATTTGAATTTGAAAGGTTGCATCGTATAAGATAAATAATAGAAACACATGTTTGATTAAAATTTGGATGGTTCCAAAACGGAACTTTGACTAACAAAGTGGTCGAAAAGTCTTTCGAATTTGAGGAGCATACTTTGGCCTAATAGGTGGAATACTCTTGCCGACAAGTCGGTTAACGGTATTTACCCTTCTGGATACTACATGTTCCAATTCAATCGAAAATTCGAGACTTGGCGGGATTTATAAAAATCAAGGAGTGGAACTAGTCGGCAAGGTGCAGGTTTCACCCCTAACTTGACGATTTCGTATCCTAAGTGTGGTTAGTACTCGTCGGGACAAAATTTAATTTCAACACTTTGACGAGGGTCCACTAGAATTTGAAATTTGAATTTCTCCATCAAGGTGAGGATTTCACTGCTAACTTGATGGTGAATTTCATGTAAAAAGGAAAAGTAAATGAATTGAGAGTTGTTCACCAAATTGTGGGTTTCACGCCTATTTTGGTGAAGTTGTCTCATTTGTGCATTACGAGTGGTTTCGTTTTTAGTATAAATGAGTAAACAGTCATATGTTCCAAACAATAATAACAAGTATAAGCACATAAAGCATTTCAAGAAATTAACATGTAAAAGACATTGCAAGAATAACACATAAAGATGTTCATAAAAATAGCATGTGAAGCAAGTATGGTCGAATTTGGTGTTTAACTATAGACTAGGTCAAAAGCATGGAAAATTTTCCTAATTCCCTATAGTTATGGCTCTGATACCAATCTGTCACAGCCCAACCGATGGCGGAAACATCGGAGTGAGATGAAATAGATTGCAAGAGACTTCATAACACTATTGTTTGTGACAAGTATTTAAATAATAAATTTCATTCCATTTCTAAAGAGTTAATTACAAGGATTTGAAACAAATACAACAACATAAATAATGAAATACAATACAATAAGAATACAAAATTTAAACTGTGTATCTAAGCATCCTACTAGATTCCATGCATCACCAACATCATCGCTGAACCTGCAACATGTTTTAAAAGTATAGTTCAATACAAAGGTATTGGCGAGCATACAAGTTTGGTGCGTAGTATATAAGTATAAAAATAATAAGGAACAATCAACTTGGCGAACCTGGTTATCAAGATTAACGTATTAAACTAGCATGCGATTTACAAGTCAACCCTCTGTTTATGCAAGTATGAATAAATAAACCTAACATGACCTCTCGTTCATGGGTGGTGCGTTACTCCTATAGCGCTATACATGTTAAGTGGAGGCTCGTACGAAGCTAATGACAAGTTCATCACATAAGAATCACCCAGAAAACACGAATCAAGCATAACAAATAGTAAGCATGTATTGGATTGTTTGTTTATGTATTTGCAAAAAATATGTATATTAAGTGTGTTATGTATATAAAAACATGTTACACCCAAAAGTGTGAAAACGGTAAAATGGGTCAAGTATACTGACAAAATTGCTAAGTCTTCCGATTATCCAAGTGTTGACGAGCGTACGAGTTTAGGAGGATGGAACACCGCGGTCACCCTATATGGGCAAACGAGGGTGCATGAGTAAACGGGATTATGACGGAGGATTTGAAGTGGGATTTAAAGTATATCTAGTTGATATAAATGTATGTATATATAAATATTTATATATGTATTTTATATAGTTTAAGTAATATTTCTAAATTAATTCTATCAAAAGTATTGTTGAAATGTTGTCAAAAAATAAAAAATTAAAATTAAAATTAAAATATTCATACACTTATATCTATTTTATAAAAATTAATCGAATTTGATAGGTTTCGTTTTATAAAATTTACACGTTTCATTTTACGGAATTTTACGAAAAACGGGTAGAGTTTCCTCTGTTTTTTGAAGACCCCGATATAATATTCAAAACGCAACAATAAACGGACAACAAACACCATATATATTTCTATATACAAATTTTGTAAATACTACAAGCGTACAGTTAATTTGTTTTACAATTTCATTAGTCGGTTCGGATTGAGAGTTTGGTTCCGCGATTAAAACAATAACTAAATCTAAAACAATATAACTAATATTTGCGTCATTAAAACACCGAGGCTCGCGTTAATAAAATATCGTTAACATAAATAATATGACGAATTTCTAGACGTTAGAATTTACCGAACATCGAATCTGACCTATTTGACTGTTTGACCAGGTTTGACCCGAACCCAACACCGAGCCTGATGTTGACCAACAGTTGACCGACTTCGACTGCGCGGACTTATGTTGACTGAACTGCGGCTGAATTTGAGATTAACCGCAACTGAACCAAACATCAAAACTGAACCGAGTGAGTTAAACCCAAAGGAACCCGAAGCTGCATAACTCGCACTAAACTCGAAAACCCAAGCTGAGCCACCTCCACTACGGCTGTCAGAAACAAGCCCAAACCGGATCTAACCCAAATCGAATCGAAACAGAATGAAACACGAACCAAAATCAAAATAAGCTGAATATATAAACACCCACATACCGTCGTCGCCGTTAAGGTTGCATCGCCACCGTCACCACCGTCGCAGTGGCGGCGCCGCCCCCTTTCTTCATCTCCTCTCTCTCTCCATCTCTCTCTTTTCACGCCGCTGAGTGCCATCGCCGCCGCCACCAGACAGTGGTGGTGGTCGGCCGTCCCGTATGTGAGGGAAGAGGGGGTGTTGCAGGTGTCTGCGAGAGGGAGGAGGAGTGGTAGGGTGAGTGAAGGTAGAATGGCTAGGGTGTGACTGATGACAATCGAATGAGAAGGAGGGGTGTGTTGTTTGAAGATGAACTCCATTGTCTAATGCCTGTGTTTTGATACAAGATGAAGAAGAAGATGGTTTAGAGATGGGGTAACAGCTGAAGAAAAAGAATAGGATTTTAGGGTTTTGACCCTCATGACTAGTAATATATACCAGATTTGGTTTAATGGGCTTGGGTCCAAGGCTCACTAGCGTGTAACCAGCTTCTTGTACAGTCCAAACGTGTTTCTAAAACTCGTTTTCGTTCCTGAATTTTGTAAAAAAAAATTAATTAAATTATTTAACTAAATAAATAAATAAATAACCTAATTAATTAGATTAAAGAATAAATTCTTTAACGATTATTTGTCTCGCGAAAGATTTCTGAGGTCTCAAACGTTAGGATTCGGATCTTACAAAACGGGTCGGATTTAGGGAATCCATTTTGACGGATGTTACATTATACCCAAAAGTGCATTAAAGCGAAAAAAGGTCAAGTGTGCTCACGGTTTTGCAAAGCTTCAAACTTTAGAATCCCGTGAAAAGTTAAGTAAGTTGAGGATGGAATCACCAAAGTCACCCTACATGGGAGAATCGAGGGTATGTAAGTTTACGGATTTAGAATGGAACATTCAGATTTGGAATTTAAAGCATCAAAAAGTATGTATATAAAAGTAATATCTAGTTCTAAGCGCTTGTTTATGACACTATGTTATGTGGTTTCATTGGTCCCAAATTGCCCAGTAGAATCATCAACGAGAATCTTAGATTATAGATATAATAGCCTAAGTTTATGATGGTTAATCATAGGTTGATTAGCATCACAAATTCAGCCTTGTTTTATATAGTTATATGTATATTCATATGATAATAATATTAACCTAGACTAAGGCCAATCATAGATAATCATGTAGCATCATGTATATCAAGCATGGAGGTTAAAACCTCATTATATGATTCACCACTACACAAACCATCACAAGGATGGTTCGGAGGGTCATGAATAACAAGAAATAAATCTAACTGTTTGCAAGCTCAAGTGACCAAGTACTCTCTAACCCGGATGTGCCAACACATCATGAAAAGAATTATCTAAGTGAGGGAGGCTAGACGGGACTAAGGTACTTTGATACTAGTAAGTTACTTGAATGTTTATACACAAGTTCACAAATGAAGGAGTGGAACTTAGTTTGGAAAGGCAAAGCTCCCATTTGTCCACACTTCACAAGTCATAAGTTCATCATATGAAAGATGATGACTTATGCTTGCTTTCATCACTTGATTGGGATATGTATAAACTGAATTTAAGAGTTTTGAACGCATAATCTTAGTGAAAATTATCCTAACACAAACCCACAACTATAGACTAGTTTGTGAGCTTGGTGAGTTTAAGATTCCATCAAGTTTTTATCAAGATCATGAAGGTATAAAAACATGAAACAAAATAGAAAGTTTGACACACTTTGGGCCTCAAATGTGGTGAGGTTTCACCTTAGTTTGCCCAAGAAAACTTGTGAAAACCTTCCTAGATGTTATCCTTTTAGAAGAAGAAACAAGAAGAAAAGAGATGAAGAAGTGAGTTAGAACTCATTTTGAATCACTGAAAACTTTCTGCCAAAGCTGGGAATTTAGATGATTTAGAGAGTGTTTTGGAGTGATTAAGAGGTTTGTAAAGTGGAAAAGAGTGGGGAAAGTGTTGTTTATATAGGGAGGGATTAGGGTTAGTGTTAAAAGGGTATTTATTTCAAGTTAGTTGGGAGATAAGGGCCTAAAACCAACCAATACTTGGTTGTGAATAAGTGGGCTGTGGATTGTTGTTTTGGCACCCAAAAGCTGGCAGAAACAAGTTGTTTCTTTATTTTTTTGTCCAATTGTTTCATAAATTTCACATATGTATATATAAGGGATTTTAGTGAAATGAACATGTAATTATAGGAATAAATGGGCCAAAAGAATCAGCCCCATGCGCTGATGAAAGGCTGGCCGCACATGGATCAGTTTGTGATCAATATATTTGTCTTGGCAACTCTATATTGATATATTAATATGTATTATTAATATGGTATTAAGTGACTTATTAAACATATATATGCATATGTTAATGTTAATGTTTAATTTACATGAAATCAAGTAATAAATTTATATAAAATAAAAGTATAGGTTGTGTATTGTGAATGTATAATCAAGTGTTTGCACGTATAGGATATCTAGAATCTCGTATTGATTGTAAGTTACGCATGTGTTTACAAGGGTACGAGTATGAATCAAATGTATAAAATGATTAAATGTTTAATCATGTAAATATAAACGAAGTATAATTCGTATGAAATAATTAATTTTATTACAGTCGAAGTCTCGAATTACAATGATATAAAACGAAATACGATAACACGAGATTACAAGTTTCCGAGAATAGAAATACAATACAAGCTTTCTAATTAAGGAAAGTTACAAAACATGGGGCGTTACAGGTCGTGTCAGAATCAGAATCAAGATTGTGGGGTATTGAAGTGTTGGTGTTCTTTAGGGTGACCAAAACCCCCTATTTATGATGCATACTTAGAAACTACATTTAACTGTCATAGTGGGTTTTTTAGTCTGATCGTTTTTTGGGTTTTAGTTGTTAATGATCATGCTCAACCCATTATGAAATCATGTGATTAAAATGTAACTTTTGAATGATTTGAAACTACTAACTGAAGTTTTAATATGTAAATCGAGAAAAACGCACAAAAATACCCTTGTCGTAAAAGAACCCATAATCAAAACCCCAAGTGCGCGTTACGAAACTTGTTGTAATCAATCAGAAAACTTAGTAGTTAAGAAAACTTGGCAGTTGATGAACCAAACCGCACAAAAATACCCTTACTAGACTCACAATTAAAAACTGAATCTTTTAGGATCAAAACCCGAGCATACGCGATAAGAACCGACACAAAAATCGAGAAAGACGCACGATTGGGCGAAAAAGGCGGCCGAGGGCACGTGGCGGGTCTAGGCCAGGCTGACCGCCCTGGCGCCACACGAGAGGAACCCCGGTTTCTCCGGCGACGTGCGGGAGATGCTAGTCTGGGCTATACAACGACAGGCCTGGGAGAGGTTTAGTTGCACTAGTTCGATCGCAAATCAATACTTCTTACTCTCTCTAATTACTGTTCTATTACCTAAACCCCTAAACCTCGAAACTCTGCTCCGTAGAAAGCGTGCTAACCCTAATCACTGGTACGATACCTAGTCCGATCGATCTATAAACTAATCAACGGATGCTTAAGTGTTGCCTGGATAAGGCTATACTTTGTCATCTACGTTGTGGTTTTGATCTCGTGATTATCGTTAAAGTTTGAATTGGGTTAATACACTAATACGTGTTGCATTGTGTGTTTAATTAGGAACCCATGACTTAGACCAGAAGGCTATTACAAAAAACCCTAACACTGTAAAGTGAGTCATTCTTTTATTCTCACAACATCGTGAGTCATTCTCTTTTATCAAATGCTTTCAAAATACTAAATGTTTTCAAATTGTAACTTTTATTACAGTGATTAAGTCTTTGTATTCTTATATGAAAATTACTATCAGTATTTGTATACTGATAAGCTTCACTAGTTGGGAGAATGACCAACAGTGATATGACCACAGTCACAGGAATCACCTAGTGACAAATACTTTTGAATAATAGTAAGATATAAACATATGTAAAAACTTTTAATGCTGTAAATATAATATGGTATCTTTTTATAAATCTGAATGAACTCACCAGTATTTTTCGCTGATCAAATGTTTTTAAAACGCGTTTCAAGTGATTTACTGTGAAGAAAAGGATGGTTCTAAGAGGCACTCAAGCTTAAATAAGTGGCTATGTAAACCTGAATAAAAGGTGTTTTGTAATCAAGGGTTATCCCTTTGAAAATCCTTTATGTAAATATGGATTTCATCCCACAGTTTATGAAATGAAAACTATGGTGTTTTGAAAACTCAGATATTTTTCCTGACACCCGATACTGATGAAAATTCCGCTGCAATAATTTTAATAAACACCGGTACCACTTGTATCTGTTCACGACTTTCGTCCAGGGTAGGGTAGGGGGTTGTGACAGAAGGTGGTATTAGAGCCACTAGTTTAAGCTAATTAAGTATTGTGAAGATACTTAAAATTAGTAGTCAAGAAATAAATGAAATAACTTCTGTGATATTAATATTTGAAATATGTTTATAATACAGATGTCGAATGAAGTTAATCAATCTGCCCAGAATAATCATGAAAACTCTTTAGATAAAAGTGTCATAGAGAATATAATAGCTCAGGGAATAGCTGACACAATACCCTTAATTATCGAAGTTGTAAGAAACCCTGTTGTCACACCCCAAAAACGTCGCAGCAGAATATAAAACGTAGTGGTTACGGAAGTTGGTGCCCATTAATATCTTGCTGGACGATGCATCGTAATGTTGGACATTTCAACTTAAATAAAACATAGTTTTTAAAACATAAAGTCTTAAAGTTCGTCACAACCACACCATAGTTAAGTTGTTTTGATCCTTATGGATCTTATTACATTGGTCCCAAATAGTTTTAAAAGTTTGTCCAAAACATCATCAAATCAAACATGCATTAACAACCACAAGATACGCCATAATTCCCGAAGCCGAACTCAAGTACTTGAAGAACACGTTAAAAATCAAGTGTCAACACAAAGGAGGGTGAGTTCACATATCTAAATTTAAATAATTTGACCCAAAGAAAACTTTCTAATTATGTGTTTATTATTAAAACATCCATATAATCTTTAAGAAAGTTATTTTATTTCCTTATAAAAATTCAAGGGTCAGCCGTCGCAAGCATTTCCGTAGAACCTTCCGACCATAAACATCTTCCCAAGTTTACTTATTAAATTGATAGCATCAAATGTTCGGACTCGTAAGTTAGCAAGACATTACGAACTATATATTAACAATGAAGGTATAATCAATGCTAGACTATAACATATCTCAATTCGTCGTTTGATTTGACACGGGGCGACCGGTCACAACGGGGTTGTCAACCCGATGGATCTACCAACAATTCCTCGCGTGCAATACTTAAATGATTAAACGACATTACTTGCACATGGCCCATATCGTGGCCATCTATAATGCCTGCCTCATGAACAATATATATATCCTACTAATAATGATAAATTTAATATATCATGTTGTACGAATTCACCGAAGTCCCCACCGAAACATAAGCCAATAACCCGACACTTATTCTCTTGAGATCAAGCGAATTCGTTCCAACTTTAAATTTAAGCAATTTTAAATCTACACGGTCGTTTTCTCTGAAACACCGTAATAACCCCCATTTCTCCCCGAAACATATTTATTAACCAAAAAACCGTCTCTACTCGAAACATATATATATTTAACAAATCCATATATTTTCCATGAAAATATACATTTTATATATCCAAAGGTATGTTTTATTTAAAAACATCTTTAAACCTTTTAAGGCGTGTTCTTCCCCCAAAACATATACAAAACAGTAAAAAGAGGGGGTTTAGTGACACTCACCTTTGGGTGCGTATTATAAATAGCGCAATCCCACAAATTGATTTCTACACGTCCTAATATACGTAGGAACGATTTATCAATCAATATATATCACAAAATTTCTAAGTTTCTCCGTATCTTAGAATTTTCACATAACTTTGAGATTTTCTCAAAACGTCATTATTTTTTATTATGTTGGCACATTAATATATATATATATAGGACAAAGATCCGTTAGGAACCACCCCTTATTGCGAGAACCGCGAGAACCAATGTGAACACAACCAAAAATACCTAAAAATAGCTAAAAAACACACAAATTTTTTTTTAATATTTTTTAGAGTAAACTGCAATTTTACCCCCTGGGGTTAGGGGTCATTGGCACCCTTACCCCCTCTAAGGAAATAATTGCAATTTTACCCCCCATTGTTCACTGTTATGTCGCAACCTTACCCCCGGCCTCAGTCAACGGTAGTTTGACCCTTATAGGTAAGGGTATTTTGGTAATCTTACCCTATATTTATTATTATATTATTATTTTTATTATTATTGTTATTATTATATATATATATATATATATAAAATACATAGTTCTTCTTCTTCAATATCTCTAAAACCCTTTTCTTGCCCAGTACCATCTCTCTCCTGTCTCTCTCACATCCACCACAATAATCACCATCGGGCACCACCACTGCCACCGCCATTCACCACCACAATCACCGCAACTGCCGCCGCCACACAACCACCACCCACAAACATTCACTAAACATCACTCTCTGAAACACCATACCCACCAGATTCGAGAAACATTGGATGGATTTGTTGAGAGACTGGATGTTCTAAATACCAACCTAGCCAATCAATCGAACCTACAAATCACAACCGATCAATCGAACAATGATTTGAACACGTCTGGTGAAACTGAGATTTCAAGATTCAATGTGAAGGATGTAACGGTGCACGAAATCGCTCAAGTTAAGAATCAACAAGGTTTAAATAATGTAAGTAATCCTATTCATTAGGTAGATTGTTGTTTAAATTGTAATGGTATTTTTGACATTGACCCAACTCATATCGGACATCTCTCGATCTTTTATAATATGATCGCAGCAAAATGATCAAGATTTGCTCGTTGGATGCATTGCACAGCCCCTAGGATCCTCTAAAGGCAGACCGACTGCTGCTTGCATCATATACAAATGTCTCAGTCATTGGCGGTCATTTAAAGCTGAAAAAACCAGCATTTTTGATCGTATAATTCAAACTAATGAAAGTTGCTGGTATTGACACAACGGCAACTTGAAGCCAAAAGCCATGCTTCTCTTTTCAAGATGCAGCTATCAGCATCTGTTGAAAAGATATATGGAATGATACGTGACAACTTAAAGAAACAGACTTCTCCATTGCTTGGATTGTGCATCCAGGTACTTAAATACACCTTATATAACTTTAATCCGTTTGCAGTTTATATTTTGTTAACATTTGTTTGAAGCTTTCATATCTTATTATATGTTAATGGTTTAGGCACCAAGAAAATCCAGAGAAAACTTGCTAAAGGGGCCCACCATTGTAGTAATACCGCCACCACTACCGCTGCTGCTGCGTTTATGAGAGCTCATATTCATATTCATTCTTCTTACTTCCATAAATTAGAGCTACTCAAATTTATTTTGTCAAAGTTGTTCACTGATTTTTAAACACATGTGGAAGTGATAAATCTTATTGGCCGGAGTTGCAGGTTTCCGGCGGTGGCAGTGGTGGTTGTGGTGGTGGCTGGAGGTGGCAGTGTGGTTGTGGTGGTGGCTGGAGGTGGCAGTGGTGGTTGTGGTGGTGAATGGCGGTGGCAGTGGTGGTAGGGGGTAATATCACAGAGTGCACAAAACACAGGGGGTAATATGAAAGGGCATTATAGTCATTTCAAGTTATAGTCAACAGATTAGTCAACAAATTTGAGGCCGGGGGGTAAGGTTGCAACATAATAGTGAACAGTGGGGGGTAAAATTGCAATTATTTCGTTAGGGGGGGGTAAGGGTGCCAATGACCCCTAACCCCAGGGGGTAAAATTGCAGTTTACTCTATTATTTATAAAAAAATCGCTACTTTAGTAGCAAAAAAAAAAAAAAAATTGGCTACTAAAAGTAGCGATTTTAACGTAAAAAATATTAAAAAAAATTTGTGTGTTTTTTTATTTTTTTTTATTTTTTTTAGGTTTTTTGGGGGTTTAGTTTTTAGCATTTTAGCTTGGGGGGGGGGGGGGTTTAGGTTTTTTGGGGGTTTTAGTTTTTAGCATTTAGCTTGGGGGTGTGGGGGTTAGGTTTTTTTAGGTTTTTTTTAGCTATTTTAGGTTGTGTTCACATTGGTTCTCGCGGTTCTCGCAATAAAGGTGGTTCTCGCATGAACCTTACCCTATATAAATATATATATAAATATATATATATATATATATATATATATATATATATATATATATATATATATATATATATATATTTAAGATTTTGCGACTTGAACGATTTTATTGGTGACCCTTATCATGTAAATCAGTTAACACTCCCATTTATACGTAATATATCTATGATTTGCGCGTCGTAATATATATACATAAACGTATACATATACTTAATATTATAACACACGAAATCTCATTAACTTATTTGTTTTATCATTTATAAAGCACGTATACATGAAATAACTTACCAAGTTAACATATGTATCAATTTTCATGCTCGACAAACAAGTTACACATTTAACGCGATTTTACCGTTGCTACCGCTTTAAGCGCACAAGTGTACATGCACAGTCTAAATTCCCGCTATCATGTCAACACTTAACATATTATCATATACACATATTTAAATTACATAACACATTTTAACACATAAGGTTCAACCATAAATAACCTATGCTAGTGCACATTGTAAAACGCGTATTTTAGTGATTCAGTAACGTTTTCGGGCGTCGGAAGTCACGTACGACTACCCAAACACCAAGTAAACTAAAAATACTTATTGTTATACTAAAAATATCAGTTTACTTACTAATTTAAAACAGTTTCGTGAAAACCCTTCGAAAAGCCGATTTTTATCCGTTTTACCGCATAGTTTTGCGTTAAACGTTACCATAACCATCCCAACTCGTAACGACTCAATATTTTAACATAATACATGTTATTTACTGATTAAAATGATGGTTATAATCAGATTAGTGCAGTTTTCATGTAAGTCACTTAAATCATGCGATTTCACATATTTTACAACCCTTTAAGCACAATGTACAACATGCAAAGCTAGCAAACTTTATGACAAAGCCTCATGCTATTTTAACACTTCAAATATTATTATTTTTAGTGTTTAGAATCTGATTAAAAAATATTTTTATCATATCATATTCAAATCATCATTTCATGATCATACATCCCCATGCATGCTTAAGTACAAGCATCTAATGCATTCAATTCACATCATCATCAACATGCATGAACTAATTTATATCCAACATGCATTTAACTCATGTTTAATCATTCAAGAACATTCTAATCTTGATATGATTATCATCCAATCATTTATCATAAATGCAAGAATCTTGTTCTTACATGTTTATGAACTAACATCAAATTTTCACATGCATGCATATATACATACATATATATATATATATATATATATATATATATATATATATATATATATATATATATATATATATATATATATAGTGTGAGGTTCATTGGGGAACACTAAAAAAGTGGGGAACCGAGGAACACTCTTAAAAATTTAACTTAACATGTTCAAAATTAATTTTTTAAACATCTTTTTCGGCGCTTCTCCTTATATATACTTGTAGAAGCATTTTTAATAAAAAAAATCAAAAACGAAAAATATTAAAAAAAACAATTAAAAAAAGGCTAAATTTTTTTTTTTAGAAAAAATATTTTTTTTATCTGACTAGTTTCTCCTCCTTTTTATAAAGAAAAGCGCTGAAAATTTTTAAAAAAAAAATTATTTTTAACATGTTAAGTTAATTCTATAAGATATAACTGTTTTTTAAACATTTTTTTTTATATTTTTAGTTTTTGATTTTTTTATTAAAAATGTTTCTACTTGTATTTATAAGAAAAAGCGCCGAAAAAAATTTAGAAAATGATTTTTTTTAACATGTTAAGTATAATTTTTAAGAGTGTTCCCCCGTTCCCCACTTTTTTAGTGTTCCGCAAAGAACCCTCCCCTATATATATATATATATATATATATATATATATATATACGACCACATATATGCATACACACATGAGTCCAAAATTTCACTTTTCATATTCACCTTTAATCATAGAAACCTTTATAAAATCAACTTTTAATCATGCATACATCAAATCCCTTATGAGTGACATCAATAAAAAACATTCGAATTCAAAACCCAATCTCATATACATACATACATACATACATACATACATACATACATACATACATACGACCATACCCACATATATATTATTCATCCATTTCATTTTTATTCAAAACCCCATTTGTCTTAGTTTTTAAGTTTATGTTTAGATTCAAGAACAAGAGAAACTTTCACTATCATCTTCATCACCATTAATCATGAACAAGATTTGAAAGATGAAATGTTATACCTTTAAGATTCTTAGTGGGTTTTTAACCAAAACGATGATATGAAGCCTTCTTCTTACTTGAATCTCCTTGGAATCACCTCTAAACCTTCATACAAGCTTGAAAACACCTTGGAATGCCTTCAAATCTTCAAGAAATGGTTTGAAATTTTTGAAAGTGTATGGATATAGGGGTGTTCGGCCGAGCTATGTATGAGAGAGAGAATTGATTTTGAAATGGTTTCTTGGTTAATGGAAGATTTTAGAAGATTTGTTGAAAAGGCTATTCATTGTTTGAGATTTTCAAGACCCATAAGTGTCAAGTGAGAGAGTGTGGACACTCCCTTTAGCCACCACCTTTCACAACACACACACACACACCACACATATATATACATAAATATATAAATTGTTGACCAAAAACTGGTATTTTACTGATTACCGGGTATTTTATCTAACGTTTTAATCCCGTTTTAGCGCGTTTTAAATTATTTTTATCAATCTATAAAAATAAACTCGCCAAAATATTACTGAAATAATTATCAATTGCCTTGACTGGTTGCGTTGACAATATTTTGTCAGATACGCACAGTATTGCGTGGTACGCGCTTAAACTCGAAAAATAGAGTTTCCTAGCGTTTTAATTTATTTTTCCTTTCGGACATGATTAAAATTACTATTCTAATCATAATGAATTATTTTTAGGAATTTAACATTGATCAGGCGGTCACCGACGTTCGTTTCGCATTTTGTTCGTTACGCGATAAGCGTTTATCTTATTGTTGCCAACATAATTTTTATCAAAGTTTGGATTTACCAACACATCAAATATCACACATAAATATTAATATCAGTCAAATACAACCTTTTATTCATTCATGACACGTGTTACGTTCGTACGGTGCAGCCTCAATAGCCGGGTGTCACAGTCTCCCCCTGTTTAGGGAATTTCGTCCCCGAAATTCTATTCTACAGGTTTCGTTTTCGCACTAGGTGGGAAGAGATGAGGATATTTCCATTGCATCTAGTCCTATCGTTCCTAAATCATAAAATGGCTGATGCAAATTGTCGTGAGTATACAACAAAATCATTCGAATATGCAAGAATGGTACCAACTCTGGCTTCGCCAGAACCTGTACTAATTTCTCATTATATTTGGGGATTAATTAGTGAAATCCGTGATATAGTCAAGGCAGCTAGACCTCAGACTATTGAGGAGATAATTGAGCTGGCCAATACTTTGACAGACGGATTAATCCGCACGAGAGAAGAAAACAAGAATAAAGAATTAGCTCAGAAGATTACCCAAGAATTTCGCTCGTGTAATACCTACAGAAGGAAAGGAGTTGGGCAGTCTTCTGCACCACCTTTCTGTAGAAACTGTAGAAGGAAGCATTCAGGAAAATGCAATTTTAGGAGAACACCTTACTGTAACTTCTGCAAGACAACCGGGCATGTAGAGGAAGAATGTAGAAGCAAAAATAATATTTGTTTCAAATGTGGAGAGACAGGTCACATTAAGCCATATTGCCCGAAACTGACTAAAGCACCTGAAAACAAGGCAAAAGCAGTAGACGGAGCTAAAAAGAACGCGCGAGCATTCGTACTTACTTCGCAGGAGGCAACGATGATTCCCGATGTGATTTGACTCTGGTGCAAATCAAAGTTTTATAAATACTACATTTTGTCAAGCATTTAATCAACCGTTAACTAAGCTTAGTCAAGTTTGTACGGTAGAAATGGTAGAAGGAAACTCCATCAACATACATGAAATACTTCAAGGAGGGAAGATAGAATTATTAGGAGATAAGTTCACGGCAAACTTGCTACCAATGAATCTAGCTGGATTCGATGTAGTATTAATAATGGACTGGTTAGTGGCCAATCATGCTTGAATCCTATCTGATCAAAATACTGTTGAGATTCGTAAGCCAACAGGAGAAATGATCATGATTCGAGGAGACAAGCCAATCAAGTCCACAAAATTCATCTCCGTGATGAAAGCTGCAAGTTATGCATGGAAGCAAGGCATAGTGTATATGATCTATGTGATCATTAACACTAAAGGCAAGCAACTGAAGGAAATTCGATAGTATCGGAATACCCTAACGTTTTCCCAGAAGATTTACCTGGACTACCGCCTGGCCGAGAAGTAGAATTCAGAATTCACTTGATACCTGGAACTGCGCCAATTGCTAAAGCAACTTATCGATTAGCACCGATGAAGATGCTGGAATTAAAGAAGCAATTAGTTGAATTACTAGAAAAAGGTTTAATACAACCAAGCTCATCCCCTTAGGGAGCACCTGTGTTGTTTGTCAAGAAGGAAGATGGTTCGATGCATATGTGTATCGATTATAGGGAATTGAATAAGGTCACAATCAAGAATCGGTACCCATTACTGAGAATTGATGATCTATTTGATCAACTCCAGGGAGCTTGACATTTTTCCAAGTTCGATCTACACTTAGGATACCATCAACTGAAAGTACAGGAAGAGGACATTCCTAAAACTGCTTTCAGAACTAGGTATGGTCATTACGAGTTTACAGTCATGCCATTTGGCCTAACAAATGCTCCAGCAGCATTTATGTTTATGATGAATAGGATACGTAAACCGTATCTGGATAAATTTGTAATTGTCATCATAGACGATATACTTATTTATTCCAAGAGCAAAGAAGAGTATACTAAGCATCTACATGTACTTTAACACTATTGAGAAAAGAGAAGCTTTATGTTAAATTCTCTAAGTGTGAATTCTGGTTGCAAGAAGTGCAATTTTTAGGACATTTGATTAACCATGAAGGAATTCATGTGGATCCCACCAAGATCGAGGCAATTACCAAATGGAAAGTCCCTAAGTCACTAACAGAAGTCAGAAGTTGTCAAGCAGGATACTATAGACACTTTATTCAATATTTTTCACGAATAGCTGTTCTGTTAACCAAGTTAACATGTAAATCGGTTAAGTTTGAATGGGGAGCCAATCAGGAAGAAGCTTTTACAACGTTGAAGCAAAGATTAACGAATGCACTGATACTTGAATTACCAGAAGGAACTGAGGATTTTGTAGTCTTTTGTGATGCTTCTAGATTAGGATTACGATGTGTTTTGATTCTGCGTGAGAAGGTGATTGCTTACACGTATAGACAGCTAAAGAAGAAAGAAGAGAACTATATAACTCATGATTTAGAATTAGGAGCAATAATTTTTACTCTCAAAATTTGGAAACATTATTTGTATGGTAGCAAGTTACCATCTTTACAGATCATAAAAGCTTAAGATATATTTTTGGGCAAAAAGAGTTAAACATTAGGCAAAGATGATGGATCGAAATTTTAAGTGACTACGATTGTGATATCCAATATCACGAAGGTAAAGCTAATGTGGTAGCTGATGCTTTAAGTCGTAAGTATCATGAGAAGCCGAAAAGAGTACGTGCTCTCAGATTAAATCTGCAGATAGATTTAAAGGAACAATTAAAGAGTACCCAAGAAACAACAATCAAGGATGATGCTGAAGGATTAAAAGGAACAACAACGGAGCTAGAAAAAGGAACAGATGGAATTTGGAGATTCCATAAGAAAAGAATGTGGGTACATATCCAAGGAAACCTGCGACAAAGAATTTTAGAGGAAGCTCATAAGTCTAAGTATATGATGCATCCTGGTAGTGACAAGATATATCAAGATTTAAGGAAATTTTTTTGGTGGATAGGAATGACAAGGGATATAGCTAGTTACGTCTCTAAGTGTTTAACTTGTTCGCAAGTTAAAGCTGAACATCAGAAACCTTCAGGTTTACTTCAAAAATTAGAAATGCCAGTATGGAAATGGGAATTGATAACAATGGATTTTGTTACCAAATTGCCCAAAACAAGGAAAGGTAACGACACAATCTGGGTGATTGTGGATCAACTAACCAAGTCAGCTCATTTTCTACCAATGAAGGAAATCTTTAGTATGGAAAGATTAGCTAAGCTATATGTAAATGCGGTAGTTTCAATACATGGAGTTCCGTTATCCATAGTGTCTGATAGAGATAGTCGTTTTACTTCTCATTTTTGGAAAAGTTTCCAAAAAGCGATGAGAACACGACTAAAGTTGGGTACAACCTATCATCCTCAAACTGATGGACAAAGTGAAAAGACAATCCAAACAATGGAAGACATGTTAAGGGCTTGTGTAATAGATTTTGGAGGAAGTTGGGACGATCACTTGCCATTAATGGAATTCTCCTACAACACTAGTTATCATATAAGCATTAATGTCGCCCCATTTGAAGCACTTTATGGACGAAAGTGCCGAATGATACGTGGTCGAAAACCGGTGTTCGTTTATGTCTAAGTTCATGTTTTTGCTTAACTTTTAATCCCGAATAGCCTACTTGTAAAAGGATTTGTGTTTTGCAGGTCTTGTGAAGTTTAAGGAGCTAATTGGGAGCTAAACGGACCACCGGGATGAAAAACGAGCTACTAGGACGCAAACGGGTCAACCGGACTTGAGAGATTAAGAAAACAGAAAGTTGAAGTTCCGGGGGTCGTCGCCGATGACCATAAGGTCCGTCGCCGACGGCTTATGTAATATTCCGTCGCCAAAAAGCCCGTAGGCAGCAAGATAACACATCGGCCCCAAGTCACTATCCATGGACCGTCGCCGACGGGGCATCAGGCCGTCGGCGACGGCCCTCCAATATTGCTGCGCGGCTGTTACTTGTTTTGTAGTCAAATAACGAATCAAAGAGTGTGAGGGGTCATCAATTCGGCAGTTACACTTTGTTTTGGAAATTTGAACATTATCTTGGAGCCTAAACTCATCATCTTTCATCTACCATTCCACCAACCATCATTCCGACAACCCGAATCAAGAACGATAGCAACATCATCTTCTTGATTCGAAACCCTGGCTCCATCAATTCACCAATCCATCAACTCACTCATCCACTCACCATCATCACTCATCCAAAACCCTAACCTTCATCATTCACCATTCTACAAGTTCCAAGATAATTCAATTCAAGCTTCCATCATCCGTTGATCGTGCCATTTTCACCATGAGCGGCTAGTTTCTTGGAGGTTTCACCCCGGTGTAGGTTATTGTAAGTCTAGGGTTTAAACATTGTTCTTGGTTTAAGTTTGTGACAATTTGCTATTTGATTTTGAAGCTTATGACAATTGTCTTGATAAATTGTCGAGTGAAGATTAAATTTGACTTTATGAAATGTTTATGTGCAATTATGCCTTGTCTAGGTTAGAGTTTACATGTTCTTGGTAACAAAGTGCATTGTGGTCCGTTATTTATAACGTTGATAGCTTTTGGCACCTAAGCCTCGCGACACTAAATCCGTTAATCATCTTTGCAATTGATTCAAACCTAAAACGTGTAGAAACCCTAGGAATGCAACTACCGAACCGGGTGTGAACCTTGTTTTCTTATCATTGTTCAATCAATCAATTTTAATTCTTGCAATTTGTTAATCACTAGTAGTTCATCCATCCTTTCATTTTAGTAGTTTTAATCCACATCTTTTCAATCAATCAAAAATACATAAAAACAAAATAGCAAGCTTCATAATAGTGACACCTTTTTATAATTCGATCTAATCCATAGGCAAACCACATACTCTTCGTGGTTCGACCCCTTACTACCACTAACTATCTGTTAAGGGTAATTTGGGCTTATAAATATTATCTTTGACCGGAGCGCGACACTCTGATCAAATTTTGGCGCCGTTGCCGGAGAGTGTGTGCGCTTTGTGTTTGGATTATTGTTTGAATTTGCGTGATTATCTGTTTAATTTGTTTAGCTTTCTTTTTAGTACTTGTCTTTTTCCTTGTTACGCGGGGTGTGTTACTTGTGCAGGTTACAAGTAGTGCATGCATACGCGGAACTCCGGGAGGACTTCACCTTTAGTCTATGAACCGGAAATCGAAAGAGTCGCAAGAAGAAACCTAGCAAGCCGGTTAGAAGCAACACTTGCTTCTAATCAAACCAACCAAACACCACAACACACACCGTCCATTGAAACCGATTCAATGGCGAATCAAAACTCTAACCAAAACTTCAACCCAAACCAAAACCCAAACCAATTCCAATACCGAAGCAACTTCAATCCCGCCCCAAATGTTCAACCTTTACCTCAAGAGAGACTGGGGGGTAACAACAACAATGGACCACCCACACCACCGTTTCAAAACCAAAATCCCAATAACACCCAAAGAACACCCCAACAACAAAACCTTCATCGACACAATTCCTTACCCTTAAACCTTGATGATCGAAATGTCAATTCCGACCGCCGAGGCAACCGAGATCGTGGCAATCCCGCGAACGAAGATCCATTCTTCAACATAGACGATTTAAGGAACGCCATCCCCGATGATGAGCCGTTTAGTGTTCCTGGTTACCAATCGCCGGAACATGTAAGCATTCATACGGAAAATTCGGACGATGGGGGGTACTATGATGATAGGGTTAACGATGATGAAGATTGGGGCTACGTGAATAGGGGAAACGTCTACAACGCTAGAAGGTATGATGATGAGGAATTTGGCTACCAAAATGCCAATTACGTTGGGGACGACGAATACGGTTACGGAGGTGGAAGAAATGATGGTTATGGGAACAACCGTCAACCACGAAACAATGACCAACGGAACCGGAATGATGGGTTTTATAACAACAACAACAATGCAAACCCTAACAGGATTTCTCGTTTCGTGGGAGGTGGTAACCCAAGGGATAATAGAAGAGAGGATCGAAGAGATGATCAAAGAGGTGAAAGACGGGATAATAGAAGACCGGTCGATCAAGAAGTTAACGGTCCACAACGTCGTCAACGACCTCTACGGGGAGTGAATGATCGTTTTAGGCCAGTTGTCACCGAGAACGACTCACCAATCGTTTGTGAGAGGAGGATGTTTGATTGTAAACCACATTACATCAACATACTTCCTCATTTTAATGGAAGGTCTAACGACGAACCGTACACACATTTGACAGAGTTTTCTTCCATTTGCAGCACTATCGGGGGGCATAACTTTGCACTAGAGGAGGTCAAACTTCGTTTGTTTCAATTTTCATTGAAAGACAAAGCGAAGTAATGGTTCCTTACACTTCCAGCCAATAGCATTCGCACATGGGGAGAAATGCAACAGGCTTTTCTAGATGAGTATTATTCAATGGCAAAGACCGACGATGCTCGTGATGAAATTAGGTCTTTTCGCCAATTATCGGGCGAACCATTGCATGAAGCCTTCACAAGATTTAGGGAGTTGATGCAAAAGTTCCCACATCATCATATAGAAAAGTGGGAGTTGGTCAAGTGCTTTGTACGAGGTCTAGACGACAACACATGGAACCGACTTGAATCAACAAGCAATGGGACCCTTCTAAGCAACCATGAAGATGATGATTGGGAATTCTTGGAATGGATGAGTAAACGTTCGAAAGAGAAAGAATCGGCAGATCGAGCTAAGAAGCATCCCATTTCACGGTCACTTCCCGATCTTGACTCTAAAGATCGGATTTCCACCTTAGAGCGTGAAATAGCTCGAATGAAGAAAAGGAAGTAAATGCGGTTCAATTCGAGGTATGTGAAGATTGTGGTGATATTGGACATAGAGCGGAACAATGTCCAACGGGGCCGGGTGACTACACGGAGGAAGTCAACCAAGTGTATGGAGATAGGAAGCAATATGACATGAACTCCAACACTTATCATCCGGGTTTGAGAAATCACCCTAACTTCCGATATGGTAATGCTTCAAATCAAATGAACCCGAATTTTCAATCGGGTAACCAAGGAGGTCAAAGCGGGTCATCATATCAAAACCGTCAAGGTGGTAACCAAGGAGGTTATCAACGAAATTACAACCAAGGGTACCAAGGTAGGGACAATAATTACCAAGGTGGGTACCAAAGGAATTACAACAATCAAGGCGGTAATGGAAGCGGGTCGAACAATCAAACCGGTGGCGATGATTTGGGTGCCAAAATGGATGCTTTGTTGAATATGCAAAAAGAATCTCAAAACAATATAAAAGAATCTCACCATGATATCAAGGAGATAAAGAAGACAAATGAGATTTGGGATAAAGCACATGAGGCATTGGCAAAGCAAGTGGGCCAACTCGCGGAGGAAATGGCTCAATTGAGAGGAAGCACGGGAAAGCTCCCAAGTGACACCACGGTGAACCCTAAGCATCAAGGGTCAAGCTCAAGGAACACACGTGAGGTACCAATTAATAAAATTACTTTACGTAGTGGTCGAGTCATTGATAATGGTGTCAAAACACCATCACCCCAATTTGTTGAAGGGGTGGTGGAAGATGCGAGTGATGATGAAGGTCAAAATGGTCAAACGGGTCCAAAGAAAAATGATGTTAAAATTAATAATACTACACCCGTTGTGACCATTCCCGTCCCAAAAGCTAAGGAAAAGGGTGTGGAGGTTAATACCGCCCCTTTTCCCGAAGCCTTGTTGGGACCATCTAAGAACGTGGTAAACAAACGAGGCCCACAACAAGAAGAGATGTGGGAAATTTTTAAACATGTCAAAATCAATTTACCACTCTTAGATGCAATTAAGCAAGTACCTTCATATGCTAAATACTTGAAAGATTTATGCACCCAAAAGCGAACTCACAAGTTTCCTAAGAAACTTGATTTAACCGAAAACGTGAGTTCGATTCTTTCGAGTGCACTTCCACCAAAACTTCAAGATCCGGGGGCGCCCATTATTTCAATACAAGTTGGGGAATTCAAAATGACACGGGCACTTTTGGATCTTGGGGCAAGTGTGAGTATCTTGCCGGGTAGTTTATATGACCAATATGATTTTGGTCCACTTCAAGTGTCGAACACCACCGTGGTGTTAGCCGACTTAACCCCTAAACTACCCCGTGGGATAGTCACGGATGTAATAGTCAAGGTTGAGGACTTTTACTATCCGGTGGACTTTCTTGTATTAGATTATGTCTCTTTAGACCGAACCAAGCAACCAACGGTGATCCTCGGTCGACCATTTTTGGCAACATCGAATGCCCAAATTAATTGTAAATCGGGCACGGTCGACATGACTTTTGGTAACCGTCGGTTGAGGTTAAATGTCTTTTCGGGATTAACGGATCCTCTAGTTAGCGATGAATGCTACATGGCGGACATCGTTGACGAGTGTATACCTCTATGCGACATTAGTGTCGAAGAGGAAAACAAAATAGAGGAATGTTTCATGTTTGACAGGTTACAAGGAGAAATGAATCGAAGCATGGATGAAGAGGTGAGAGAGTTGGAGATTATGGCGGCAAAGGAAGGAAGGCCCACTTGGACACATCAAGTGGAAAGTCTTCCGGAAACCATTGATACAAAGTTGAAGCCGTCGTTGGAAGAACCTCCGGTGTTGGAGTTGAAGGTGCTACCCAAGTATCTTAAATATGCTTATGTGGGTGAAGGTAGCACGCTTCCGGTTATTATCGCATCAAACTTAACCGGGGAGCAAGAAGAGAAGTTGATGAAAAATTTGGTCACTCATAGAGCCGCTATCGGGTGGACCATTGCAGATTTGAAGGGAATTAGTCCCTCGGTAGTGATGCACAAGATCATCACTGAAGATGGCATGAATCCTTCTCGTGACACGCAACGGAGGTTAAATCCAAACATGCAAGAAGTTGTCAAGAAGGAGGTATTGAAGTGGCTAGATGCGGGTATTATATACCCTATCTCGGATAGCCAATGGGTGAGCCCGACACAAACAATTCCGAAGAAGGTGGGTATTCAAGTCGTCACAAATGACGCAGGTGAAGAGGTCGCCACTCGGCCGGTAACCGGGTGGCGTATTTGTATTGACTATAGGAAGTTAAATGCTGCAACTTCCAAAGATCATTTCCCTTTACCATTTATTGACCAAATCGTTGAGAAATTGGCCGGACAAAAATTTTATTGTTTTCTGGATGGTTATTCCGGATACAATCAAATTGCTATACATCCGGAAGACCAAGCAAAGACTACTTTTACTTGTCCATACGGTACCTTCGCATTTAGACGAATGCCTTTTGGACTTTGTAACGCCCCCACCACCTTTCAAAGGTGTATGACGAGTATCTTTTCAGATATGGTGGGGGAGTCTTTGGAAATCTTCATGGATGATTTCTCAATATTTGGACCGTCATTTGATACATGCCTTGACCAACTCGAAAAAGTTTTGAAAAGATGTGTTGAGAAAAATCTGGTTTTGAGTTGGGAAAAGAGCCATTTTATGGTTCAAGAAGGGATTGTGTTGGGGCATGTCGTCTCGAGTCATGGGATTGAGGTGGATAGAGCAAAGGTGCAAGTCATATCTACTTTGCCTTATCCTACAAGTGTTAAGGGTGTTCGGTCGTTTTTGGGACACGCGGGGTTTTATAGGCGGTTCATAAAAGGTTTTAGTGATATAACAAAACCCCTATGCAATTTGTTGTTAAAAGATAAAATATTTGATTTTGATAAAAATTGCCAAAATGCCTTTAACATTTTGAAGAAAAAGTTGGTTGAGGCCCCAATCTTGCAATCACCGAATTGGTCTTTACCATTCGAAATTATGTGTGATGCAAGTGATTATGCGGTGGGGGCCATATTGGGTCAAAGGGTAGACAAGAAACCGGTTGCCATTTACTACGCAAGTAAGACTCTTTCGGTTGCACAATTAAATTATACAACTACCGAGAAAGAGCTACTTGCGGTGGTATATGCGTTGGACAAATTTCATGCTTATATATGGGGTACTAAGGTCATTGTTTATTCTGACCATTCTGCAGTTAGGTATCTCATGGACAAGAAGGATGCGAAGCCGAGGTTAATCCGATGGGTTCTCTTACTACAAGAGTTTGACTTGGAGATTAGAGACAAGAAAGGGAGTGAGAATGTGGTTGCGTACCACTTGTCTCGATTGGTTGTGGAGGAGGATTCTTCCCGCGAAGAGATCAATGAGAATTTTCCCGATGAGCAAATTTTAAAAGTTGGAATATTACCATGGTATGCTAATATTGTTAACTATTTGGTTACAGGTGATTTGCTGTCTCATTGGGATAGAAGGAAGAGGTTGCACTTCCTATCTCAAATCAAGTACTACACGTTGGAAGAACCGGACTTATTCAAGTTTTGTCCGGATCAAGTCGTTCGAAGATGCATACCCGATGAGGAGATTCCTAGTGTCTTGATGCACTTGCATTCATTTGCTTATGGGGGCCATTTCAGTGGTCACAAAACCGGGCACAAAGTGCTCAATAGCGGCCTTTATTGGCCGACTATTTTTAAGGATGCTTTTAATTTCGCTAAGAACTGTGTAGAGTGTCAAAAGTTAGGGGGAATTTCAAAAAGGGATGAAATGCCCATGCAACCGATCCTCATTGTAGATATTTTTGATGTGTGGGGGATCGATTTCATGGGCCCATTCCCTAACTCGCATGGCAACTTATACATCTTGGTGGCGGTCGATTATGTATCCAAGTGGGTCGAAGCGATTGCCACCAAGACAAATGACCATACCGTTGTTTGCAATTTTGTACAAACAAATATAATTTCTAGATTTGGGATTCCTCGAGTGATCATTAGTGATGGGGGATCTCATTTCAAGAATTTTAATTTTGGCAAACTCTTGAAACGGTATGGTGTTGACCATCGAATCGCTACCCCTTACCACCCACAAACAAGTGGTCAAGTGGAAGTTTCCAATAGGCAAATAAAAGAAATTTTGCAAAAGACTGTTCGACCCGACCGAAAGGATTGGTCGACGAAGTTGAATGATGCTTTATGGGCTTATAGAACGGCTCATAAAACACCTATTGGAACTACACCTTATCGCTTAGTCTATGGGCGAAATTGTCATTTATCGGTTGAACTAGTGCATCGTGCTTGGTGGGCTATTAAAGAGGTTAACATGAAATATGACGATGCAGGAAAAGAGCGAAAGTTAAAGCTTTGCGAGTTGGAGGAGCTTAGGGAAGAAGCGTATGAGTGTGCCTCGAAGTACAAGGATGATATGAAGAGGGCACATGACGCGAAGTTGAAACCGAAGGAGTTTGAAATGGGTCAAAAGGTTTGGCTCTACAATTCACGGCTTAAATACTTCCCCGGTAAGCTCAAGAGCAAATGGATGGGCCCGTACGTGATTACACGGGTCGGAAAGCTTGGAGACGTTACAATCAAGGACCCGAAGGATGGGTCGAAGCAAACGGTTAATGGGCATCGCCTTAAACTGTTCCTTGATGGTAACAATGAGAAAAAGTATGAGAATGTGGAATTGGTGAACTTTGTGGTAAGTGTGACAACTTATGAGGTCAACTGAAAGGACCGGTAATGAGTTTTGTGTAAAGTTGTGTATAATTATTTAATTGTTTGAGTGTTTTTTATACAATCGTTTCCGTTTTATACTAACCCCGTTTGATTGTGTGAAGTCCGGATATCACGAACGAGTTTTGAAGACGTAAGGTATGTTTTTAGACTTTATTATGTGCATTGAGGACAATACACGACTTTTTGGGGGGTGGTAGGGCCGTTGACGGTTATTGCGTTTTAAAATTTTAAGTTATAAAAATTTTCAAAAAGATTTTTAATAATTTTTAGGATTTTTTAATGTATATAGTGCTTTTATAAAAATCTCATAATTTTCCTCTTATTTTTTTGAAAAAAAAAATTAAAATTAAAAAAATTGAAAAATATAAAAATCGATTTTCGAGAAACCGTCGCCGACGATGAGTCTTCTCGTTGCCTACGGCCTTTGTAAATCATCTGTCGCCCAAATTCTTCCGTAGACAGCTACTTTAGCCGTCACCCACTTGTGCCAATTCCAAGCATCGTCGCCGACGGTGGTCAGGCCCGTCGGCGACGGCCTCTGTAATTTGTTCCGACGGAGATTCGAACCTTGGGTCTTATTTCGAGTTAAATCAATTATATAACCATAAAAATTCAACCTGAAATCAGTTTTAGCCACACATAAACCTTACCACATCCACCAAACATCTCAAAGCTTCATCAAATCAGTATCCCACACGTTCTCTCTCCTGCAAATTCTATCATCTTCTCCAACTCACACCAAGAACCCTAAACCTTCTTCTTCTCATAACTCCTTCAATTCTCACCCAAATCTAGTGATTCTTGAGCCTAAATTGTATAGTTTTTCGAGAGGAACAAAACCCCCATAACGGTTTCCATCAATTCTTGCTTGTTTGCAAGATTTTTGGGCGTGGGTTGTTAGGGTTTTGAAGAGTGTTCATCCAAGTCTCTTGCTTTGCACTTTTTCTTAGTTCTTCTTGTTTATCTACACTCAAGGTATGAAATTTCAGTAAATTTATGCATGATTTTCATATGTATTGTTGATTTCTTCCGAAATTTTAAGCTCATTGTTTAAGAGTAGGTTGTTTATCATAATGTATGATGTTTTAGCATAATCTTAAGAATGGTTGCTTGATGTGGGAGGGATTTGAGCATGCTTTAGTCTTGGTGATGTGATTACACTAGACTTTTGTATGATTGAGCATAGTTGTAATGTTGAATATTGTTGAAACCATGAAATTTTGAGAAATCTTGTGAATAAACATGTTTAATTGATATAGATGATAAGATGAGCGACTTCGGAAGTTTAAAAAGGCGATTTTACATCTAATTATTGATTGAAATTCAACATTGCATATTATGTTCAAAGTTTGAGATTGTTTGAAGATTTGGGTTGTACTAATTGTTGTCTTGTCTTTTGATTGTAGATATGTTTGGAAGAAGCAAGAAAGCCAAGACCTCCGGGTAAGGTTCGTCTTCAGGAGCCGGGTCAGGCTCGGGGGAATATCAAAGGCGTTGGGAACAATTAAGTAATGTTCAAGAAGGTGATGGGCAACTTATTCGACAGGATTGGGATTGGGAGGAGGCAAAGAATAGTCAGTCCGCTTCGGTATGGAAAGACGAGAAGTTGAAGGCTCTTTCCCGATACCGAAACAAGAGATTGGAAGCTAAGATGTGGAAAATGAAGATGGTTACGGGTGTTTCAAAGCCCGTACCTGAGAGGGCAGTGTGTGAACGTACAGTGGATGTCGAGGAGTTTCGAAAGATCGGCATAGTGCAAAAGTTTGAAAAGATTGGTTGGGAGTGAGTGATTGACTGGTGCGAGGATATCACCACCCGGGTATATTTGGGGGCTGTTTGTGAATGGCTATCTACTCTCCGTTTCGAACATTCTGATAGGCCAGCTCATAGGTGGCAGTTGATCGGCAACATTGGAAAAAACCAAATGATCATGTCATTCGAGCATATTAATGCTATTACGAGATTTGACTCACTTGGGGTTGAAGCCTTTGACTACTACGGGTATGATCAGTTTTTGGACAATAAAAGAAACGACACTGATCCGTTGAGAATGTTAGAGGACACACTGCTAGGTTCCGGGGGTGCAGGGGAGTTGAGAAGTGATTTGTCTTTGATAGGAAAAATACTCCAAGGCATTTCGTTAGAAAATATTATGGTGCGGTATGGGGACCGCGGTAAAGTGAAGGCACCCGACTGCCGGGTTTTGCATGCGTTGTTGTATGGGACGCCCAAGCTATCCTGGCGTCAAATTGTAATGATCAATACATGGGATACAAGGGAATCATTCAAGCGGAAGATGATCCCTTATGCAAGGTTGATTAGCGCAATGATTCTGCAGCAGAATGCATTGCCTCAAGAGTCATTGTGGGTGTCTAAGCCCATCGATCAGTTCAGCTTCACCACCATTAGGCGACATTGGAAGATAACGGTGAAAGCTTTTGGTCATCTTTACACGGTTGAAGATGAACAAGGAGATAGTTACCGATTTAATGAACAGAGAGAGGGTGATGAAGAGGGTGATGAAGAAGAAGGCGATGAGGAGATGCCGGATATTGAAGAGGAGACGGATCCTTCCGGTCCGCGAGGTCCGAGGCGGAGGTATAGGAAGCAGCATAGGGAAATCTCTGCCAATGTGGCAGACTTTGTGAACCAAAGGCAGATACCGACATACCGGTTGTGGACTCGTGGGCAACAAGCTGTTTACGATAATGTATCGGCCGGCATTGGTGAAGCAAGAGAGTACCATGAGAGCAGGAGAGAATGGGAAGAGGCGCAAGGGGCGTATTCACAAGAGCAATGGGGTTTTCAAGCATCCTTTCGTGAAAGGGTGGAGAAACAGATGGAAGAACAACAACTGCAACAAGCGTTACAACGGTCTCAAATGGAACGCTTGTTACAGTTGCAAGAAGAAGAAAGGGCCCACAGACGGGCACGGGAGGAAGAAGAGGCTAGGCGTTACAATGCACAAATGGAATTGGAACAACGCCAATGGAGAGCTTTGGCTATCTCTAACCAAATGACGCTTAATAACGCCAAGGTACTCCACGATCAGGAGCGCCATCAAAGAGACCTTCAAGCCAGTCTCCCGTACGCCGAACACTCGGGGTGGACCGATTACCCCAATCTTCCTCATCCACTAGGCCCATCCGATCCCACCCCTCATTGGCCCGAGGCAGTCGGCTCTAGTTTCATCCCGATTCCTTACCAACCACCGCCACAAGGAGAGTCGAGCCCACTAGATAACTACAGGGATATGTTTGAGGCCCTCACTGGTTATCAGTACCAGCCGAACCCGCCAGTGAACCCTAATGAGAGATATCAGCGGTAGAGGCAAGGTACGTTTTTGTTGTTGTTGTTGTTGTATATTATTTTGTTTCTGTTATTTTTATTTCATGTTATTTATTTTCGCCTAGTTAAATGAACGTTGTGGGTGTGTTCCCTACATAACCCTCACGAGACCTCTCGTCCTTCCAAGCTATTGGGGGGTTTAAAAGGGCTTGTTGCATATGCTAAATGCAACCGTGATTCCTACGAAAGTGAGTTAGGTTTATTGTTGTTGTAAATTATTTTCCACATAAATCAAAGTAAAATAAGGTATGACTTGGTAATAATTTCATAAAAGTGGTAGAGCTAGGTAACTAACAAATTTTGATGGTTGTGAGAAGCATGCTTCTACACAAGGGTTAAGATTTGTAGGTATATCGGACTCGTGGGACAACCATTTTCATGAAGATAAGAGCAGCACACGAGGAATGAGCTCAGAAATCAGGTGCATACGTTTCTTTTTACTTCTGATTTTTAGTTAGTAAATAAGTGGAATGTATTTTGTATATTATTTTTCTGGGGTGAAATTTTTGGGGGAATTAGCCATGTCACATCCCTTGTGCGTTAAAACTCTAGTTCTTACACATTGAGGACAATATGTACCTCGAGTGTGGGGATGGGGGAGTAGTAAAAGTTTTAGATTTTGACCCGTTCATTTAAATACTACACATTGAGGACAATGTTCACCTCAAGTGTGGGGATGGGGGAAAATTTCAAATTTTTTTCAAAAATGTCTTGTTTCAAAAGCGATCTTAAAAGCATAAACAACTAAGTCAACGAGGGATGTCACAACCCATTTGGTCTATTGTCATGGTCAAGTTCGAATTAATAGCATGACGGGTATTTAGCGGGTGGTTATTTGGGAATAATCCGCCTTAGAAACTAGTATTTTATGCATGTCACATACCATACCCTTTTAGATATGTGAGGTTTTGAGCCACTTTTATATCATAGATTACATACCTATGTTTCTTTGTTTGAGTGGACCATTAGTCATATATTGTAGAACTTGCAACTTTTGATACGTTTGAGACTATAGACCGAATACAAGCACGAGAATGATTAAGGCATTAGGTAAACCTTTTCTCTTAAAACCATTTATCTATCCTTACCCAAACAAATCCCCTAGTCACCCATTTTGAGCCTAAACCTTTCGTTTGACCACCCTATAGCCCATAACCGTTAAACTTTTTCTTTTAAACCCGTGTGATGGAAATTCGATTATAGGAGTCGTATTTGTATAGTTGTTCTTGTTTGTTTGCATATATGTTAAAAAAATCAGAAAATATTATGAACAAGAAATGAAAATCATTGAAGAAAAACACAAAAAGAAGTGTTAGTAGTTGTTGAATAAAAGGCGAATGTTGTTGCCTCATAATTGGTGTTTATGGTTAGTTTTGTTAGAATAGTCTTTCGTAATAAAAATCGAATTTTCATCACCTTAGCCACTTTAAATATCCTAATTCCTGCCCTTAGCCTAGCCCCGTTACAACCCTTACAAGACCTTATGACTTGTGCTTAGTGTTCGTGATCGATTGAGTTGCAAGCTTATGCGGGTATGTGTTCTAATCGGTTTTGAGTGAATACTCTTTGAAGTGCTAATACATTATAAATATTAGCCAATTTACAAGCTGAGTGGAGAGAACATTGTGAGGGACGTGCATGAATTGTTGGTTTCACGGGCGGGTTAATCTTGGGTACCCATTTGTGTATGTGAAATCACATTACCGTTAAATATATTGAAAATTGTAAAGAGTTTGAACTTTAGCATGACATTGGACCTTAACCTTCGTCTCGGGAATGGGGAGTGTATTTGTTGTTCGACCTACGTGAAAGTGAAAAATAGATTTGCTTGAGGGCAAGCAAAAGACAAGTGTGGGGATGTGATACGTGGTCGAAAACCGGTGTTCGTTTATGTCTAAGTTCATGTTTTTGCTTAACTTTTAATCCCGAATAGCCTACTTGTAAAAGGATATGTGTTTTGCAGGTCTTGTGAAGTTTAAGGAGCTAATTGGGAGCTAAACGGACCACCGGGACGAAAAACGAGCTACTAGGACGCGAAACGGGTCAACCGGACTTGAGAGATGAAGAAAACAGAAAGTTGAAGTTCCGGGGGTCGTCGCCGATGACCATAAGGTCCGTCGCCGACGGCTTGTGTAATATTCCGTCGCCAAAAAGCCCGTAGGCAGCAAGATAACACGTCGGCCCCAAGTCACTATCCATGGACCGTCGCCGACGGGGCATCAGGCCGTCGGCGACGGCCCTCCAATATTGTTGCGCGGCTGTTACTTGTTTTGTAGTCAAATAACGAATCAAAGAGTGTGAGGGGTCATCAATTCGGCAGTTACACTTTGTTTTGGATATTTGAACATTATCTTGGAGCCTAAACTCATCATCTTTCATCTACCATTCCACCACCGTCATTCCGACAACCCGAATCAAGAACGATAGCAACATCATCTTCTTGATTCGAAACCCTAGCTTCATCAATTCACCAATCCATCAACTCACTCATCCACTCACCATCATCACTCATCCAAAACCCTAACCTTCATCATTCACCATTCTACAAGTTCCAAGATGATTCAATTCAAGCTTCCATCATCCGTTGATCGTGCCATTTTCACCATGAGCGGCTAGTTTCTTGGAGGTTTCACCCCGGTGTAGGTTATTGTAAGTCTAGGGTTTAAACATTGTTCTTGGTTTGAGTTTGTGACAATTTGCTATTTGATTTTGAAGCTTATGACAATTGTCTTGATTAATTGTCGAGTGAAGATTAAATTTGACTTTATGAAATGTTTATGTGCAATTATGCCTTGTCTAGGTTAGAGTTTACATGTTCTTGGTAACAAAGTGCATTGTGGTCCGTTATTTATAACGTTGATAGCTTTTGGCACCTAAGCCTCGCGACACTAAATCCGTTAATCATCTTTGCAATTGATTCAAACCTAAAACGTGTAGAAACCCTAGGAATGCAACTACCGAACCGGGTGTGAACCTTGTTTTCTTATCATTGTTCAATCAATCAATTTTAATTCTTGCAATTTGTTAATCACTAATAGTTAATCCATCCTTTCATTTTAGTAGTTTTAATCCACATCTTTTCAATCAATCAAAAATACATAAAAACAAAATAGCAAGCTTCATAATACTGACACCTTTTTATAATTCGATCTAATCCATACGCAAACCACATACTCTTCGTGGTTCGACCCCTTACTACCACTAACTATCTGTTAAGGGTAATTTGGGCTTATAAATATTATCTTTGACAAGAGCGCGACACTCCGATCACCGAACTCCAGTATGTTGGGCAGAAATAGGAGAAAAACAATTATCGGGTCCTGAGATCGTACAAGAAACAACTTACAAGATAATTCAAGTAAAGGAAAGGAAAGGATAAAGACATCATGAGATCTTCAAAAGAGTTATGCTGATCATCGACGTAAACCATTGGAAATTCAAGTTAGAGACAAAGTACTATTAAAAGTTTCTCCTTGGAAAGGAGTAGTTCGATTTGGTAAGAAAGAAAAGTTAACCCCAAGGTATGTTGGACCATTTAAAGTTATCAAGCGAATTAGTCCAGTAGCCTATCAGCTACAGTTACCAGAAGAAATGGCTGGTATACATGATGTATTTTATGTATGTAATCTAAGGAGATGCTTAGCTGATGAATCTTTGATGGTACCTCTTCAAAACATAGAGGTAAGTGAAAATTAAAATTTGTTGAGAAACCTATCCAAATCGAAGATAGAAAGGTTAAGAATCTCAAGCATAAGAGATTGATTCTGGTCAAAGTAAAATGGGATTCGAAAAGAGGACCAGAATACACATAGGAATTAGAATAAAAATGAAACAAAAGTATCCATACTTGTTTCAGTGAATCTTGATGACGAGATTTTAAACAAGGTGGGGAGGATGTAACAACTCCCAAAGGACCCTAAAAGAACCCGTAATCAAAACCCCAAGTGCGTATAACGAAACTTAGCAGTTAAGAAAACTTGGCAGTTGATGAACCAACCCGCACAAAAATACCCTTACTAGACTCACAATTAAAAACCGAATCATTTAGGATCAAGACCCAAGCATACGCGATAAGAACCGACACAAAAATCAAGAAAAACTCACGATTGGGCGAAAAGGTCGAGGGCACGTGTCACGCCCATGCGCCACGTGTCAGACTTATGTTGGACACGTGGCAGGTCTACGCCAAGCTGACCGCCCTAGCACCATGCAAGAGGAACCCTGGTTTCTCCCACGATGCGCGAGAGATGCAAGTCAGGGCTATATAAGAACAGATCTGGGAGAGGTTCAGTTGCACCAGTTCTGTCACACCCCAACCGATGGCGGAAATAACGGGGCGCGGAACTGAGCGAAACAGATTGTCCAGGAGAAATCCATAACAACTAATTTACCAGATAATTAATATTATGTCACATACCATAACTCATCACAATAAAGTAGTTATTACAGACAAAGATATCTCTTAGACAAATAAATGTTCCGACAACTCAGATTTATAGATTGTTCATTTCTAGACTCTTCCTACATTGATTCCACATAGCAAGCATCCTAGCATCTCAAACACCTGTCACATACGTTAAAATAGAGGTCAATACACATAGTGTAAAGGTGAGCATACAAGTTTAATAGTATAATAGTAGCGAAAGCGAGTTTACGCATAACCAGCATGTAACATGTATAATGTGAAGCAAGTAGGTTATCGACAATGAAATATGCACAGACGTGACTGCGAGTTGTAGAATGCGCAACACATATCACCACTGTGACACGTGAAGAAAAGCCCGTAACAACCCCTGTCCACGACAGGTGCTGAGTCCAAACTATAGTACTATCATTACTAAGGTGTCAGGCAACAATCACTGTGTAAACATAACATACAAGCATTCGTCGAGTAACACGTATAACATGCAGTAACGGTTAGCGTATAAAAGTGTTTGCATTGTGTGATTGATGTGATTTGATATAAGTAACGTATGTAACACCCAAAAGTGCTTAAAGCAAAAGGGGATCGAGTATACTCACAGATCGTGTTTAGTAAATAAACACTCTCTTGGATTGAAGGGAGCGCTGAGAGATTAGCCTGAACAGTTAACGATAGCATAAGCGAATGAGCGGCGCGTTAAACGGTGAAGAGTGAACCAAGTAACAAATGGTCATCCAATCGGATGACAATCCGAATGGATGGTCATTCGTTTGAATGACAATCCATTCGGATGGTTATCCATTCGGATGGCCATTCGGTCGGACTGACATTCGTTTGGGATGGATGTGTTTGTGTATGTGATGTGTGCGGTGTGTTATAAGTTTCTATGTATATTTTTAGCCCTTTTTACACTTTAGTCAAGTTTTAAATTTATAAAACACTATATTTTACTAACACTAAACACACATATGGGCAAGTGCACCCATCGTGAGCGTAGTATAGCGTTGGTAAGATACCGAGGTCGTCCAAGGACACAAGAGCTTTTAGTACCGGTTTATCCTCAACGTCTAATCAAATCAAAATTTTAGAAAAAAAAGGTTTAAACATGAAATTAAAAACTAAAAATGCTAAAAATAAAAATTAAAAATAAAAACATATAGACAAGATGAATCACTTGGATCCGACTCGCCTTTAGTGTAACCTTTGATTATTTCCGCACTTTTGCACTTTTTAAGAGATTATCTTAGTTATAGTAGTAGGCCCCTCTTTTGAAGGTGACATTACCCTCGGCTAAGTAGTTTGAGTCAGCAGGGATACAATCCTAAGTAGCCGGGTTAATGTTTTAATAGTAGTTTACATATGAGGGGTTCAAGAAATTCGAACCCCCGCCATCCAATACCAGAGGGTATTGAAGGAGGTCCTACTAAGCTTGACCCAGGTCCTTGCAGGATCTATACACTGAACAAGGCAAGACGCTTACCAAACCATTCCCTTAACCCCCGACCAGGTAGCCAACATATCTCCATATAGGCCGTGGAGACATGAATGGTGTAAATTTTTTTATTTTATATAGACAGTAAAATAACGCCAAGACACCACGGATAAATGATTAGGAAGTTTCACCTTCAACATAAGAAACTAGTTATTAAAGTCATTAATACATAACCAAATAAAAAGTGCGAAAAGATTAAAAAAAAATATTACACTAAATGCTTGTCTTAACCAAGTGATCTAAGAGACTTAGGCAAACATGGCCTTTGATTGTCAAGAACTCTTACTATCAATCTTGGATCCCGAGATTCCTACATACACTCTATGATGGATTATGGATGATGGTGGTGGATGTAGGTTGTGATGGTGGTGGTGGGTGGGTGAAGTATGAGAGAGGTGGTTTGCCAAGGGATGCCTTTGAAGTGAACCAAGCACCTCTATTTATAGCCTGCACAGAAGCCCGGACACGGCCCCGTGTCCATCCATCTTCTCTTTCTTCATTAAATGCAGTTGTCTGCATTAGTTGACCACACCCCCGTGTCTGCTGGGCACGGCCCCGTGTGCAGAAGCGTATCTGTACTATCAAGATTTGCCTGGATTCTGCGAATCTTAGCGTTGACCACAGGCCCGTGTCCGCTGGGCACGACCCTGTGTTGGTAAATAGAAGCTTCTACAACTTTGTCTTTTCTGCAGACACTTGGGCACGCCCCCGTGTTCAATGAGCACGGGGCGTGTTCAGCCTTCTGATGTCTTGTTTTTGCTTGGGAAGATGCTGTTGAGGGGTCGGGCATGCCACGTTTATTCCTTTTCTTGTATTATTGTTAGATTTGGCTGCATTTTTGCTTCTTTTATTCATTTAAGCTCATTTAACCCTGAAAATACAAAAGGAAGACAAAAGCACACTTTTTCCAACATTAGTACTAAAAAGGGTTAGTTTTATGCCTCATTTGATGTAATTTATATGTTGCATTTTACACACATCAAATACCCCCACACTTGAATCTTTGCTTGTCCTCAAGCAAAACTCCTTATTTTGTGGCTTACACACCCAAATGGAATGGGTAGAAGAGAAGGTTTTTGGGCTTGTCTTGAGTGTCGGGAATCCAAGATTTTTATTAGGTTTTATTTTATTTTATTTACAATCCTATTCGTTATGATTTATTTAGAACATTACATAAGAGAAATGACTTATTTGGGCATAACATGCCTCTTTAAAATTCTATTTATATACAAGTTTATGTGATCAAGTATATATAATCAAATTTTAACTAGATTTGTCATGCCGTTTCATAATTTTCTTATGTTGGTTCTTTTTATCACGACGCTGTCGGTTGTAAATTTGTAAAAATATAACCTTTTTAGAACTTGTTATTCCCAAATTAAACCCAGACAAGTAAAAAAAATGAAAAGTTTTTTTTTTTTTGAAAAAAATTTGGGGTGTTTAGCGGTTCCAATAGAGTTTTGTGTAAGGCTTGTAATTAGGACTTGCAAAATTCAAGGTTTTAGCACCCCCCCCCCCCCCACACTTAAATTACACATTGTCCTCAATGTGTCCCAAAAAATAAGTTTTTAGGTTGATTGAATGTGTAAAAGGTGTGTTAAAAAGAAAATTTTATGTTACTGGGCATCTGGACACGGCCCCGTGTCGGATGAACACGGCCCCGTGGCAGATTGCCAGTAACAAAGGCTTACAGAAGGTGGACACGGGGGCGTGTCTGGTGAACACAACCCCGTGTTGGCACAGGTTAAACAACAATCTACAGAATTAAACAAACAGCAGGTCTGGGCGGTGGGCACGGGGGCGTGTCGGCTGAGCACGACCCCGTGTGGACAGACTGCAAAAGTGTAAAACACGTTTCTGGCTTCGGTTTTGCTGTCCCGGCTTTAGTATCACTAATGTTTAGTGCTCTAAGCCTCGTATGTACCTGTTTAACTAATAAATACCACACCAAACAATAACCAACATCCTAAATTACCAAAGTTCATCATCCACGTCACAAGTTAAAAAGAAAAAGAAATGCAGAAATTAAAAAGTGTAAAAGAAAGTAAATTGTTCAACAAATGGCACGCAGGCCATGAAATAGTTCATTAGATAAGGGGTTAACCTGTGAGACCTCCAACCGTGGGATGCTACCTCCAACTCCTCCCGCTCAATCCATGTCCTCGTCTTCATCATCATCATCACCTCCTCCGTGGCCCGCCATATACTCCCGGATGTTCCCAATATCATCCTGCATGTCGGAGATGTTTCTTTCTATTGCTCCGACCCAGGTGTATGTGTTGCTGGCCATGTTGTAGGTGTTCCTGGTGCACATAAGGTTTTCCTACAATAAATCATGTATGCTTTGAAAGTTAGGAAAACCGCCTCCTTGAGAGGAGGATTGATCCGGATCACCCTGGTGCTGGTAGTGGTACTAAGGAGGAGAACGGATGTGTGGAGCGTGTAAGACGAGTGCTTCTTGCGGGTTCCATGCATGCCCTTAAACCCTTTGAAAACTGACCGTCCCGTCATCTGCTTCATAAATTAAGTTCATGGAGCAGCATATGACCATGTCTACTCTTCCCGACCATGGTCCCTTTTGAAAGGACCTCGGCATCCTATCAACAAAGTGTTTGAAAAGGCGTTAAATCCACCCTCCAAAGAATATAGGAGTCGGGGGAGTAGCAAGCTGGTTCGGGTGCATGTTTCGGAGTAGCAGGTATGGAACATCAAGGTTGCACGGTTGTGGATGCAATGGAGGACTAGCAGATCCCGTAACCCTACAACACCGCTGCTGTCATGTCTCTGACTAAGAGAGTAGGTGAGGACACTGTGGATGTAGCGGTAAAGAGGGTCTCTCAACTGGGTGCTCTTAGTTTGGCCCGGGTTGTAGTTGCCCTCTCTGATTTGAGCCCAAGCAGCTTGGCATTGATTTTCTTGAAGCTCGCGGAGACCGCCGGTGTTCTCTTCATCCCCAACATCCTCTTCCGACTACAACCCCACCAGAGACCCAAATTGAGCGATTGAGATCCTGTATGTGGTCCCCCCACAACGGAACTCTACCCCTTCATTATCAAACGGTTCAGCTCTTGTCTTGAAGATGAACGTGCTGTAAAATTCCATGTTGTATTCATGCACTGAGTGAAGCCGAGTGCAAAGGGCAGCTCGTAGTGGGCCGGTGACAATGTTGTTGAATCGGTCTAATTGGTTCACTGTCTAAAGAGTGTCCATGCACACTTGTCTGGGATTTTCTTCAGGCCTAGTCCTTAACACATCATAACGTGCTTGAGCCGCCAACTCGCTTGCATTGAACCTGGTGAATTTCTTTGCTATCCCTTCAATTTTATCTTTTTCGGTTCAAAAACAAGGGTTTGGTGTTTTTGTGAGAAATCGGGCAAATCTACAAACAATACAAGTTGATTTACTTCCTATAACATGTATCTAAACTAATGCTAACAGATTTATGCAAAAATTTGAGGTTCGATCCGGTTCAAGTTGAAGAACCCTAGATTTTTCCCCAAATCTTGATGTTAAACTACATGCATGAACTTAATCTAACTAGTAATAAGGGTAGAATCATACCTTGACGTTGTTAGAAGGAGGGGAAATGTCGAAATCTGTCACACCCCGATATTTCCACGTATTACCGGTGGGGAGTATCGTGACGTAGTTGATATCATCATAGTCAAACAACACAATTTAATGCACAACGGAAGCAAATGATAAATATATTACAATCCGATATAACGTAATATCAAAGTATTACAAATGGAAAGTAAAGGATCCACATGCGGATCAAAAGATAAAAAGAAACTTTGTTCAACAGACTTTAAGGCATCCAAGCTTGCGAGACTCTTATAGATGCTAAGGAGAGGCCAGCCTATTACGAGTAGTACCTGCACTTAACCTTTTTGGGAAAATACGTCAGTTTACACTGGTAAATACAATTAACTGACTCATTTTGAAAAGGTTTGAAAATTGGTTTGAATGCACGTGGCACAAAATATCTTTTATAACTTGGGATAATTACTTAAATATAATCTTGTAAAAGGATTACATGTCTGTTAAGCGTTCAGTAGCCCGGTTCGTGCCGGGTTAAAGATTAATAGACACACCACATAGTATAGTCCCGCGGCGGGAAACCAACGGTTATACCTTAATGATTGTAATTGCACTGACGGGTGTACGCCTACACCCGTGTGCTAAGGTCGTGGCCATCCTTTGAATGATGCCAAGGATATCCGGGACATGGTCATTAAACTCCCAAAGGCGTAAAACAAACAAAACAGATTTTTAAACGGGTCATCTTGATAATACTTAACCACCCACGATTAAGGTCAAATGCCCGACCAAGCAGTATTTTATATACCGTATCCCAAGCCCGTATAAGGTAAAATAAGTTAAAAGTATTTACCTGAGCTAAATATAAATTCAATCACAGCGGTAACAAATCAGCAAGTACAGATAGCTTTTACTGGGCTCCTAAATCTGGAACGAAGGTTTTTAATAACCTATTAGATACCTAACGGGTCTTTAATTAAGCTTATGCTTAGACCGGTTAGTTTTAAAGGAAGATACGGTTCAAAACGCATGATTAACCGAGAACCGGATTAGAATGTGGTTTAGACCTGACAAGCTTGTATACTTGTGTAATAAGGGTAAACTAAACACATTCTGGATTTTGAGATAAAATGACAAGGTTTGACCCGTTTCGGCTAATTTATGCAAACTAACTACATAAGCCGATCCGAACGCGAAAAGTGCGTAACGGGTAAGTTTCCTAAGTTAATATGCCTTAAATATGTTGTGATATCAGTAGGATACCTTCCATTATGCCCAAAACGAATTTAAAACCAATTTACGCCCCGTAGGGGTATTTTGGTCATTTAAAAGGTTATGAAAGAGGTTTAATATAAATCTGAGTTTCAGGTCAGGTTTAATCAATAAAAATACTTAATTTAATAAGTTATATCAGTAGGGTGTTACACATATGTGAATTTTATCATTTATAACCAAACTATGCACCGAAGGGGCATTTTGGTAATTTCACATAAGCTTTAAAGGTCAAAATTAGAATTCTGAGTTTAAAACTTTTGCCTACTGTTTAATTATGAAAATTTACTTAAAACATCAGTAGGTATCAAACCTTATAGGTTTAAAATAGTTCTAGCTTATACTATGCGTTAAAAACGCTTAAAAAGGCGATTTTGAGCTATTTCCGGGTTTTTAAAGAAAAGCTGATATTTTTATTATTCCAGAAGGCTCAAAATATTTTATTTATCATATTAGATCACTAGAAAAAGATTTGGTACTAAAAGGATTTGTAAAACTCATTTTTATAGCCCAAAAGGGCAAAACCAGCAATTACCGAATCAAGCCTAGAACCCTATGTTATGCTCAGCCTAAAAATCAATAAAAATCTTCAAAAATCCCAAAATATTATCTTATATCAGTAGGTAAAAATTTTGGTATTAAAAATCGGGTTTAGATAGGCTATACGCTAATTACACCGTTTAATTAATAAAAAGCTTTTCATTTACGCTAATGAGCATAACTCCTAATCTAGACCTCAAACTGATTTCAAATTTTAGGGACAAGTTTATAAATCAGTAATAAATATTATTGTCCTCTCACATTTTCAAAATTCTCGTTTTAGGGTCAAAAGGGCATAATGGTCAACATTTAAGCATATAACGGAAACATGTAATTGAATAGGATAACTAAGGATCCAAGTTGTATAACCTCAGAGGGTTATACTAACCTATAACATGATCCTAAATGAATCCTAAGGCATATCTAAACTAAGCTAAATCGGGTCAGAACTGAAAGTCAAAGCAAAAGTCAACTTTTGCGACTTTCGGTTCCGAACCGAGCCTATACTTAGAATTGTCGGGTTGAATCATGCTTAGGCATGTTCAACTAATATTTACCAAGTCATTAAAGTGATAAACGGATTTTATGGTTTTTATATTAATAGTTATATATTTTATTTAATACTAACCCGTTTGACTTTTATTTGACCCGACAATTTAACTAAGTAAACATGGTAATTAGGAGGTGCCCTTTTGAGGGTTTAATACCTACCTAATTACGGTCACGTAGCCATGTTCATTGTGAACCATGGTTCAATCGTTTAAAAGTCAAATCGTTTACCGATAACGCTTGACTTTTCGGTTTAATACGCTAAGTAATTAAACTAAGCACGAAGAAACACTTACAAAGGGTCCAAAGGACAGAAGGAGGTTCTCAAGAAGCTCAATATCCTCCAAGAATTAGAGAACAAGCAGAAATGGAATGAGGTGTGAATGAAAGCCAAGATCAAGTGGGTTTATATAGGATTTCAAGAACCGTTAGGATCGTTTCTCGTAACCCGTGCTTCAATCTTGGCCCTCCATGTGTGCCCAAGGTTTCTAAATACAATGGGTGTTGAAAACCAGCTCATGGTATTGAGAATTTTACCTAAAAGCCCTTGAAAAATGACAAAAATGCTGAAAATATGAATCTGCCCAGACCTAGGCGTAGGCTACGCTGCAGGGGGCGTAGCCTACGGCCTGCACAGCTCAAACAAACTTTCAAAAGTGCAGTTTTGGTCCCTGCTTGCATAATAATGTGTTTCTGACACATCTAAGGCCTGTTAACCTCATTTCAAGGCTCTAACATGATGCCTAAATATAGGGGACATGAAACATGCTCAAAAACATGTCGGATGTCGGTTCGTTTGGCCGTACGGTCACGTTGTTCGTCTAATTACGACGAAACACGGACGGACGCGAAAAACGATCCAAACTACATAAATTTTATCAATCCAAACACTAAAATAAAATATTTTAGTGCTTACATAAATTTTTGGGTGTCCGGTTATATTCAGAATGCAAGATATGCGGGAAAATGCAAACTTGTGCACTTTTTGACACTTTTAGTCCCTGCATGACTTAAAAGTTTATTTTTGCGCACCCAACACCTCCAAGCCTATATCTAAGCTATATAAATAATAAATAGGGTATGTTTAACTCATGGCCATATTCCGGAAGGTCTGATATCCTACGAATTGACATACTTTTGCAGTTTGACGCAATTAGTCCCTTAATTGCGCAAAGTAGCGCGAAATGCCGTTTAATGATATCCAAGCCTTCCATGGCTCATATTGATCATTCCCAAGCATATACTTAAATATTACTACGCTCTCGTTCGCTTAGATGGTCACCGAAAGGCGTAGATTCAAAAGTTGACGCTTTAGGTCCCTCTATTGCGCAAACTTGCGCATCTCATCATTTAATAGCATTGAAGCCTCATCTAATCCATACTAGACATTCTTGAATGTATTATTAAACATCACGATGCTTCAGGTTCGCTAAAAGGTCATTCAGAGGTATAATTAAACATATTGACACTTTTAGTCCCTCTAACTTGCAAAGTTGCGCGTAACTTTACTTATAGGCATAAAAACCTTAGATGGCCAATAGTTGGTATTCCCGAGAGTATAATCAAATATCATGAAGCTCCCGGTTTGTTAAATGGTCACTCAGAGGTAAGAATTAACATGTTGACACTTTTAACCCTTTATTGCGCAAACTTCCAATTAATTACGCAAACGGCTACACTCGATTGACAAGTGGCTCATTTGTGAATATAATCATTGTGAGAGGTTATTTGAAAACTTATTTTAGGTATGCTAACACTTCCAGTCCTTTTATTATCAAAGTTTTTCGATTTTTCGAAAAATTAGTCCCTTAAATTCAACATTGGACCTTATTAGGGTTTATTACACTTGTCAATACATCATTGTACGTGATTTTACGAGGTGTTACATCCTCACCCCCTTAAAAGAAATCTCGACCTCGAGATTTGCTAAAATGCTGGAAGTACTTTTTGCCGCATAATGGACTTTAACTTCTATAGCATATCTGGAGCCTCTCCAAGCTCCCAATTTGACCTCTATAATAGGTTCATGTATCCTTTTTGAGGTTTCTTATCCTGTCGATCCGCATTCGATACAGGTTTATCATTATATCACAAGTCTGCCTACCGTTATGTGATAGTGCTTCTTGACTTATTGGCGAAACACATCCTTAAATCCTTAGTGTGTAATACATTGCGAGCTCCGCCAAGCTCCTTAAATAGGTTTTAGCTCATAAGCTATTTGATCTTTGATACATTCGATTCCTTCGAATGATTTTATATATTCAGAGCTTAACTAGTCTGATAATTAACAAATTGGCACACCCTTCCAGGGTGATATCTTTGTTGAACCTTATTCCTTAACAAGGACTTAGAAGGGTTGCTATTCTCATTAATCTTTGATTTTCTGCCAAAACTGGCAACTTACAGATGATCATGGATTTGTGTGATCCTATTCGTTGTTTCCAAGGCAACTTTCAAATCTTGATGATTGGACGTACCAATCTTCTATTTAACAATAGATGTTCAACATTCCATCTATGCAAGGTCTCCAAAGGAGCAGCCTTGATACTTATACATCAACTATTATAGAAAAGCTTATCTCAAGGTGAAATGGTTATTCCAACCATTACTTAAAACTAATCTTAAGGGATAATTAATCCTCACAGTCAGTCGAACAAATCGACGATCCTGGGCAGCTGATGGAAATTCTTAATTGTTCCCTAATTAGGGTTGCGGTAATCAATGCATAAGCAAAATGAACCGTCTTTCTTAATTAACTATACCGAATCCTCGGAGTATTGAGTTAGGCTATATAAATTTTCTATTTTAAAACTTACTTAATCAAGGTTTCGATTCTTCCAATGATGGTACTAGCCATCTTGGGGATTTCATAATAATACAACCCTAAATAGGATGTAAACCTTAACTCGACTTACCTTTCAGGAGGTGAACAGGGTAATTCTAGGAGAAGATAATCAAGATACAAGGAGGTTATAGAGATTTTTCATATCTCAGGCACCAGTTTATCCATTATTGCTTGTGTCAAATAAATGACACATTGATGTACTGTAAAGTACATATGTTTATAGTGTATATTTTGGTCAGTTTTCAGTCGTTTCGAGTCTGTTTTAGGTTAGAATTATTATACTGCTGACGTTAAGCTTTGATTTCAGGTCCCGTAGCTTAAAGTGTTGAAAAACGAGTCAAAACGAGCAGTTCGGAAGAAAAACGGGATTTGTACGCGCGTCGGAGAAGCTGGAAATCAATTTAATTAAAAAATCAAGAAAATCAGGAAAAGGGAGGCGCCGCGCGATGCGAGCCCCCCTTGGCGTCGCGCGAGGGTCTTGATTTCGAAAACACATGTTGCTGCTAGGGTTTTGTGAAGATAATTCTGAAGAAACTGAATTGGAAACCCTAATTACGAAATTAGAGACTTTTGGAGCGATCTTGGAGCATACTTTGAAGGCAATTGAAGATTTCAAGGCACGGGAATCATTGGTACGAGTCGAAGTTGAAGAATCGAAGAATCAATCGGGTTTTCTAATCCCTTGTTTTGTCGATTACTTTCTTAGAACTTTGTTACAATGAATTCTGTTCTAGACATCTTTGTTTTGTTTTCATTTGCTGAGATGCTTGGCTAATTTCATAAACCACCTAGACTTGATGAATGGATTAAAATAAAGATTTTACCGGTTTTGTTATTTGCATGATTGTTATGGGTGATTGTGTGTAGTAAGAGGTTTGATTTAATGGTTTGATGTGTATGCGTACTTTGAGTTGGTTTATTGTTATTACTTGCTTCATATGATTCTTAGTGACGGTCTATATCACAACGTAGAGTCATATTAGGGTTTCGGTGAGTGTCTATATCACGTTAGAAAACCTTCATTCTTTAGGGATAATCGCGCGATAACCCCTAGAAGTAAGTGTTAATAATTTGCTAAGTCTTAGTGTTCTACTAGTCCTAATACCTGGGAAGTGAGGGGCTATTGGTAGGTCTTACCCGGCGAATTGCTTTAGATAGGCTTTGGGAAAGGTTATGTCTTGGTTTACCTGTCGGTCTTATTAGTCTATCAAGTCAAATTAATTACTTCAAACTACCCTAGATCTAGGATTGGGAAAGAATAGGTCAACATTAGGGTACTTACACAATAATTAGACAACTGGGAAGAAGTCTAATAACCGGTAGAATTAACGGCCTAGGTAGTGCCACATGTTTCTCCTTGAGAAGGGTCGAGGGGCCTCGTTGGTTCTTAATAGGTTTAGTATTTTAAGATCCCGGTTCCATAACTCGTGCATTTAACTTATTCGGTAATCTCTTAAAAACAATCCAGGATTCTTGTCTAGGTGGTCCTGTTCTCATATAAGTAAAGTCCACAGTCTTCATTCGTTTTTAGTATAGTTTTAGTTTAATTTAGTAGTCTAATATAGATTTCCTAGTTTTTCAGTAACCCCCCCCCCCCCCAAACAATTAAACAAGTCTTAGTCGTGTCTGTCAGTGTCTGTCAGAGTCTAGTCTACGTGATAAATAGAGTCTCGTGGTTCGATATCCGGACTTCCTAGGTTATACTACATTGATCGGTACACTTGCCGATTGTGTGGTTTTAGGTCGAGTCTAGAATTAAAGCTTTTTAGTGTCTAGCTTAGAGAGTCTAACTTAGTTAATTTTTATAGTCTGTTTAGCACACATCAAGTTTTTGGCGCCGTTGCCGGGGACTCTTGGTAATTGCGTTCATTAGCTTTGACAGATTTACTTGACAAATACGTGCTACGTGTTTACTTTGTTTTGTGTCTTTTCTTTTCATCTTGAGTCGTAGTAACTATTGTTTGCTTTTCTTGTGTTCAGGTTTTTGCTCGTAGTCGATGCCACATCTGCGCTCGCACGGGCCACCACCACCAGTCAAGCCGTCATCATCTCAATTGGGCGAAGGCCCACAGGTTACTTCTACATCCTCTTCTCGTTTCCCCAACTTTGATTCCACCCCGTTACCCTCCCCACCTCCTACACCACCACCTTCGCCTAACCAGTCACCTAAAACCTCACCTAAGGTTTCCCCACCCAATAGCCCTACTTCTAGTACCTCTAGCAATCCAGTGAACTTAGAACCAATGGCAAACCCTAGGCAAACCGTTCATCAGCAAGCCCCTCAGGATTTCACCGGCCTTGCTTCACCCATCACCGTTCCACCCATCGTTAGTGAAAATTCATGGCAGATTCCGTCTTATGCCATGCAGGCTATCACAAATACCATCCAATTCCATGGCCGAGACGATGAGGACGCACCGGCCCACATTAACCGTTTCTCCCGCATCCTAGCGACCTTTAACCTTCACGGTGCACCCAACGATGCCACCTACCTACAGCTTTTCCCATTCTCCTTAGCCGGCCGTGTGGCTACTTGGTTGGACTCTCAGCCAACCGGTACTTTTACCACTTGGGCGGGGCTTCGTCAAGCCTTTTTGAACAAGTATTTCCCGCCCGCAAAAGCCTCACGTCTTAGGGACCAAATCCACTCTTTCCGCATGGAGCCCGACGAGCCTTACTACCTTTCTTGGGAGCGTTTCCAAAACCTTTGTGCTCGTTGCTCCCAGCACGGTCTTTCTGATTGGGCTTTGTGTGAGAAATTCTATAACGGTCTCACCCAAGAGACTAGAGATAGGTTCGATACTAACGCAGGGGGGCATATGATGGGTATTCTTACAGTTGCAGAGTGTCTAGAGCGTTTTGAGGCATTTGCTCAGTCTCAATCCCAATCACGATCCGATCAGAGGTATCAAAGTGGAAATTCTAATACCACTACTAGTGCACCCGCCCGTGGGGTGAACCATGTCACCATGGACCCTAGTTTAGCCTCTGTTTTGGAAAACATGAATAGGGAACTTAAGGAAATTAAGGCTAAGGTAGACAAATGTGAGTTTTGTCGAGGGGGTCACGACACGAGTTCGTGTCCATTACTAGTTGGAGAGGAGCAGGTAGATTATCTAGGAGGAGGGTTTGGTAGAGGTCAGTCTAGCGGTTTTGGGGGTAATAATAATTTTGGGTCGGGTTGGCGTAATAACAACAATAACTTGAATAATAACACTTTTCGCCCAAATGGACCTCCTGGCTTTCAAATGGCTCAAAACCCAAATAGGGGCCAAAATTCACTCTTTGGTGGGGGTTCAAGTGGGCAGTTCAACAAAGGGTTCAATGGGCAGGTCAAGGATGGGGGGTCAAATAACCAAGGTCAAACAGGTCAAGGTCCAAGTTTCGATTTAGGGGGTAGCATGGAAATGATGGAGTCCATGATGAGTCAACTGCTTGTTAGGGACCAAACCACTCAAAAGACCCTTAGTGAACATGACCTAATGCTTAAGAACCATCAAGCCTCATTCCAAGACCTTCAAAGAGTCGTAGGGGATATGTCTAGAAAGTTAGAAGAGAGGTTACCCGGTCAGTTTGCGGGTAACACCCAACAGAACCCTAATACCCATGCAAAAGCCATTACCACCCGTAGTGGCAAGACCGTAGGATACCCTAGAGTCGAGGAGAGGGTAGTTGACGAAGATGGAGATATCATAGATAAGGAGATCCAAATGGAGGCTCCCAGCAAAGTGCAATCTAGGTTAACCCCAGCAAGTACCGCACAGCCCGGTGAGTCTCCAAGTGAGAAGAAAGTTGAGCGAACCCCAATAGATATTAGACCTTCACCATTAGTGAACCATGCGTATGTCCCGTTTCCCTCACGTCTTAAGAACCAAAAATACTCTAGGGAATACGGGCAGTTTTTGGACATCTTCAAGCAATTGAAGATTAACCTTCCATTCATAGAGGCACTCCAATCAATGCCTAAGTACGCTAAGTTCTTGAAAGACCTCCTTAGGAACAAAGAGAAATTAGGAGAGTTGTCTAACGTCCCGTTGAATGGGGGATGTTCCACCGTGGTGTTAAATAAGCTTCCCGAAAAGCTTACCGATCCGGGTATTTTCACCATTCCTTGTCTATTCGGTAGTAACACCAACACTCGAGCTTTAGCCGACTTAGGAGCCAGTATCAACTTGATGCCCTTCTCTCTTTATGAGAAGCTAGACCTAGGAGAGCTTGCACCTACCCGAATGACATTGTCTTTAGCCGATCGGTCCGTTAAATACCCTAGGGGTATAGTTGAGAACTTGCTAGTTAAGGTAGACAAATTCGTGTTTCCCGCCGATTTCGTAATTCTAGATATGGAAGCGGATGAGAGAGTTCCCATTATCTTAGGTCGTCCTTTCTTACGAACCGCCAAAGCCCTTATAGACGTTTACGATGGTAAGATCACCCTTAGGGTCGGTGAGGAGAAAGTTACTTTTGAGATAGATCGTTCCATGAACCACCCGAGTGGTTCAGATGACTATAGTGGTCCTTGCCATTCTGTCTACTTTTTGAACTCGTTTATCTCGTGTGTCGACCATTGCTTAGAGTACATTAGTGGAGCGGACCTAGTGATAGGAGAGAAGGTTGAAGGTGAGTTAGAGAGTGTAGGTGAAGTTAAAGAGGAAGGGATTCCTTTAATCCCCGATGTGTTAGCGGTTAGTGATGACACCGCCCAACCCCCACCCTTAGACCTTAAGGTACTTCCATCTCATTTAGAGTATGCTTTCTTAGGGGAGGGTTCCGAGCTACCCGTTATTATTTCATCCGAGTTAGAGGAGAGTGCGAAAGTGAGGTTGTTAGATGTGTTGAAGGCCAACAAAGAGGCCATTGCATGGAGATTGTCCGACATTAAGGGCATAAGTCCTTCCTATTGCACCCACCGGATACTCATGGAGGATGATTATAAACCGGTGGTGCAACCCCAAAGGAGGCTTAACCCTAACATGCAAGATGTAGTGAAAAAGGAGGTTCTTAAACTCTTAGATGCCGGGATGATATATCCCATTTCAGATTCACCTTGGGTTAGTCCCACACAGGTTGTCCCCAAGAAGGGGGGGATGACCGTTGTCATGAACGAAAAGAACGAGCTTATCCCTTCACGTACGGTCACGGGTTGGCGCGTGTGCATCGACTACCGAAAGTTGAATGATGCCACCCGTAAAGACCACTTCCCATTGCCTTTCATAGATCAAATGTTGGAGCGTTTAGCCTGTCAACAATTCTATTGTTTTCTAGACGGCTTTTCCGGTTACTTCCAGATCCCCATCGCACCGGAGGATCAGGATAAGACCACCTTCACATGCCCTTACGGCACCTATGCGTACCGACGCATGCCGTTCGGGTTATGTAACGCTCCGGCTACCTTTCAGTGTTGCATGGTGGCCATATTTCAAGATATGATAGAGACTTCCATGGAGGTTTTCATGGATGATTTTTCAGTTTATGGTGATTCTTTTGAGGTGTGTTTGAGGAATTTGGAGCAGATGTTGAAGCGTGTGTAGAGACGAAGCTTATGCTAAACTGGGAGAAGTGTCACTTCATGGTGACGGAAGGTATAGTGTTAGGGCATAAGATTTCTAGAGAGGGTATAGAGGTAGATCGTGCGAAGATAGATACCATTAGTAGGTTACCTCCACCCACGAGTGTTAAGTCGATTAGGAGTTTTCTAGGGCATGCGGGTTTCTATAGACGTTTTATTAGGGATTTCTCCAAAATTACTCGCCCCATGACCCGCTTGCTAGAGAAAGACGTTCCATTCGTCTTTGACGAGGAGTGTCTTAAGGCCTTCAACTTTTTGAAGGAACAGTTGGTTAGTGCACCTATTCTTATCTCGCCCGACTGGAGCTTGCCCTTTGAGCTCATGTGCGATGCGAGTGACTATGCCGTTGGAGCGGTACTAGGACAAAGAAAGGATAAGCACTTCCACCCCATCTACTACGCAAGCAAAACGCTCAATGATGCTCAAGAAAACTACACTACCACGGAGAAAGACCTTTTAGCTGTAGTTTTCGCATTCGATAAATTCCGCTCGTACCTCGTTTTATCCAAGACCATAGTTTTCACCGATCATTCCGCGTTGCGTTTTCTCTTTCAAAAGAACGACGCTAAACCCCGACTCATTCGGTGGATTATTTTGCTTAGCGAGTTCGATATTGAGATTAGGGACAAGAGAGGGGCCGAGAATGTGGCGGCCGATCATTTATCGCGGTTAGAGGATCCCAAGAGGGAAGAGATTCGTGAGGAGGAGATTGGAGACACGTTCCCTCACGAGTCTATAGAGTTTGTTGAAGCGGAGAAAGAAGGATTTCCATGGTTTTGCGATTTAGCAAATTATCTCTCTAGTGGTGATGTGGTGAAAGGGAGGTCTACACAACAAAGAAAGCGATTGTTTAGTGAGGCGAAAAAGTATGTTTGGGATGATCCTTTTCTCTTTAGGATAGGAGGAGATAGAGTTCTTAGACGCTGTGTGTCGAGAGAGGAAGGTTGGAACATTATTAAGCATGTGCATGAGGGCCTTACGGGAGGACATCATGGTGCACACACCACCGCCCAAAAGGTATTCGATTGTGGTTTCTATTGGCCTACCGTTCTTAGAGATGCCGAGGAGTTCGTGAAGATGTGTGATGCATGTCAACGAACCGGCAATATTTCCGCCAAAGATGAGATGCCTCAAAATCCGATACAAGTAGTAGAGGTTTTTGACGTTTGGGGCATCGATTTCATGGGACCCTTCCCAAACTCCAAAGGAAACCGTTACATACTCGTGGCGATTGATTACGTTTCTAAATGGGTTGAGGCTCAAGCTCTTCCCACAAACGAAGCCCGAGTAGTGTTGAATTTTCTTAAAAAGCTCTTTTCACGATTCGGTACTCCTAAAGCCTTAATTAGTGACCGTGGCACTCACTTTTGCAATGCATTGATGGAGAAATTGCTTGCACGCTACGGTGTCACTCATCGTTTATCTACCGCATACCATCCACAAACGAGTGGACAAGTGGAGAATGCGAATCGCGGTATTAAACAAATCTTAGAGAAAACCGTTGGTAAGAATAGGAAAGATTGGTCCGACAAGCTAGACGATGCATTGTGGGCGTTTAGAACCGCCTACAAGACCCCTTTAGGAACTACACCTTTTATGATCGTCTACGGAAAAGCTTGTCATCTCCCCGTCGAGTTAGAACATCGAGCGCTTTGGGCCTTGAAAACCGTTAATTTAGATATGACCGAAGCCGCTAGAAAGCGTTTCTTTCAAATTCATGAGCTTGAGGAGCTTAGGGATACGGCGTATGCTCGATCGTTGGGAATAAAGGAGAAAACGAAGTTGTTGCATGATAGGAGGTTGAGGAAAGTGAAGGAGTTTAGCAAAGGCGATAAAGTGCTTCTCTACAACTCGAGATTGAAGCTTTTTGCGGGAAAATTGAAATCGAAGTGGTCGGGACCTTTTATGGTTCATTATGTGTTTCCGTACGGAGCGGTGGAGATCATGGATGAGAAGGATGGCCGTAGTTGGAAGGTGAACGGTCATCGTTTGAAGCACTACCTTGGAGGAGCGATAAACAAGGATGAGAGGGAGGTAACTCCTCTCGAAATCCCACCTAAAGCCGCCAATTAGTGTTTTGGGTAAAAGCCCAAGTGTACATTTTGTATCGTTTGTATAAGAGTCTTAGTTTGAGTATTTTCGTGTTTTAACGCGTCTTTCCGTAGTTTTTCGGTTTGTGTTTTGTGTCGTTGAGAATTTTGCAGGATTCGTCACCGTTATGGAACAGGAAAAAGCATGAGAAAAGAGGTTTCAGGTAAGTTTTCTTGATACTTAGAAAAATTTTTAAGTGTTTTGATGGTTGGAAAAATTGTGAAAATTTTTCTAAGGCATGAACACAATTTTTGGACGAAACCTTCTGTGAAAAACGACCCCTGGCGTGACGCTAAGGGCCGTCGCGTCACGCTAGGGGTAAAGGTTCAAATTGAATTAATTTCTGACCCGCCGCGCGACGCCAGGCCCCCCTGACCCCCACCGCGTCACACGAGGACCATCTGAACCGGTTTAAAATGATTTTGATGAACTTGTCCACTGAAATCACTTTCCTTTTCACACATAAAAACCCTAATCGCGATTTTCACAAAAATCATCATAACTCACTCGTTTCTTCACCAAATCACTCCATTCTTCTTCCTAAATCACCACAATCACATTCCCCACAATCTTGGCCATCAATTTCACCCGATTTCACGCTGCATTGTCGCGTTTTTGGATGATTTCGTGCACCACAACTTCAAGACTTCAATTTTCTTGCTTAATCCGAATCCAATGTATGATTTCTGTGATTTCTCACTAGTAGGTAACTTTATTGCTTAGTTCTAGTGTCGGGTCAGTCATGTTTTAGGTTTAGGGTTTGTTTAGGTTGATAAAGTTAGGATTTTTTGACCCGTTTGCGATGTTAGTGGTATGCGGGTGGCTATATTTGGGATGTTTACATACAATGGGGCTTGCGGATGGTTCGGGTTGGTTTGCTTGGGGTTGTTTGAGACGTGTGAGGTATGTTTGGACAACTAGACAACATGTTTGAGCTTTACGAGTTTGTTTGGCTAAACGAAAGACTTTTTGCTTAAAAAAATAGGTTTTTGAACTGATTTTTTGCAAATGTGATTAGTTTTCTAAATGGATTCTGTTATCACAAACGTCGTGTTAAGGTTTAAAAAGTTCAAACTCTCATGTGTTTCGCCTCAAGTGTGGGGATATTTCGGCACTTATGCTTAATTGAGGACAATTAAAGTGCCGGGAGGAGATAGTGTACATTGAGTCTTAGGTTGTTCGAGTAGTGAGTCTAGTATTAGTTTTAGAGTCATGTGTTGCGTGTTGCGTCGTAGTGTCGTTAGTGTCGTTTGAGTCGTAATAGGGTCGTGTTTAGTGTTATTGCACGTACTATTGCATCGCTTGACTTTAAGCCACTTCGCTCGTACTCAATCTCCATTCGGGCGAGGTTTGGCTTATTTTTGAGATGATTATGCAATATGCACTTGTTTCGAACAACGGCCGCGAATGAAATGCTATACGGCCATCGTTCGACTGTATATTATTATATTATTTTTCGTTAAAAAAAATAAAAAAATAAAAAATAAAAATAAAAATTAAAAACACCAAAAATAGTTTGTGATTGCTAACTTTCTGCATTGTTTTCTTGTCAAATCTTTCTTGTTTTGCAGAAACATGTCGGGTGAAGGTTCATCGTCAAACCCAAGAAAGAGGAGGATTAAGTATCGGGGGAACGAAAGAAGAGTGTATTCCCGTGTAGCGAGGATTATTGATCACCCGATTTTAGACTTTGAGGAAGACAGTGAGGAGAGGAAGAAACTGAAGAAGTATGCGGAAACTCACATGTTGGAGCACCGTACGATAAACTGGGAATGGTTGCAAACTATGGGAGCGAGTGATCGGGTGGCGGAGTTGTTAGGGCCACGATTGAGAGCGGCAATGGATTGCCGTTGGCCGCAGTATACTGAACTTACACTTGAGTTCCATTGTACCTTCCATCATAAAGAGGGTACTTTTGCGGAAAATAATGCGGTGTCATTCTCTTTGGGCCGAAATCTGTACGAGATGAGTATTCCTCAATTTGGAGTAGCCTTGGGTTTTTATACGGATGAGGAAGTGAGAACTGATGAGTTTGTGAATGGTTTAAGGGGGGTGTATAATCATCCTCGGCCGAAGTGTTTGGATCCGGTAGACTTGGAGAGATTTTGGGACGAGATTGCGACCCAACCGTTCACCCAGACGAACCTTATCACATCAGTTCGTGATCCTATATACAGGTATATTTTGAAAATGTTGGCGACTACGATTGTGGGGAGGAAATCAGGTGAAAATAAAGCAAACTGGTTGGATATTTTTGCTTTAATGTGCATGGTGGAGAAGAGAAACTGGAACTTGGCAAGTTTCTTTGCATGGTCGTGCAGTAGGCCGCGTAGGGGAGGAAAAAGGGCTGCCATGGATCTTGGACCGTACATAGCTAGGTTGGCAGGGAATATACGGGGCTTTAAAAAATATCATGCGGAGGAGATGCGTTTGAGTTTCCCAACGGTTTATTGGGGTATTGCTGAGCTACAGTTAGCGGGGGTTTTGACGAATACGGACCCGCCACAGTGGAATTATGAAGTGGGTGCTCCTCCGGCACGACAGCCGATGCCTCGAAGGAGGCGTGAGACTCCTCCACAGCAGCCAGTTAGACAGCAGAGAGCTGACCCGTTCACTCCCGAGGCTGCTTTTGACTACACACAACAGAGGTTTACTCAGATTGAAGATAGGATGCGGGTTGACCACCAGTGGACGATGCAGAGCCACCACCGACAGGATGACATGCTCAGGTATATGATGTCGGGTATGTCACTGAATGCTCCGATACCTCAACCCTTTGCCGGACTATTACCTCCACCAGTTTATGGAGGCGAGCAGCAGATCCCATATGTCTATGGTCAGTACCCGGGGTATGACCAGTGGGGAGGGCAGAGTGGTTATGCTTATAGTGGTCAGTTCGGGTGGCAGCAGGCTGGAGGATCGGGGACCCAGCAGATGGAGGAAGATTCTGAAGATGAGGAGTGAGGCAGATAGACTGAAGCATCATATATCCTTTGATGTTTTATTTTATTTATGCTGTTTTGGTAGTTCGATATGGTTGTATTAGTAGACAAATTTTTATTTTTCGCTTGAACTTGGATGATTGGAACGATGAACGCTAGATGGTATTTGGTTTGGTATGTTATGTTTGTTTTAGGTTGATGATTTGGAGCCGCTTTCCGTTCGTGTGTGAGGGAGTTTGGTATTGTTTGCTGAGCACGTTCGGTATTGGAGGGCTTATGTGGAAACGACTGGCACTTTGACAGTCTCACATACTCAGCTAAGTCGTTTTCCTTTTTGTTGTTGTTGTATATTTTATTTATTTCGTTTGCAGTTTTTTATTTTTAGGTAGTTGTTGAGTCGTATTTTCGTTCTTGCATTAGGGACAATGCAATCTCTAAGTGTGGGGATGGGATACTTGTAAATATTTGAGTCACAAAAAAAAAATTGAAAAAATCAGAAAATGTCTTTCGAATAAAAAAGAAGTTTGCAATTAAAACGGAAAATGATAGAAAAGATGACTTTTTGCTCGGGTTCGAATAATAATAATATGAGATTATAATAAACCGAGTTTGCGTCTAGTTTGGGATATGTGGATAGGCCCGGGTTTGGTTTTAAGTCCCTTTGATCTAATATACCTTAATTGTCGGTCTACTAGTGGGTTCTCGCCTGGGAAATATGGGAAACTAAAACTACCGATAATAGTATAAGGGGCACCGTTATAAGTTAAAACCGTTAGAGTTTGTGGTCATGCGAAAAAAAAAGAAAAAAATAGAATAAAAAGTGAGCTAGAAACTAAATGAAAGTAACACAGGCCTATGTAATCCGAGTTGGGGATAGCGACTCTACAGCCGGAATGCCTCTGGGATGTGTGAAATCGACTTGCCGAATAAAAGTACCGAAACCTAAGTAATCTGTGGTTGGGGATCGCGACTCTACATCCGGAATACCTCTTGGTTAGGGAAAGCATCGTCTAGACTCACGAAAGAAAGAAAGAAAAAAAAATCAAAAATAGAAAATAGAAAAAAAATGAAAAAAATGAAAAAAAAAAGTTGATTGTAAACTCTCTTGGTTTTGATATAAGACGGTTAGGAATTGGTCCAGTGATCGTTCCTTTAGTCCTATAAGCTTGAGGTGGGAGTAGGTGGACCGTAGATTCTAGCGTGAGACCCTAGGTAGACTGACGGCACTTAAATTAAATTCACATGATAAGGGCTTAGGATTGGACTTGGGTTTAAAGTGGACAAGTATATTCGCAATCGCGGCTAACGCAAGTATTGGTTTTAATTAATTATACCTATGCTTTTGACCCGGGTGATTATTTGTTTCTGATTCCGTTGCATAATTCTTTTTCGAGGACGAAAAAAGAGTAAGTGTGGGGATGTTTGATGTACTGTAAAGTACATATGTTTATAGTGTATATTTTGGTTAGTTTTCAGTCGTTTCGAGTCTGTTTTAGGTTAGAATTATGATACTGCTAACGTTAAGCTTTGATTTCAGGTCCCGTAGCTTAAAGTGTTGAAAAACGAGTCAAAACGAGCAGTTCGGAAGAAAAACGGGATTTGTACGCGCGTCGGAGAAGCTGGAAATCAATTTAATTAGAAAATCAGGAAAAGGGAGGCGCCGCGCGACGCGAGCCCCCCTTGGCGTCGCGCGAGGGTCTTGATTTCGAAAACACATGTTGCTGCTAGGGTTTTGTGAAGATAATTCTGAAGAAACTGAATTGGAAACCCTAATTACGAAATTAGAGACTTTTGGAGCGATCTTGGAGCATACTTTGAAGGCAATTGGAGATTTCAAGGCACGGGAATCATTGGTACGAGTCGAAGTTGAAGAATCGAAGAATCAATCGGGTTTTCTAATCCCTTGTTTTGTCGATTACTTTCTTAGAACTTTGTTACAATGAATTCTGTTCTAGACATCTTTGTTTTGTTTTCATTTACTGAGATGCTTGGCTAATTTCATAAACCACCTAGACTTGATGAATGGATTAAAATAAAGATTTTACCGGTTTTGTTATTTGCATGATTGTTATGGGTGATTGTGTGTAGTAAGAGGTTTAATTTAATGGTTTGATGTGTATGCGTACTTTGAGTTGGTTTATTGTTATTACTTGCTTCATATGATTCTTAGTGACGGTCTATATCACAACGTAGAGTCATATTAGGGTTTCGGTGAGTGTCTATATCACGTTAGAAAACCTTCATTCTTTAGGGATAATCGCGCGATAACCCCTAGAAGTAAGTGTTAATAATTTGCTAAGTCTTAGTGTTCTACTAGTCCTAATACCTGGGAAGTGAGGGGCTATTGGTAGGTCTTACCCGGCGAATTGCTTTAGATAGGCTTTGGGAAAGGTTATGTCTTGGTTTACCTGTCGGTCTTATTAGTCTATCAAGTCAAATTAATTACTTCAAACTACCCTAGATCTAGGATTGGGAAAGAATAGGTCAACATTAGGGTACTTACACAATAATTAGACAACTGGGAAGAAGTCTAATAACCGGTAGAATTAACGGCCTAGGTAGTGCCACAGGTTTCTCCTTGAGAAGGGTCGAGGGGCCTCGTTGGTTCTTAATAGGTTTAGTATTTTAAGATCCCGGTTCCATAACTCGTGCATTTAACTTATTCGGTAATCTCTTAAAAACAATCCAGGATTCTTGTCTAGGTGGTCCTGTTCTCATATAAGTAAAGTCCACAGTCTTCATTCGTTTTTAGTATAGTTTTAGTTTAATTTAGTAGTCTAATATAGATTTCCTAGTTTTTCAGTAACCCCCCCCCCCAAACAATTAAACAAGTCTTAGTCGTGTCTGTCAGAGTCTAGTCTACGTGATAAATAGAGTCTCGTGGTTCGATATCCGGACTTCCTAGGTTATACTACATTGATCGGTACACTTGCCGATTGTGTGGTTTTAGGTCGAGTCTAGAATTAAAGCTTTTTAGTGTCTAGCTTAGAGAGTCTAACTTAGTTAATTTTTATAGTCTGTTTAGCACACATCACACATTTATGTTACAAGTCCACGAATTCCTTAATCGGGAACATTTACTTGGACAATTTCCATTATGGATATCTTCTTTGAATACCATTAGTTGACTTTGGTACCATATGACTATCGGGATATCTTTGTGGTCCTATGCATTAAACCTCCATACTGATCAGGCATGGAAGCAATCTATGGAACTTATTAAGATACATCAATCCTCATATGGCGCTTTTATCATACTGTCTGGTTTTCGCAATCGATAGAGATTGAAGCGATATCAACTATATATGCTGACGCACTTCTTCTAGGGGAAGGATACTTCTAGAATTCTATGATTAGGGGTTTCTGACAGGAACAGAGGAAATGATTCTCATGATTTTGCCTGTAAGTTTTACCTTACACTTAATATCTAGGGTTCTTACTGGGAAAATTTCTAAAAGTTTGCTAAGCTTATGGTCTTATGAGAGACTTAGCGGTATCTGAAACCAAATGTAATTCTTAGCAATAAAATTTCAATAAGGGATTTACCTGGTGTCATTAGTAATGTGAACTGCCTCTAATCATTCATCAGGAGGGTTAAACACCTCCATTCCTAATCCTTTTAAACTTAGCTGCATAAATTTTTTTTTGACAAATTTAGGGCAGACTCAGCCTTGGCTGGTTATTTCTTAATCTATATAACGTGAGTAGCTGAGGTAGATCTATAAGGGATTTATAATGAGCAGGCTTTGAAGCCTATTGTGCCCTCTTATTGCCGATGCTAGCCACCGATAATTATTGTATAAGCTTAGATTTTGGGTAAATTGAATATGGTACTATCTCAGCCAATGAATCAACATTTGTAACATACTGTCGACATACTAGAACTTTTATGGCGAGAGTCAGAAAATTCCTATTCCATCTTTTTCCATTTCGATGCGAATAATAGGTCTTTCTAATAAGGTCCTTAGAACTGGGACCATCCCATACTATTTAAGAGGATCTCTCTTGTGGACCTCAATAATGTCCTCACTAATTAAGGGTATTGCCATCAAACGATTGTGGTTCATACCACACCATGTCCTTTCCAGCATAACTGCTGATACACCTAATGGATTCTACTTTATCCAACAATTCCCTGCAATTGATGGCCCCTTTTTACCATTGAAGTCTCTTGACTTCCGAGGGACGAAGTACTTTTTGAGTACATCTTAAAAAGAAATGGGGCTCCTTGCCATATATGATTTTGTTTGGGTTATCCTTTGCATTTGAAGTATGAATAAAGCTCTTCTCATGAGCAGCGACATGTGTTTTAAAGTGAGTAGCATTAGGCTCCTTGAACCTCTTCATGACTTTTCTCATAGCCTTTCCAATGGCTGTGTTAATTACAGTTTTGGAGATTTACTCCGTTAACATTGAGGTTCAGATTTGATGCACCATTAACATTTGTCGCATCTTAGCTTTGCGACTGTTGTTTATCTTTTCCGAGTTTTCCTTGCTCGGAGCTTTGGTATTAAATACCGATCTCAGCAGGTACATAGGCAATCCATACCCTATGTCTCCCTGGATTGTCAAGTCTTACCATAAGGAGTCTTGATAACTACTTGCTTCTTATTACCCATAATATGGGTTTGGTTTTAAGACGACCATTCCATTCTTATCACTACATCGAGTTCCTCTATTTTAATGGAAACAAGGACAGCGGAAAAGAATGATTCCTAATGGATATAAAACATCCATCTAATATTGCTGAAGCAGTCTCTGAGGTACTATTGACAAATTCGACTTTATCCTTAACGCTTTGAGTTTTAACAAGCAGATTTAATGATTTACAAAATCTATTGTCTACGAAAGACTTGTCTGAACCTGAATTTAATAATACTCTAGCATGAGCGTTATTGATAAAGAAAGTACCTGTTGTGACATTGTCATCCTGAATAGCCTCTCGAGCGTCCATTTGAGAGCTTCTAGCTTGGGTCTTCTTAGCCTCCCCAGGCTTCTTGGTTTTATTTGGGCAATTTGTCTTGATGTGCCCTATTTCATTGCAACCATAGCAGGTTGCGTCCTTTATGTCTTGGCACTCCAAAGTCTGGTGCCCCTTCTTATTACAAATCCCACAAGGCCTAGCTTGTGACTCTAGAGTGCATTTCCCTTTAGTCGCCTTCTTCGGGCAGCGGGTCTTTATGTGCCCCTTCTCACCACAGCCATAGCATGTGGTGTCCTTCAGGTTCTTGCATTCATAGGTCTTGTGATCCATCTCTTTACAGATGACACATCCCGTCGTCTGTTCATAGAAGCATTTTCCGAAGTGCTTCTTCTTGCAGGTTTTACATTTGGGTTTTGCCTCCGTTGGCTTGGACGGGTTATAGTTTGAACCGGTCTTACCCTTTTTGTAACCTTTATTTGGGGTATTATCGCGCTTTCGCTTATGATCCTTCAACACACGGCCCACAATGTTGTTTACGGCTGTATCTATCATAGCCTGTAACTCGGTGCTCGTTAAGTTCAGTCTTGCATCATTATTCTGATCAGCTGGATGATTGTGAGCTTCAGATGGGTCAGCCATGGTGAAGCTTGAAAGTTACAAACCATGTAGCAATAATTTGCTGAATTGTCGAACTTGATGATTAAATAGCCTTGGTGTAAATCAACCATATAGGCCCATAGATAGTATTTAATTTATTTGATTATGTTTTGCCTAGGTTTTTTTTTTTTTAATAAACCATCTTTGGTGTTTAAACGGAATATAATCCTTCATATTTATTAGACAGGGGACATCAGTCACGACTGTCAATGTCGTACCGACATTTTATATAGCACAAGGGCTTGTTCCAAAGGACTTTTGATTGGCACAGATGCCTTGTCACTAGGGAAATTTTAAAACATAATCAATGATTCCTTTGGATCGGAAAATTTCATAGTTCATTGTCTTGACAAGAAGTTATGAAATAATGCTATCTTTTCTATGTACGCATCTTTGTCCATAGGCACACATTCCAATGGACGTTTTGATGGGTTCATCATGTTCGGCTTTTATTAGCCATGATTCTTCTTGATCATTTAGGCTAAATAAGGGGTTTGGAAGTTCTTAATATAAAGATGGCAAGTGTGATTTTATCGCATCACTATTGTCGGGAGTGTTAACACGTTTTCAGATGTTAACAAGGATCTGAATCTCGTTTAAACAGGTTTTACCATCTTAGCCAGGTCTTTAATGACATTCAAGCTAGGTTATACCTTTTAAGATTCTTTTTAATGTATATACTGGCAGGAAAGGAATGATACTTATTTTATTCAGGGTTTATAATTATCCTAAATTTATTTAAAAAATAACTATGGCACAAAAGGCCAAGTCACAAGGACAAAATTATAAGCCAAGATTTTACAGAATCGAGGCATTTAGGCTTGAATCAAAGTTCATTACCTTTTCTTGACAGGGAGTTGTAGGCTACGACTGTCCTTAGCCTCAGAGGACGTTAATTATAGCCCGTAGGCACTTCATCCTTAAGGGATGATTATATAAATGAGGGAATTTAGAATAACCCAATTTTAAGAATGACTTATGTGGTTTTATCGAATCACAATTTGTCAAACGTGTTAACATGTTACAGATGTTAACAAGGATTTGAATCTCTTGAATAGGTTCTACCATCTTGGCCTTGTCTGCAGTGACATTTAGGCTAGGTTTTACCTTTAAGATTCTTTTTATATTTAACGCAGAACAATCCTAAATTGAGATGTAAACAAGGATCTGAATCTAATTGAGGAACTACCATCTTGGCCTTGTCTTAAAATGACATATGGGCTAGGTCTTGTTCTTTTTAGATTTTGCCATTTTATTATAATGGTAGATCTTTTAAAAGGAATGATACTTTTCATTTATTTCATTTATTATATATATTGATAAGATGAAATTTTGATAAGCATTCCAAGGATTTTTAAAAGGGTACAGAATTTCCCTGAACGGGACTTCTAACAGCAATGACTCGCCCATGCAGGGGCTAATCAGAAAAATAACAAAGGAAACAAATAAAGGACAAAAACAAATCAGGAATAGTCCTAAGTTCTTTGTCTAGACTCAAGAAAAAAATGTGCAATCGTGTAACTGAGATTAAACACAAAAGGCTAGTGTTTAATTCACTCAGTGTTGGCTCTGATACCAACCTGTCACACCCCGATATTTCCATGTATTACCGGTGGTCCCGGTGGGGAGTATCGTGACGTAGTTGATATCATCATAGTCAAACAACACAATTTAATGCACAGCGGAAGCAAATGATAAATATATTACAATCCGATATAACGTAATATCAAAGTATTACAAATGGAAAGTAAAGGATCCACATGCGGATCAAAAGATAAAAAGAAACTTTGTTCAACAGACTTTAAGGCATCCAAGCTTGCGAGACTCTTATTGATGCTAAGGAGAGGCCAGCCTATTACGAGTAGTACATGCACTTAACCTTTTTGGGAAAATACGTCAGTTTACACTGGTAAATACAATTAACTGACTCATTTTGAAAAGGTTTAAAAATTGGTTTGAATGCACGTGACACAAAATATCTTTTATAACTTAGGATAATTACTTAAATATAATCTTGTAAAAGGATTATGTCTCTTATTCGTTCAGTAGCCCGGTTCGTGCCCGGTTAAAGATTAATAGACACACCACATAGTATAGTCCCACGGTGGGAAACCAACGGTTATACCTTAATGATTGTAATTGCACTGACGGGTGTACGCCTACACCCGTGTGCTAAGGTCGTGGCCATCCTTTGAATGATGCCAAGGATATCCGGGACATGGTCATTAAACTCCCAAAGGCGTAAAACAAACAAAACAGATTTTTAAACGGGTCATCTTGATAATACTTAACCACCCACGATTAAGGTCAAATGCCCGACCAAGTGGTATTTTATATACCGTATCCCAAGCCTGTAAAAGGGAAAATAAGTTAAAAGTATTTACCTGAGCTAAATATAAATTCAATCACAGCCGTATCAAATCAGCAAGTACATATAGCTTTTATTGGGCTCCTAAATCTGGAACGAAGGTTTTTAATAACCTATTAGATTCCTAACGGGTCTTTAATTAAGCTTATGCTTAGACCGGTTAGTTTTAAAGGAAGATACGGTTCAAAACGCATGATTAAGCGAGAACCGGATTAGAATGTGGTTTAAACCCGACAAGCTTGTATACTTGTGTAATAAGGGTAAACTAAACACATTCTGGATTTTGAGATAAAATGACAAGGTTTGACCCGTTTCGGCTAATTTATGCAAACTAACTACATAAGCCGATCCGAACGTGAAAAGTGCGTAACGGGTAACCAAAAGAGTCATATACAGGTTTCCTAAGTTAATATGACTTAAATATGTTGTGATATCAGTAGGATACCTTCCATTATGCCCAAAACGAATTTAAAACCAATTTACGCCCCGTAGGGGTATTTTGGTCATTTAAAAGGTTATGAAAGAGGTTTAATATAAATTTGAATTTCAGGTCAGGTTTAATCAGTGAAAATACTTAATTTAATAAGTTATATCAGTATGGTGTTACACATATGTGAATTTTATCATTTATAACCAAACTATGCACCGAAGGGGCATTTTGGTAATTTCACATAAGCTTTAAAGGTCAAAATTAGAATTCTGAGTTTAAAACTTTTTCCTACTGTTTAATTATGAAAATTTACTTAAAACATCAGTAGGTATCAAACCTTATAGGTTTAAAATAGTTCTAGCTTATACTATGCGTTAAAAACGCTTAAAAAGGCGATTTTGAGCTATTTCCGGGTTTTTAAAGAAAAGCTGATATTTTTATTATTCTAGAAGGCTCAAAATATTTTATTTATCATATTAGATCAGTAGAAAAAGATTTGGTACTAAAAGGATTTGTAAAACTCATTTTTATAGCCCAAAAGGGCAAAACCGGCAATTACCGAATCAAGCCTAGAACCCTATGTTATGCTCAGCCTAAAAATCAATAAAAATCTTCAAAAATCCTAAAATATTATCTTATATCAGTAGTTAAAAAGTTTGGTATTAAAAATCAGGTTTAGATAGGCTATACGCTAATTACACCGTTTAATTAATAAAAAGCTTTTCATTTACGCTAATGAGCATAACTCCTAATCTAGACCTCAAACTGATGTCAAATTTTAGGGACACGTTTATAAATCAGTAATAAAGATTATTGTCCTCTCACATTTTCAAAATTCTTGTTTTAGGGTCAAAAGGGCATAATGGTCAACATTTAAGCATATAACGAAAACATGTAATTGAATAGGATAACTAAGGATCCAAGTTGTATAACCTCAGAGGGTTATACTAACCTATAACATGATCCTAAATGAATCCTAAGGCATATCTAAACTAAGCTAAATCGGGTCAGAACTGAAAGTCAAACCAAAAGTCAACTTTTGCGACTTTCGGTTCCGAACCGAGCCTATACTTAGAATTGTCGGATTGAATCATGCTTAGGCATGTTCAACTAATATTTACCAAGTCATTAAAGTGATAAATCGATTTTATGGTTTTTATATTAATAGTTATATATTTTATTTAATGCTAACCCGTTTGACTTTTATTTGACCCGACAATTTAACTAAGTAAACATGGTAATTAGGAGGTGCCCTTTTGAGGGTTTAATACCTACCTAATTATGGTCACGTAGCCATGTTCGTTGCGAACCATGGTTTAATCGTTTAAAAGTCAAATCGTTTACCGATAACGCTTGACTTTTCGGTTTAATACGCTAAGTAATTAAACTAAGCACGAAGGAACACTTACAAAGGGTCCAAAGGACAGAAGGAGGTTCTCAACAAGCTCAAGATCCTCCAAGAATTAGAGAACAAGCAGAAATGGAATGAGGTGTGAATGAAAGCCAAGATCAAGTGGGTTTATATAGGATTTCAAGAACCGTTAGGATCGTTTCTCGTAACCCGCGCTTCAATCTTGGCCCTCCATGTGTGCCCAAGGTTTCTAAATACAATGGGTGTTGAAAACCAGCTCATGGTATTGAGAATTTTACCTAAAAGCCCTTGAAAAATGACAAAAATGCTGAAAATATGAATCTGCCCAGACCTGGGCGTAGGCTACGCTGCAGGGGGCTTAGCCTACGGCCTGCACAGCTCAAACAAACTTTCAAAAGTGCAGTTTTGGTCCCTGCTTGCATAATAATGTATTTCTGACACATCTAAGGCCTGTTAACCTCATTTCAAGGCTCTAACATGATGCCTAAATATAGGGGACATGAAACATGCTCAAAAACATGTCGGATGTCGGTTCGTTTGGCCGTACGGTCACGTTGTTCGTCTATTTACGACGAAACACGGACGGACGCGAAAAACGATCCAAACTACGCGACGAATGGAATTTTATCAATCCAAACACTAAAATAAAATATTTTAGTGCTTTCATAAATTTTTGGGTGTCCGGATATATTCAGAATGCAAGATATGCGCGAAAATGCAAACTTGTGCACTTTTTGACACTTTTAGTCCCTGCATGACTTAAAAGTTTATTTTTGCGCACCCAACACCTCCAAGCCTATATCTAAGCTATATAAATAATAAATAGGGTATGTTTAACTCATGGCCATATTCCGGAAGGTCCGATATCCTACGAATTGACATACTTTTGCAGTTTGACGCAATTAGTCCCTTAATTGCGCAAAGTAGCGCGAAATGCCGTTTAATGATATCCAAGCCTTCCATGGCTCATATTGATCATTACCAAGCATATACTTAAATATTACTATGCTCTCTTTTTCTTATATGGTCACCGAAAGGCGTAGATTCAAAAGTTGACGCTTTAGGTCCCTCTGTTGCGCAAACTTGCGCATCTCATCATTTATTAGCATTGAAGCCTCATCTAATTCATACTAGACATTCTTGAATGTATTATTAAACATCATGATGCTTTGGGTTCGCTAAAAGGTCATTCAGAGGTATAATTAAACATATTGACACTTTTAGTCCCTCTAACTTGCAAAGTTGCGCGTAACTTTACTTATAGGCATAAAAACCTTAGATGGCCAATAGTTGGCATTCCCGAGAGTATAATCAAATATCATGAAGCTCCCGGTTTGTTAAATGGTCACTCAGAGGTAAGAATTAACATGTTGACACTTTTAACCCTTTATTGCGCAAACTTTCAATTAATTATGCAAACGGCTACACTCGATTGACAAGTGGCTCATTTGTGAATATAATCATCGTGAGAGGTTATTTGGAAACTTATTTTAGGTATGCTAACACTTCCAGTCCTTTTATTATCAAATTTTTTTCTATTTTTCGAAAAATTAGTCCCTTAAATTCAACATTGGACCTTATTAGGGTTTATTACACGTGTCAATACATCATTGGACGTGATTTTACGAGGTGTTACAAAATCTGCAGAAAAATCGGCGTACCATGGCTCTTCTTGGTATTCCACCATTTCCAGGGACTCTGTTGGGAACTTTTCATTTATTTGCTCATCCCTGGTTGCCTCCAAAGCTGGGTCTTCCAAGCGCAAAAGATGATCTGTTGCGGTGTTTTTCTGCTCCTCTTTTGTCTTTTATTTCAATGTCACATTCTTGGAGGAGTAGAATCCACCGAACCTGTTTCTTGATGAGATATCAAATGACTGCATGATCTGTATAGACTATTGTTTTAGAAAGAACAAGATAAGAACGAAATTTATCAAAAGAAAATACCACAGCTAGCAATTCCTTTTCTGTTGTTGTGTAATTTTTCTTGTGCATCATTAAGTGTTTTACTAGCGTAATAAATTGGGTGAAAATGCTTATCTTTCATTTGTCCCAAGACGGCTCCAACTGCAAAGTCACTTGCATCACACATGATTTCGAAAGGTAATTTCCAATCAGGGGCTATCATGATAGGTGCATTGACTAGCATTTCTTTTAGGGTTAGAAATGCTTGATTGCAATCCTTGTCAAAGATGAAAGGGGCATCTTTTTCAAGTAATTTTGTTAGAGACCTTGAGATTTTAGAAAAGTCCTTGATAAATCGTCTATAAAATCCGGCATGCCCTAGGAAACTTCTGATAGCTCTAACGGAGGATGGGGGTGGTAATCAAGAAATAGTGTCTATTTTTGCTCGATCAACCTCCATTCCTTCGCTTGAGATTTTGTGACCGAGTACTATTCCCTCCGTTACCATGAATTGGCATTTTTCCCAGTTAAGGGCGAGGTTAGTTTCCTCACATCAGGATAGCATTCATTCAAGGTTATCGAGGCATTGGTCGTATGAATCTCCAAAGATAGAAAAGTCTTCCATGAAGACTTCCATTGTCTTTTCTATCATATCATGGAAGATGACCACCATGCAACGTTGAAAGGTTGAGGGGGCATTACATAGACCAAAAGGCATGCGTTGATAGCAAAAGTTCCATGGGGACATGTAAATGTTGTCTTTTCTTGGTCTTCGTGTGCTATCGGGATTTGAAAGTAACCTGAAAAACCATCTAAGAAACAATAAAATTTGTGACCGGATAATCTTTCTAATATTTAATCAATAAAAGGTAAAGGAAAGTGATATTTCCTTGTTGCTTCATTCAATCGACGATAATCTATACATACCCTCCATCCTGTGACGGTTCTCATTGGTATTAATTCATTTTTCTCATTAGTTATTACCGTCATACCTCCTTTCTTTGGAACTACTTGGACGGGACTTACCCAAGGACTATCGGAAATTGGGTAAATAAGTCTGGCATCAAGTAATTTGATGACTTCATTTTTAACCACTTCTTGGACATTTGGATTTACTCTACGTTGTGGTTGTATTACCGATTTATAGTCATCATTCATCAAAATTTTGTGCGTGCACATGGAAGGACTTATTCCTTTGATATCTACAAGTTTCCAAGCGATCGCATTTTTGTGTTTTTTCAAAAGTGTAATTATTTTTTTCTTTTTCTTAACTAGTTAATTTTGACGAAATAATTACAGGTGATTTACCATCTTTGTCTAGAAAAGCATATTCCAAACCCTTTGGGAGTTCTTTGAGCTCAAGAGGTGGGTCTTTAGGAGACTCCTTATTTAGTTGCTCATTTTTGTCAAGAATCACAAAGGTTTGTTCTATGGCGACCTCTTCTTCAACAAAGTGGTCAATTTATTCTCTTGTATCGGGTGGTTCATCTTCATCTTCAATTAGGGGGTCATTATTGCCAAATGGATATTTCATTGAACGCTCAAGATCGACACTCTTTTTAAGTGCCCCTAATTGAATAGATAGATTGTTGTACTTCCGATTTTTCAAAGCTTCGTGGGTTTTTACAAAAGGTCGTCCCAACACTAGAGGAGCGTCATCAAGGATGAAAAAGTCGGTTGGGATTACCATTTGATTTGTTTGGACCAAGACATCCTCAACTACCCCTATTGATTTTATTACTTTCCGATTAGATAGAAAAATGGGTATTTGAAGTGGAGAAAAATCACTAATACTTAATTTTTAGAAAATGTAGTTTGACATTATATTAACACAAAGATCTTTATCAATTGTGATATTACTAATAAAGGAGTTTTGAAAAAAACATGGAAAATGTTAATTTTAAATGGGTCTTCTTTTATTTGCGAAGTTTGATCATTTGTTAACTTAATGCTTACCGTTTCGTCAATTTTAGTGTTAGTGTTTAGCTCTTTTAAAAACTTAGCATGAGTGGGTACTAAACAATGATTTTCGAAAGAAGGTGACAAGAGATTAATTTTTTTCAAAATTAGACTCTTCTTGAATTTTAACGTTATCGGACTCACCTTTCTTGTTGTTTAACTCATGTGTCGGTTTTTCACTTACTTGTTCTTCCATTTTTACATTTTCAACTATCTCTTCTTTATTACAAGTTAATTCTTCCTTTGCGCGGGACTCCTCTTCCCTTGCGCGAGATTCTTTTATGCAACGTTCGATAGTTTTAATGTGTTCTATAATCTTATCGGCTATGTGGGTGATAGAGTAAGGATCGGGATCCTCAAAGTAGATGGAGATATCCTTCTTCATACTCGGCCACCAGTACTTGTAGCGCATGTCCTGGTACATTTTGTCAGCACCGGGATGAATAGAATACCGAGATTTGTGGGCTTCGTCGAGCAGAATCTGTCGCAAATTGGTATGCTTGGGAATCCAAATTCGTTCTAAATAATGGAATATACCATTCGATTTATTCACCAGTTGTGTCACACCCTGACTTTTGTGGAAGCGTGGTTATTGGTGTGACCTCTTAATACCATAGCATTCAATCATAACAATGCTATATGATAAGACCAAAAGATATTCATCCATTAATTTAGTTTAGAAAATACCACAACATACTTGTCTTGAAAACATCGATACCAAATTTAGTTACAAACCATGACATGTTCAAATGAGTTCCCTAGGACTCAACAAAATAACTTAAACAAACCCGAGCTTAGAAATATGTATCCCGTCCAGGAGTAGGATACATCCCCTAAACTTTACGACCACGGATGACATCTTTATTTAAACGCAGCTTGAAAACACATGCATACCCTTGCCAGATCCACTAGTTCCCTGAAATACATGTAATTTAAAAAAAAATCAACAAAAGTTGAGCGAGTTCATGTGTGAGTGTATGAATAAACCTTCAAAATATGTCTTGTATGTATGTATGTCCCTGGTATGTAGCAATAAGGAAAAAAAGAGATCACCAATGGGTTGCAAAGCCAATGGTATGTGTAAAATGGTGCAGGAAAACTCAAACCTAGCAAATTTGTACCGGGCTTCCGGCTGGAAGACATAGTCACCACTATGGGCCACCCTGACCTCATGGGTGTGGGCTCGCTACACCCAAATAGATCTATCACTCATGTCCCTCGGTCCTACGACGAGGATTAATGGCCTTAAGTGTTGTACCCACCCTTCACATGATCTAGTAGTAAACCCTCCTTAAGCTAACCATACCATGTATAAAAGTTTGTAATAACCGTAACATGTATTTCACCCCCGACGTATAAAACGGAAAACAGTTAAAAGAAAAGGGGGACATGAACTCACAGTATTGCGTCCTCAGCTCGTAACTCAAACTCTGTCAGCAAACGCTACTACCTACAGTGTACTAACGTCTATTAGACGGACGGGTCGTGCCTTTGCTTAGTCTTAACGTTTTTGAGTTACGTTTCTTATATTATTCCGAGTTATAATTATTTGTCAAAATAATTAATATTTCAACTTAAATTATATTTGGTTTTGGAATAATTGTTTTAAACAATATTTCTGTATTAATACTTCTCAAGTATTTAACTTTCGTATTTCCTTCCCAAGGATGGGGTGTCTTATACATGTATTTTTATTTTCCAAAATAATATATTTCTAAGTCTCACTTTAGAAAATATGTAATAACGTATTTTGTAACACCTGTGCCTCCACGGCCATCAAACAAATACCAAACCAATGAAATATTATATTTTCATACTTGGGATTTGTAAAAATATGTGTATCATTTGCACATATCAATTCTTGTTCAATTTCAAACTCTAAATCGCTTTCTGGAAGGTTATACGCGCACCGATGCGTAAATATAACCAGTTTAATGCAACAAACACTCCGGAATAGTGACATAAGCTTAACATACCTTAAATAACCTTTACATAACTTAGAAATAAGTTTTTGAAGGCTTTGGTATGGCAAAAACAAGCTAATTCGTTTACAGGGACTAAACTTGACAAACTGCGAAAGTATGCCAATTTGAACTGTAACAAACATTCCGGAACATGACCATAAGTTAAACATACCACAAATATCCTTTACATAGCTTAGAAATAGGCTTTGAGGTGTTCGGTATGCTAAAATAAACTTTTGTGTCATTCAGGGACTAAAAGTGTCAAAAAGTGCACAAGTTTGCATTTTCGCGCATAACTTACGTTCTGAATACATCCGGACATCCAAAAATTTATGTGAGCATGACTATATTATATTTTAGTGTTCGCCATAAGAAAAATCCATTCGTCGCGTCATTTGGATCGTTTTTCGCGCTTATGCGCATTCCGTCGTAATTAAGCGAACATCGCGATCGTACGGCCAAACGAACCGACATCTGAGATATTTTTGAGCATGTTTTGAGTTCCCTATACTTTAACTTCATTTTAGAGCCTTGAAATGAGGTTAACGGGGTTCAAACGCATCGAAAATCGCTCAAACGGGCTGCAGGGACCATTTCTGCCATTTTTGAAAGTTTGCTGAACCAAGGAGGCAGTGGCGTAGCGCCACTGCATATGGCCTTACCAGTCGCGCTACGCGACTGACTATTCTGGGCAGAAACATCAGTTTAGTGACCAGATTCAGTGTTTTGCAATTTTAATCAAGTTTCCAACACACTTGTCAAGACCCTAAGGTGCCAAGTAGTCACCACAACTTTCCGACAAGTGTTCGGGCAAGATCATTTCCCCTTTTCCAAGAAACGATCCTAACGGTTCGGGAAAAACTATATATACCCCAACACCCCCATTGCTAAAATCACTAGAAACTTGAATTGAGAAACTCTAAGTTGAAACATTTGTTTCATACCTGAGATTTTCGAATCGAGTTTAGCATTCGGGGACCCTTCGTAAGTATTCTTTCGTTCTTTTCCTTATTTTACTGCTTTTCGAGTCAGAAAGTCAAACTTTGTTTGACTTTCAGCGTTGACCAGTAATGGTCAATGCGAAGTTCGTTTGAACTTCGCAACGTGAGTGTAATCACGTTGGTCATAGTCCCTTGGGACTATGCCCACTGATTACCACGTTGTCTAGGGTCGTAGGGTAGGCGATCTAATAAATCGCCTATACCTTCGAACCCGACCCAGTTTGGTCGATCATTAGGATCCGACCAAATACATTAGGTGACCGTAGTAGGTAGGGAATAACCTTCCGAGGTTATACCCTATGGTCACATCGTTTGAGTAGTTGTATGATAGGTAGTTTATATGCCTTAGGTAAATTACCAGAATACCCTTTTCATGTATAAATGGTAATTAATCATATGTAACATAAACTTTTGTCACATAACTGATTATGTAACATGTTTAGGCATATAACACTTGTCATAGGGCTAGTTAGGCGGTCCGAACGCGTTTCACGCGAACGACACGTTAAAGTAGCATAAGCTACCTAAACGGGTCGTAGACACTTAGGTTAAGTTTCATTTAGTATGTAGGCTTTGTTAAACCATATCATATGAGTTCCTACACTCATTTGGTTTACAAACCCTAATGCTACCCAATCTTCCGATTTAGGTCCGGTTAATTAACATAGTTACCTATATTAGGTGCCGTTTGATTTCCGTGATCTCTAGCATTGTTTGGTTGTTACTCAAGGACTACTGAGCAATCTCAAGTGAGTACATAGACCCCTCTTTTACTGTTTTCCAAACTGTTTTGGGGTGGAACACATGTGCCTACTTGTTACTTTCATGCTTTCATGTTTTCACATCATATACCGGCTATGTTTGTTAGTACATTATAGTACATGATTTCATTGTTTTCATGCTAGGTGTGCCCATTGTGTGCATTACTTAGTACATCGTTTTACATGACATTTTATGCTAGGTGTGCCCATTGTGTGCATTACTTAGTACATTGTTTTACATGACTTTTCTACTTTGTATGATGACTTGGCATACTTAGTACATTGTTTTACATGACTTTTCTACTTTGTATGATGACTTTGCATACTTAGTACATTGTTTTACATGACTTTTCTACTTTGTATGATGACTTTGCATACTTAGTACATTGTTTTATACTGCATCTCTGTTGCATATGTTCTCGTAACATATGGACACATAGTTTTACAGCTCTACCTTGTATGTTTACTCTAGCATACTAGGTACATTATCTTCATAAAACTTGCTTACATTTTGGTATGACATTTGGTTTGTTTAAACTATACTATACATTCATTAACACCGATCATGCCGCTCGTTAGTAGGTAGTGGTACCATAGGACTTGACAAATCCCGTTCCGGACATCCCAGGGAAAGGGGATGAAAGGAATGACCGAATCCGAATACATATTCTCTTGATAACTCACTTTTACATAGTTATCCGTCTGTCTCAAGGCTTGGATGTATGAATTTTCACAATACCGCATAAATGTTCATATTCAGTATAGCATGCATATATCTTACAAAACATAACTTTGATTTAAACCAAGTTTTACTTCAATACTTTGTTTTGTACATTTTTACTTATGGTTTAAGTAGTCTAAATTTTACTTACCATACATATCATTTTGGTTATACATTACTTGACTACTTTTGGACTATCAACATTTGACATGGTTTATACAAGGACTTTTGACTATTCGTTTAAACATAGACATCTTACATTGTTTGGTTTGGTTTGGTTTGAGTAAGTGATTAAGTAACGATGCGTGTGTAATATAATACAAGCATGGTGGATACGCCGCTGGTACTTCCTATATATAAGTGTTTGTATGGTATTACATATCGTAGCGTTATTTGAATCATTTCAGTTTGATACATATAACATTTTGTACAAATAACATACTTTTCACAATTCATTGTTTTACAAACAACTTAACTTATACAAACTCATTTTACATGGTTATTCATTTAATCATGCATTATTTACACTTATTTATACTTATCATCTGATCTTATCGTTTTTCAAATGATTTAAAAGACAAAGCAAATAACAAGGTTCATGACTAAACATTTTCTCAAACATAAGTCATGAATCTTATTTTCACAAAACCTATGTATCTCACAGGCATTTTTATGCTGACGTACCTATTTTCACATGTGTTTTTCAGGAGCTGTTGCATAAGATGATCAAGATACACATAAGCAGACTTGGGCTTTAGTGACAATAAAAGATGCAAGACTAGTTAATTATGTTGTATTTCTTTGTTTGTTAAGACATTGTAACACCTTTAATCAATAAAACAAAACTTCATTTGCCATGGATTTGAGACAATTAATTCTGTTACAACACTCCCCGATGTTTCCGCCACGTTTTGTATGTTCTACGTGGTCGGGGTGTGACAGAAAAGATGGTATCAGAGCCAATGGTTATAGGGAATTAGGTTATTAGTAATGCTTTGACCTAGTCTATAACTTTCTAGGACCCTAACGCGAGTTTACTTGCGTTTAGTCATAAAACAATACTGTCACCTATCCTTAGGCGACTACCACAACAAGAACATAAATTTCAAAACCGCTTTGAAAACTAATCATCTGTTCTAGGATGATTGATTATATGGTTTTGAACCCCTTTGAGTTTTCAAAATCTCGTCAAGGTTTTGGGTTTTAAATAATGTGAACACGTGCAAACTGGAAGGGTGAATGCCTGTATTCTGGGTTTTCTGTCTAGGCAAGCACTTCGTATACATCTCATCAGACGCGAGACCAGTTGTGCTTACCTGGGAATTCTTGGGATGAGTGTTCACTTATAGGCGAGCATGTCTTCGCGATACATTATTTTTGACCCATTTACTTTGATCAGTCACTGTGTGTCGTTTGTTGCTTTGTAGTAACAAACAAATGACCACTATCCTTGCCTTCATCAGATTTGTTTCATCTCATTCTTTTCGTCTAATTCTCTCTCTCGTTTCCTTTCATGTTTCCTCTTTCAGAATGCCTCCTCGACGCGAAAGCCAGATAGAGACTGCCGAATTGGCAGAAATCATTGCGCAGCAGATGGCTGCTCAATTTCCAAATCTCTTTGCTCAATGGAACCAAGCCAACAACAACAACAATGTTCTATGCAAATACAAGGATTTCAACCAGGCTAAACCACTCAAGTTTAGTGGTTCTGAAGGAGCAACTGGGCTTCTTCAGTGGTTCGAAAGCATTGAGAATACTTTTCGCCACGTGCAGTGTCTGGATAATCGCAAGGTCGAGTTCTCCTCGAGCGTGTTTCAGAAGAGGGCTCTTACATGGTGGAATGGGGTAATGAGAGACCGAGGTGCGGAAGTTGCTCTCGCACAGACATGGGCTGAACTGAGAGCCCTTATGATGAGGGAATTCTGTCCTCGCCATGAACAGTGGGCGTTGGAGAAAGAGTTTGATGAGTTGAAGCAAGATAGTGGTGAGCACAGGGAGTATACTGATAGGTTTGAGGAGTTGAGTCTGCTTTGCCCGACAATGGTTACCCCACTTGACATAGCTATCGAAAGGTACATCGACGGCCTACCTGACTCGGTACAAGACATCCTTACTGGTAGTAACCCTGCCACACTCCGTCAGGCGATCGAGTTATCAGCGACATTGACTAAGTCGCAGATTCGAAAGAATAAATTACACAGGAAGGGTGACAAGGGCGAGAAACAGTCATCTGACAAGGAGGATAGCAAGAAAGGTCGAAACAAGAATGGGAAGGATTCTAGTTCATCGAAGAGGGCAAGGAAGCGTAAGGTTTCCCAAAACTATGCCCTTACTGCACAGGCCCAAGCTGCACCAAATCAGCCTGCGCAACCTCTAGCCAAGAAGCCTTATTTTGGCAATGCACCTTTGTGCAACAGGTGTAACGGCCATCATCAACCACACCTCCAGTGTCGTCAGTGCACCAACTGCGGAAGATCCGGTCATCTTGCTGGCACCTGCCGCATTCCTGCTAATCCGAATCGCCCAGTTCAGAACCTGGCTCAACAAGTTGCTCAGCCTCTTGCTCAGCAACAGGGTCAAGCTGCACGACCACACTACCCACCTGGTGCCTGTTACAATTGTGGGGATCTGACCCACTACAGAAACCGATGCCCAAGGCTTGCTAATGCAAATCCGACTCACGGATGAGCATTCAGCCGAACAAAGGATGTTGCTGTCTTATGCCTTTGTTTCTTTTGTTTCCGTGTATTGTGAAACAATATGTCTCGTTCATAAATAAAAGTTGATGTTCACAATTCTGATATACAAGTATAATTACATGTGTGTATGACTTTTCCTATGATACCTACATCAAGGAACTATGTTCCTTACAAACTACTCTTGTGATTCTCTCTTTCAAATGATCGCTCATGATTCCTTTGAAAATTTTAAGTACTCGTTTCATTCTAAGATACGAAGTACAGAAAATAAAGTGACATTATGAGTAATCATGCTTTTGCACATCTGTGCCTTTGAAATCCTTGGTTAAATAACTAAGGGTATTTTCAAATCTCATACCCATTACGTTTTGATTTTTCAACATACACAGTACCAGTATTTCAAAACAATCTTCATGATCTCAAAACATTTCATATAGTTTGAAAACAATTTTTCTAGATGCATTGTCTATGTTATTTCAAAAACATTGGCCATGTTATCAAAACCAACCTTTCTAATTTCAAAATATTTCATATAGTCTGACGACAATATTAACACAATACATTTTCTGATCAAGTGCATGATTTCGAAAAGCATCATTCATGTCTTTCAAAAACCTTATATATAATTTAAAAATTCATCTCTCATGATTTTAAAACATTTTTGTAAATATATCTATCTAATACACCTACTTTATTTCAAAAGTATTATATATAAGGTTTCAAAAACGGTAAACACATTTTTTCTTAAAAGAACCCCATGCATAGTTTTCAAAAATATTTTCCTCATACATTGACTTAACCTTCAAAATTCTGCTTCATATGTCGCCTTGACATATCAAGCATCTCAACTTCATAAGCATTTTACATCATGTTTTGATCTAAGCACGTCCAGTGCAAGGTTTCAAAACATCTTCAACTTCTAAAATCCATAAGGGATCTTTTTATCTTCATATTTAGACCCTTGTGGATGATCATCATTCAAATCAGAGTCCTTAATTGGATTCTTTATGTACCTTAATTCGAACATTTCGGTTCTTTATAATCGAAATCGAATTTTCTCTTCAAAAAAAAAAATCTTTCTATCTTTATAGTTAGATTCTCGATAACGTTTAAAGTACCAAATGAAATCCGTTGAATGGATTCCTAGTGTCCTTTAAATGCATGTACACAAGTAACAAGACAAATTAACAAACAATCTTTGTGGTTATATGACTATGTGTTTATGCATCTTGAGTTTTCATTTAAGTATTTTGCGTTTTTATACTCTGGATAATTCGTTATCCAAATCCTCGCAGGATCTTTCATATCTTCATATGAGGGATTCGTAGCAGGATAGTCAAAAGGTACTATCTTAATTCCTTAATGGGCTTCTATGTTATAGTTAAGACCCTTGGATTTTATAGTACTACTCCATGATTCATAAGAGACCCTTTTTAGTGGTCTAGTCAAAAGATTGATTCGCAATCTGGTTAAAGAATGACATCTAGTGATGTAGCTGGACAGACTCCTTGATAGTCTATTTAGATCATTTAATGATTTAAGTAAAAGGACTCTACGGCGGTCTAGTCACACTCATCACAGGATTGTTCATTTGGTTTTACCCTACGCATTATAAAATAGACTGTGTGAACTGTGCAAGGAATTGTCTAATTATGGAGGCCTACATAATTATGAAATTTAGTGCATAGAAACCCAGCAAGGTTTATTATGTGTAAGAACCGATAGTGACAACAATAACAAAATGAGAACGATGTAATGGAGGTACGGTGGACGCACCAATGATGCTTCATATACTTGTATATAAGTATCCCTCTTACATTGCAATCATGATGTTATTAAGGTTACTAAAAGTTCAAGAACCCTAACCAATGTTGTCCGATCTTTTCAACTTCATACTTTCAAGCTCTCACAAGTTTCCTCTAAATAAATTTCGGGACGAAATTTCCTAAAGTAGGGGAGACTGTAACACCTGTGCCTCCACGGCCATCAAACAAATACCAAACCAATGAAATATTATATTTTCATACTTGGGATTTGTAAAAATATGTGTATCATTTGCACATATCAATTCTTGTTCAATTTCAAACTCTAAATCGCTTTCTGGAAGGTTATACGCGCACCGATGCGTAAATATAACCAGTTTAATGCAACAAACACTCTGGAATAGTGACATAAGCTTAACATACCTTAAATAACCTTTACATAACTTAGAAATAAGTTTTTGAAGGCTTTGGTATGACATAAGCTTATCATATGTAAGCTTATGTTTATGATTCTTGTTTAAGTCTTTTAGTGTTCTTGTGATAAACAATATACTACAACTTTTAACCAACAAAATGAGAAGCAAAAACTAGTAACAAGAAGCTTACAACTAGCTCAAAGGCTAGGGAAGATCACTAGAGAAAAAGATGATGAAAATGGTGGATGAAGCAAGCAATGGAGGTTCTTCAAGTTCTTCAAGCACCAAGCTCCTTTGATCAGCTTCTAACACTTGAAATGAGCTTGAAATTGGATGAATGATGGATGAATATGGTGGTGGTGGTGGTGGTGGCGGCACTTCTAGGCCGAGAGGGAGAGAGAGAGTATGAGGGAGATGAGTGAAGTTGTGAAGTGTGAGAATGAAATGATTTTAGGATCCATGAACCATACTTATAAAGATTTCTACTCAATATTATGGTAACTCAATCAAGCAAAATCAAATAAAATATAGGATGAAATCTAGTGGGGCATGGTGGTGGGTCCTCCCTTGGACCGTAAATTGTATGGGGGGGGGGGGTGGGTAAATTAAACTTTGAATGGTAACTAGTTAGTTAGTTAGGGTGTTAAGTGAAAAGTCTAGTGTTTTATGTGTATGACATATTATATAGTGTGTTGGGGTATTCGGGAACCATAACTAGCCAAGAAATAATAAAACAATGTTTCTAGTAAAATTTTGGTGTTCCGGGTAATGTCCGGTTGTTCGGTTAGATACCAGTTCGTTAAAGTGTCAAGCTATTCCGTTTAATGATCTTTATGTTGCTTTTTGTGACACTTTTAATTCCCAACACTTAGGAAAGCATTCAGGACCATTTAGTCAATTTTCTGCATAATTCTAGTATGTTAAAAAGCTGAATTTTGCTGAAAAATGCAGAATTCTGCACTTTTAGTGGGTTTTAGGCATTTTACGGCACTCAAACTATCACCTAGTGACGCAGTTATATGGTCCTTACTTCCCTACACACCATACTAGTGTAGTACCTTGTCCCTGGCCCATACTGGGTCCCAAAACACTGTCTGTCTATGTACTGAATCCTGTCAGCATATTCCCGTTCTATCTGTTAACTGTGCTAACTGTGCCTTGTGCATCAGTTATGTTAATAGAGTTTGTATGTGATAAAGATGCGACATTATGTAATATGTGATGCACATGTAAGTATGATGCAGTAATCAGAAAGCAGTTAAGTAATTCAGCACAGTCATTAAGCACTTAATTAATATTAATTAATTGTACGGATACCTGGTTTTATAAGGGTTATCACATTCTCCCCCTGTTAAGAAAATTTCGTCCTGAAATTTAAGTTCTGCTACTAGTTGCAGGAGTCTTGGGGAACAAATGTGGGTATTTTGCCCTCATGCGATTCTCACACTCCCAAGTAAACTCTGGGACGTGTTGCGCGTTCCAACGAACCTTGACGAGTTTAACACTACTCCGTCGCGTCTTCTTAACTTTCCAATCAGTAACCTCAACAGGTTCTTCAGTAAAGTGGAGTGTGTCGTCAATATGGACTTCGTCGGCAGGTATGACAACTGTTTCTTGAGTTGGACTCTTTTTCAGGTTGGATACATGAAATGTATCATGAACGTCATTTAGTTCTGCGGGTAGATCCAACTTGTAAGCTACAAGACCAATCCTCTCCAGGATTCTGAATGGTCCAGTGTATCTCGGGTTCAACTTCCCACGCTTCCCAAAGCGTGCTACACCCTTCCATGGTGAAACCTTTAACAAAACCATATCTCCTACCTCAAATTCCAGAGGTTTCCTTCTTCGGTCCACGTAACTCTTTTTTCGATCACGAGCCGCCTTTATGCACTCTCGGATCTGTGTAATCTTATAAGTAGTCTCTTGAAACAATTCCGGACCCACAAGCTGCCTATCCCCCGCGTCTGCCCAGCATAACGGGGATCGACACTTGCGTCCATAGAGGGCTTCAAATGGCACAGCTTGGATACTCGCATGGTAGCTGTTGTTGTATGAGAATTCTACCAAGGGTAAGTGAGTGTCCCAACTGCCACCCAAATCCATCACGCAAGCTTGTAACATATCTTCCAACGTTTGAATCGTTCGCTCGCTCTGGCCATCTGTCTGTGGATGGAATGCAGTACTCAGATTCAACTGAGAACCAAAAGCTTCTTGGAAGGATTGCCAAATCCTTGACACAAATCTTCCATCTCTATCAGAAATGATCGAGAGAGGAACTCCATATCGTGCAACAATCTCTCTTAGGTACAGCTCAGCAAGCTTGCTAGTGTTATCTTTCTCCTTGATTGGCAAAAAGTGTGCAAATTTGGTCAGACGGTCCACGATTACCCAAATCCTATCGTGACCTCTGGGTGTCCTTGGCAATTTCATTAGAAAGTCAATTGAAATATGCTCCCATTTCCACATGGGTATTTCAGGTTGTTGCAGAAGACCTGAAGGCCTTTGATATTCGGCCTTTACCTTGGCGCAAGTCAAACATTTACCAACATATGTTGCAACATTGCCTTTTAGTCTCGGCCACCAATATAAATCCTTTAAATCTTGGTACATTTTATCCGATCCCTGATGGATCGAGTATTGTGACTTGTGAGCTTCATAAAAAAAATAATGTCTCTCAGACCACCAAAGAGGGGAACCCAAATTCTTCCCAAGAAACACAATGTTCCATCCTCTTTGGGTACCAATTGTTTCTCCATCCCCCGGAGATATTCATTCTCACGATTCTCCCTTTTAAGAGCTTCCCTTTGTGCAGCACGAATGCGCAACGTGAGGTCTGTCTGAACAATCATTTCCAAAGCCCTAACCCTTATGGGCTTGATTCTTTCCTTCCGACTCAAGGCATCGGCGACTACATTTGCCTTCCCTAGGTGATACTTGATATCATAATCATAATCATTTAACAGTTCTACCCATCGTCTCTGTCTCATGTTAAGCTCTTTCTGATCGAATATATGTTGTAAACTCATGTGATCAGTAAAGATTGTGCATCGCGTGCCATACAAGTAATGTCGCCAGATTTTTAATGCAAACACCACTGCGCCTAACTCCAAGTCATGCGTGGTGTAGTTTTTCTCATGAACCTTCAACTAGCGTGAAGCATAAGCTATAACCTTCTGTCGCTGCATCAGCACGCAGCCTAAACCTTGACGTGAGGCGTCGCACTATACCACGAAGTCGTTTCGGGTAGGGATAAGATCGGTGCATCGCAAAGCTTGTTCTTTAACAACTGAAATGCTTCTTCTTGCTTATCTCCCCATTCGTAATTCTTGTCTTTCTGCGTGAGGGAGGTTAAAGGTTGAGCGATTTTCGAGAAATCCTCAATAAATCTGCGATAATATCCTGCCAAGCCTAGAAACTGGCGGATCTCGGTTGGCGTCTTTGGAGTCTCCCAATTCTTGATCGCTTCAATCTTTGTAGGATCCACATGGATTCCATTTCCGTTAACCACGTGACCAAGGAACTGAACCTCACGTAACCAGAACTCGCACTTCGAGAACTTCGCGTACAACTTCTCTTTCTTGAGTAGCTCTAAGATAGTTCTTAGATGTTGCTCATGTTCTTCCTTCGTCTTTGAGTAGATCAAAATGTCATCAATAAACACAATCACAGACTTATCGAGCTACGGCTTACAAACTCTATTCATCAAATCCATGAATACTGCTGGCGCGTTTGTCAGACCAAACGGCATAACCAGGAACTCGTAATGACCATATCGAGTCCTAAAGGCAGTCTTTGGTATGCTCTCCTCTTGAATTCTCAACTGGTGATAACCCGATCGAAGATCGATCTTGGAGTAACAACTCGAACCTTGTAGTTGATCGAACAGGTCATCAATCCTTGGCAAAGGATATCTATTCTTGATAGTCAACTTGTTAAGCTCCCGGTAGTCGATACACATGCGAAAACTACCGTCCTTCTTCTTGACAAACAGCACTGGAGCTCCCCAAAGTGAGAAGCTTGGTCTGATAAATCCCTTATCCAATAGCTCCTGAAGTTGCATTGACAGCTCTTGCATTTCTGAAGGCGCAAGTCGATAAGGTGCCTTAGCCACAGGCACAGCACCTGGAACTAAGTCAATGTGAAACTCGACTTGCCTTTGCGGCGGCAATCCTGGAAAGTCTTCAGGAAAGACTTTAGGATATTCCTTCACGACTGGAATGTCTTCTAACTTCGGCTCAGCTGCTTCTTTATTCACAATGTGTGCCAAGAAGGCAACACATCCCTTCTGCAAACACTTTTGAGCTTTCAAGCAACTAATGATCCTTAAGGGCGTATCGCGCTTCTCCCCATGTACCACAATTGTTTCTCCATTCACCATTGGAATACGAATGATCTTCTCGTGACATACAATCTCTGCTCGGTTGCTTGACAACCAATCCATCCCTACTACCATGTCGAAGCTTCCCAACTCGACTGGCAGCAGATCAAGCATGAACTCGTGCTCTCCCAGTTCTATTACGATACCCCTAATAACTTCGTTCGCTTCTACTAGCTTCCTATTAGCTAGTTCTATCGAATATGGAATGTCTAACTTACTGGTTACCAACCCAAGTATATTCTTAAATTCTAGCGATACAAAACTATAATCGGCACCAGTATCAAATAGTACAGATGCAAAGCGTTGATTGATAGGGAACGTACCAGTAACTACATTTGGATCTTGGCGTGCTTCCCTTGCACCGATGTTAAAGACTCTTCCATGCGCTTGGTTGATTTTCGGGCATTCTCGCTTGAAGTGCCCCACGTCTCCACAATTAAAACACCCTGGTCCTCGACCAATACAGTTCCCATTACCACCTCAATTGTTGTTTGCTCCCCGGTTTCCACTGCCCGCTTGATTCCCAACATTACCATGATTTTCGTTACCGTCATTCCCTCCTTGAGGGCGTTTTCCGTATCCATTACCACCATGGTTGTTGTTGCCATAACCTCTCTGACCATTGTTACCATGCCCAGTACCAACCCAACATGTCTCCTTCGAGTGGCTAACCTCCCCACAAGACTCACACTTCCTGAATCTGCACTGGCCGGAATGATGGTACTGGCATGCATCACATTTGGGCAGTGCGCCCATGTAACCCTTCCCTTTGTTTTCAACCCCAGGCTTGGCTTCGGCCAGTAAGTAGGGCTGGCATATCGTGTATACCCGTACACGATAAGACACGACACGATAAGACACGATACACGAAATCCCATACACGAACACGACACGATAACTTATCGTGTCCTTTTTTCAAACACGAACACGACACGATATACATGAAAATTACCTGTTAATACCTATTAACACGACTGTTCGACTCTTATACATGAAAATTACCTGATAATGCCTGTTAACACGAACAAAAACACGAACACGACATGCTATCTGAGAGTTACAAAGGGAGTTTAGGGTTTTATTTCTTTTGAATTGAATAAGGAATGAAAATAAAAAGGAATTAAAGAACACACACGCACATGGATAATGAGTTTTATTTAATTTAATATCTTATCGTGTACTAACGGGTATTAACAGGTAAACAGGTATTTTACCTGTTTATACACGAAAATTAACAGGTAATCTCGTGTCTACCTATTTGGTACACGATACCTGTTAACTTCGTGTAGCTTCGTGTCGTGTATTTGTGTATTCGTGTAAAATTGCCAGCCCTACAGGTAAGTACGACTCTTTCCACTTGTTGACAATGCTGGTGCCCTTTTTGAAGTTTGAGAACTTCCTCTTGTTTTCACCTGATGACTCCACGTGAGTCTCCTTCTTTTTCTGGTCAGAGATTGAAAACTTGTTTAACCGGATAGCTTCTTAAGTCAGTGACATGCTCAGATCGATAGCCTCAGTAATTGTCAGTGGCTTTGACGTTGTTACCATACTCATAATCTAGGGCGCCAATCCCCAGATGAAACGCTCAACGCGCTTGAATTCCGGAGTAACCATGTATGGTACCATGTGAGATAGATCGTGAAATCTCTGCACATATTCCGCGATCTTGGGGCCATCCATCTTGAGGTTCCAAAATTCAGTTTCTAATTTTTGAATTTCGGCCCTGGAGCAATACTTTTTAGCATGAGTTCCTTTAACTCGTTCCAAGTCAAAGCGTATGCTGCTGCCTCTCCCAGAGTTTGGACTTGGAGATTCCACCACTAAAGTGCTCCGTCTACGAACAGTCCGGAGATGTAGGTTACTTGCTGATCTGGTGCGCATTTGCTCATCCTTAACACCGAATCGGTCTTCTCTGCCCATCGAACAAAAGCCACAGCACCCCCGTTGCCGTCGAAATTCAGCGGTTTACAGTCTAAAAACTGTTTAAAGGTACAGCCTGTACAAGTAACGTCATTCACAGAAAGCATTAGCGAGCGCACATGGATTATCCAATTGTAACGTAATGTGTCTCAAGCGACTTAAACATTACCATGAGGTGGGTTGTTCCTTGAGGTACCCCCGCTAGTTTCGGCGCGTGAGGCCTCGTAATCTGTTATTGCTCCGGAGATCCTTTCTTGCAATTCGGCCTCAGTAGTGGGCAATTGTGTCTCTCTTCGTGGAGGCATCTTCTATAAGAAGATTGTATAGGTCAGGTCGTATGCATATAAGTATGTAGTATGCTTATGTAATAACATTTATCAATCACACATAACATCCCATGTCATAACACAACCAAGTAATTCCAACAACGTATGTAATGAGAATGTTGCGATTAAGCTTTCATATATCAAGGCCACAAGTACAGTTTTACAAGTTTCACAATTGTATCATACATCAAAATGGGACTGTAGGGTCACATCACCCCTGTCCAAAACGTCTACCAACTACAATAATCAAAAGTCAAAAGTCAAAGTGTAGTCTTCAAAATGTTGTGCAATCTGGCTCAATAGCTGCACTCTCATCAAAGTAGTCTATCTGCAAGACCAAAAACCTCTAAGCTGATGGTGAAGGAGTAGGAGGTGGAGGAATGAAAAGAAAACGGCGCATACGCGCTAACTCCTCCTCTAGAGTATGAACGAGCTGCAACAAACAGCCTATCTACTACTCCATTGTAAGGAAACGGATATCAAAATCTGGGTAAGGAAATAGTGGAGCAGCAAACTGTGATGGACTAGCACCAGGTGGAGGACGCGGGATCCTCTCTAGCTCAGTGACTCGACGACTCAACATATCCTGCCATAACTGTAGTGACAAAAGTATATCATCCCTCGTGTATCCAACGTGGAAGGGATGGTATGGATCAGTAATCGGCATGACGTTGGGCGGAAACCACATAAGTGGCTCGCCCGTGGGTGTAGAAACAAATGGAGCAGTGTGCACAAACTGTGGCATGAAATGCTCGGCTGCCGACACAGGAGGTATGTGACCGGGCTGCTGACTCGACGATCCTTCCCCTGGACGGGGAGGAGGGATATCCTGAAGAAATGTGATGGGTAAATCTGCGCGGTGAACATCAGATATGTGCGGATGAAACGGAACAAAGTCAATGGGTGCAGGAGGGGGAGTAACCGGTCTAACAAAAGGAGGTAAATCGTCGTCGTCCTCGATCCACCCATTGTGGGTGAATGCATATCTAGGGTCAACCTGGGCTGCAAAAGGAGCAGGTTCAGGCAATGGTGGTGCAACAACAGGTACACCGGCAGGTGCAAGGTCATGCTCGGGTAAAGGATCGAGAGCAAGTATAGGCTCTGGTGCAATCAAGGGCTCGGGGTCAGCTGGAGCAAGCTCATGATCAGTGGGTATATCAAGGAGCTGCTCGTCAGGAATGACAGGTGCATCAATGGGCTGCTCAGCAGGAATAAAATCAATCTCCTGCTCAGGATCGAAATCAGGATCAACCGGTGCCTCAAAAGGCTGCTCATCAGGGACAAACTCAATCTCATGATCAGGGTCAAAATCATGAGGAAAGACCGGATCCATCTCATCATCAAAATCAAAATCATGATCAGCACCGTGTGGAATATCGCTGTAAACCCAATGCGTGTAAGGTACTGGAAAACACTGACTCGAATGAGTCAGGACCTGAATGGTCAGAAGGAGCCTCGACAACGGGGATCTCCTTATGTGGAACAACAGCGGCGTCATCGACTGGAGCCCCACTATCCTGGGCATCCTCAGGGGGACCCTCAATCAAAAGTTCAATGGCATCGTCAGCCATAGCGTCAAGAGGCTGATCCTCAAAAGGAACTGCAGCAAGTGGAAGAGGGGCAGGGATCTGGACAAGAGGTAGATCCTCGCCAGGAAGACCATCAGCTAGTGGTATGTCGTCGCCAAAATCCGGCAAGGCGAAAGGCTGAAAATCATCAGTATCATCTGAAAGCATCTCTGGATCTGTGGCCATCTCGTCATCTGAAACTATAGCCATCGGGTCTATGGTATCTGATACTCTGCTATCAGAAGAGGACATGGTGTCTGTAACAAATCAATCACAAGTATGCACATATATCAATAATCGTTAAATAAGCATGTAAGTAATAACAATGTAAGCATGTATGCAATCCTAGTCTTCCCAAGACTATCCCACCCAGCCTCTCAGACTGAACTACTTAGTCTCTCAGACTAAACCTCCCAGTTTCCCAAACTGAACTACCCAGCCTCTCAGGCTAAACCTCCCAGCTTCTCAAACTGAACTACCCAGCCTCTCAGGCTAAACCTCCCAGTTTCTCAAACTGCCCAACTAGTCTCTCAGACTACCCAGTCTCTCAGACTGAACAACCCAGTTAGTCTCTCAGACTAACTCCCCAGTCTCTCAGACGGCCTCCCTAGTCTCTCAGACTGACTCCCCAGTCTCTCAGACTGAAATATAAATGAATTCTATGAAATGTATTTTGTGCCTTTTATTTGTAAAAATATTTGTTTCCTGGATCTTGACATTTTGTGTATGCAATGAAAACGTTTCGTGAGAGCCCTAATGATCGTAGTCTAGACTCGAGAAAGAATCCTAGTTCACTACCATCGAAGCTATGATACCAAGCTGTCACACCCTAACTTTTGCGGAAGCGTGGTTATTAGTGTGACCTCTTAATACCATAGCATTCAATCATAACAATGCTATATGATAAGACCAAAAGATATTCATCCATTAATTTAGTTTAGAAAATACCACAACAAACTTGTCTTGAAAACATCGATACCAAATTTAGTTACAAACCATGACATGTTCAAATGAGTTCCCAAGGACTCAACAAAATAACTTAAACAAACCCGAGCTTAGAAATATGTATCCCGTCCAGGAGTAGGATACATCCCCTAAACTCTACGACCACGGATGGCATCTTTTATTTAAACACTGCTTGAAAACACATGCATACCCTTGCCAGATCCACTAGTTCCCTGAAATACATGTAATTTAAAAAAAAATCAACAAAAGTTGAGCGAGTTCATGTGTGAGTGTATGAATAAACCTTCAAAATATGTCTTGTATGTATGTATGTCCTTGGTATGTAGCAATAAGGAAAAAAAAGAGATCACCAATGGGTTGCAAAGCCAATGGTATGTGTGAAATGGTGCAGGAAAACTCAAACCTAGCAAATTTGTACCGGGCTTCCGGCTGGAAGACATAGTCACCACTATGGGCCACCCTGATCTCATGGGTGTGGGCTCGCTACACCCAAATAGATCTATCACTCATGTCCCTCGGTCCTACGATGAGGATTAATGGCCTTAAGTGTTGTACCCACCCTTCACATGATCTAGTAGTAAACCCTCCTTAAGCTAACCATACCATGTATAAAAGTTTGTAATAACGTAACATGTATTTCACCCTCGACGTATAAAACTGAAAACAATTAAAAGAAAAGGGGGACATAAACTCATAGTATTGCGTCCTCAGCTCGTAACTCAAACTCTGTCAGCAAACGCGACTACCTACAGTGTACTAACGTCTATTAGACGGACGGGTCGTGCCTTTGCTTAGTATTAACGCTTTTGAGTTACGTTTCTTATATTATTCTGAGTTATAATTATTTGTCAAAATAATTAATATTTCAACTTAAATTATATTTGGTTTTGGAATAATTGTTTTAAACAATATTTCTGTATTAATACTTCTCAAGTATTTAACTTCCGTATTTCCTTCCCAAGGATGGGGTGCTTATACATGTATTTTTATTTTCCAAAATAATATATTTCTAAGTCTCACTTTAGAAAATATGTAATAACGTATTTTATTCCCAAAAATAATATGTTGTCCAGAAAATATATATATTTTTCCCAAAAATCATATATCTTCTAAATGCTAGAAGAAAATATATTCTAACTTCCCAAAAATAATATTTTCTCTTTTGTCAAAGTATGATATAACTTGTAATAATAAATAAAATCATACTTTCATTCTGTTTGCATTCACAATAATATTTACCAAAAATATATAAGTAACGGTATTGTTTTGGATAGTAAATTTCACGGTACTTGTTAAGTTATATTATTTTACCCTAAAATAATATAACCATTTCACCGATTATACAAATAATCACACAAGTGTCTTAATATGTATATATATTCTAAATATATATATGTTTACCCATTTTTATTTATAAAAACCAACCTCTAATATTTGTATTTTTGTTACAAAAATTATGGCAAAGTTTATATTGAAAACTTATGATCGAAATATCCTTGTAAATACTTGTTAGAAAATATTTTTCTAAGTGTTTATATTTCTAGAAAATTTTGCCATAGTTTCCCCTAAAAACGGAGGTGTCCATGCTATTAAAGCATATCCTTTTCTTTTCAAAAATCATCCCAACAATCAATAATCAATCTACACTTCCCAAGTGCAAAAATTATACAATATATATAACGATATGAACTTGAACTTTCACAAAAACTCGTAGTAATTTGGTAGGGTGTTTAGTAAGTTTAGTTACCCTTTAAAGTGTGTTTGCTTCTTTAAAAATCTCATTCTTAAAGAAACTAGGTGTTTACAACTTGTTGGGTGATCCTTCTAAAAATCATTCTTTTGAACTCTTCTTGTAAATAAAGTGCTCTTACGCTTATTTTATCACCAAAAATAGTGTACATTTAAGTAAGAATCAAGTTCTACTAAAAAACATATTTTGAACGTGGTTTTCTTGGAAAATCATTCATGAATCTTAGATTCATAAAATTACTAGCTCACTTTATTTACTATTTTTCAAGAAATCATTTGATTTTCAAGTTCATGTTCATACAAGAGGATGATCATCTTATGTTAGCACATAATCATCCTTTAACTTGCTAGATCATGTGTTTAATCACAATCTAGCAAGCTCCTTATGATGTTCAACATCATAATCTCAAGTAAATAACAATCAATTGTCATGCATGTACTTAATCAACATCATTTCATCCATATATCATCATATGTAAGCTTATGTTTATGATTCTTGTTTAAGTCTTTTAGTGTTATTGTGATAAACAATATACTACAACTTTTAACCAACAAAATGAGAAGCAAAAACTAGTAACAAGAAGCTTACAACTAGCTCAAATGCTATGGAAGATCACTAGAGAAAAAGATGTTGAAAATGGTGGATGAAGCAAGCAATGGAGGTTCTTCAAGTTCTTCAAGCACCAAGCTCCTTTGATCACCTTCTAACACTTGAAATGAGCTTGAAATTAGATGAATGATGGATGAATATGGTGGTGGTGGTGGTGGTGACGGCACTTCTAGGCCGAGAGGGAGAGAGAGAGTATGAGGGAGATGAGTGAAGTTGTGAAGTGTGAGAATGAAATGATTTTAGGATCCATGAACCATACTTATAAAGATTTCTACTCAATATTATGGCAACTCAATCAAGCAAAATCAAATAAAATATAGGATGAAATCTAGTGGGGCACATGGTGGGTCCTCCCTTGGACCGTAAATTGTATGGGGGGGGTTAAATGAAACTTTGAATGGTAACTAGTTAGTTAGTTAGGGTGTTAAGTGAAAAGTCTAGTATTTTATGTGTATGACATATTATATAGTGTGTTGGGGTATTCGGGAACCATAACTAGCCAAGAAATAATAAAACAATGTTTCTAGTAAAATTTTGGTGTTCCGGGTAATGTCCGGTTGTTCGGTTAGATACCGGTTCGTTAAAGTGTCAAGCTATTCCGTTTAATGATCTTTATGTTGCTTTTTGTGACACTTTTAATTCCCAACACTTAGGAAAGCATTCAGGACCATTTAGTCAATTTTCTGCATAATTCTAGTATGTTAAAAAGCTGAATTTTGCTGAAAAATGCAGAATTCTACACTTTTAGTGGGTTTTAGGCATTTTCCGGCACTCAAACTATAACCTAGTGACGTAGTTATATGGTCCTTACTTCCCTACACACCATACTAGTGTAGTACCTGGGTCCCAAAACACTGTCTGTCTATGTACTGAATCCTGTCAGCATATTCTCGTTCTATCCGTTAACTGTGCTAATTGTGCCTTGTGCATCATGTATGTCAATAGAGTTTGTATGTGATAAAGATGTGACATTATGTAATATGTGATGCACATGTAAGTATGATGCAGTAATCAGAAAGCAGTTAAGTAATTCATCACAGTCATTAAGCACTTAATTAATGTTAATTAATTGTACGGATACATGGTTTTATGAGGGTTGTCACAAGTTGTTCGCCATTATTGATGATCCTTTCTTTCTTCAAAGTACGTTCGGTAAAACAAGCATGTTGGGTGTCGCGGATGAGAGCTTCGAGATTATGTTGGACTTGGGTATTACGAATGCTATGCAAATAGCTTCGTTGACTGAGAGCATCGGCGACGATGTTTGTTTTGCCTGGATGGTAACGAATCTCACAGTCGTAATCATTGATAAGTTCAACCCATCGGCGGGTGGGCGCATATTCAGCTCTTTCTGGTTAAAGATGTGTTGTAGGCTCTTGTGGTCGGTGAAGACCGTACACTTGGTACCGTAAAGGTAGTGTCGCCAAATCCTCAACGCAAAAACAACCGAACCTAGCTCGAGGTCGTGGGTTGTATAATTCTTCTCGTGGATCTTGAGCTGTCGAGAGGCGTATGCGATATCCTTGTACCGTTGCATGAGAACAAAACCAAGACCGAGGTTAGAGGCATCGCAGTAGACTATGAAATCGTCGTTTCCGTCGGGCAGTGAGAGCACGGGAGCATTACAAAGTATAGCTTTAAGAGTTTGAAAGGCCTCCTCTTGTTCGGTTCCCCAAACAAAAGGTTTGTCCTTGTGCGTAAGCGAGGTAAGCGGTACAGCGATTTTCGAGAAGTCAGCGATGAATCGGCGATACTAACCTGCCAATCCGAGAAAAGAATGAACTTCGGACGGGTTCCTTGGTGTAACCCAACTCTTAACAGCTTCGATCTTCGCAGGATCGACATGAATTCCTTGACTATTGACAATGTGACCGAGGAATTGAACCTCCACAAGCCAGAATTCGCACTTGGAGAACTTGGCATAGAGGCAGTTTCCCTGGTGTAACTCAAGAACCAAACGTAGATGTTGCGAGTGTTTGGTTTTTGACTTGGAATAGATCAGGATATCATCGATGAACACGATGACGAAGCGGTCGAGAAAGGGTTTACACACGCGATTCATTAGATCCATAAACACTGCAAGAGCGTTACTCAAACCAAAAGGCATAACAACAAATTTTTAATGACCGTATAAGGTTCGAAAAGCTATTTTAGGTATATCTTCCTCCTGAATTCACAGCTGGTGATAGCCTGAGCGTAGATCGATCTTCGAGAAACACGTAGCACCTTGTAACTGATCAAACAAATCATCGATTCGAGGGAAGGGATAGCGATTCTTGATAGTCAGCTTATTCAATTCCCTGTAGTCGATGCACATCCAGAACGATCCATCCTTCTTTTTGACGAAAAGGACAGGCGCGCCCCAAGGAGAGGTGCTAGGACGAATGAAGCCTTTATCAAGTAGTTCCTGAAGCTGACTCGAGAGTTTGCGCATTTCAGAAGGAGCGAGACGATAAGGCACTCTAGCAACAGGATTTGCTCCAGGAATGAGGTCGATTCGGAAATCGATATCACGAGTGGGAGGTAAACCAGGTAAATCATCAGGAAAGACGTTAGGAAACTCACGAACCACAGGCACCTTGTCTATTGCCTTAACTTCCTTTTCCTCTGCTACTACGATATGCGCCAAGAAAGCTTGGTATTCCTTGCGGAGATACTTGCTAGCTTGGACACACGACATGAGTAGTAACTTCTTCAAGGCGACTTCACCATAAACACATAATTGATCACCGTTCGCGAGAGAGAAACGAATCATTTTATCGAAGCAAACAATTTCAGCATGATTCTCCCAAAGGAAATCCATACCTACAATGACATCAAAGCTACCAAGTTGCATTGGGATAAGATTGATCGGGAAAACGTGACCGTTTAGATCGAGAGTACAGTCACGCAGAACGGAACTAACAGTGATGGTTCTTCCAGTGGTAACTTCTTCGTCGAATGTTGATGGGAGGTTAACGCGCTTACGATTTAGGAGCCTTTCGAATTCGAGCGATACAAAACAGTTATCGGCTCCAGTATCAAATAAACACGAATCATATATACCATTTACGAGAAACGTACCATTAACAACATTGTTGTCTGTCTGAGCCTGGCGGGCGTTGATGTTGAAGATACGCCTGCGGGCTGCTTGCTGAGTTGGCTGTTGTTGCTACTGTTGTTGGTGCTGTTGCGATGCTGGCTGCTGCTGTGGCTCTTGTTTTACCATTCTGTTTGGGCATACGTTTGCAAAGTGGTTGGGATCACCACACGCAAAGCAAGCTCTTGCGTGAGCAGGAGCTGCTTGCTGTCCTTGCGGAGCTGGTAGAGCAGGAGCTTGAGCTTGAACTGGGGCTTGGCGAGGACCGGTACGGCAGTTAGCGGTGAAATGGCCGTACAGGTTGCAGTGAACACAAAACCAGCATGCGATTCCAACCGGGTGATGATAAGTGCAAGTAGGGCAGAGCGGTGTGGACCAGTGTATGCACGCTTGGTAGGCGGTGCATTGACCACAGGCGCCGCTACTTGGCAGTGTGGAGGTTGCGGTTGGGCAGGTACAGCTTGGAATGGAGCGGTCGTTACTGCACAGTTCTTGTTGTTGGAGCTGTTGTTCTTCCTCTTGCGGCAGGATGACTTTGAAGATTGCTGTGCGGCGGTTTCAGCGGTGGGAGCAGCGGTGACTTGGTGCAGATTCTTGGAGGATTTATCAAAGTAACCAGCCCTGACTCGCTTGTCGTTGATCTCAGCTGCGAGCAGGTAGGTTTCCTTGATAGTTGTCGTCTTTGCAGCTTGCACAAAGTCAGCGGCACAATCTAGAAGAGCACAGATATACTTCTTGATCGTAATCTCGGGGGTAGTAACTTGACCAGGGAAGATGATACTCAGCTGCTTGAAGCGAGAAGTTAAACCAGCGTTGTCTCCACCATCCTGCTTGATATGCCAGAACTCGTCCTCCAGCTTTTGGAGTTCATGGGGAGGGCAGAACTCTTGCATCATGATGTCCTTCAACTCGTCCCACGTCAGCCCAAAAGCTGCATCGTTCCCTCGTTTGTTTCTCTCGGCCGTCCACCAATCTAGAGCTCGGGATTGGAAAACGCCGGTGGCGTTAACAGTGCGAAGGTTTTCCGGATAGCCACTCTGGCGCAGGGTGACTTCGATTGAATCAAACCATTGAAACATGGCCGTAGGCCCATCTTCTCCGGTAAATTCTTTGGGACCACACGCTTTGAACTGCTTGAAGCTAAAAGTGCCTTTAGGAGTATCAGTCCGGGATTCTTCTAAGGACTTGCTAGTGTTTTTGTTAAGCTCGCTAACAATTTGCGGAATGACTTTCGCCATCTTCCTGGCGACTAGTGCAGCGATACGTTTGTCTTCGTGGTTACGTCGAGCGGAGCGAGCAGTGTGTGATCCAAATGACGACATTGTTTGCAAACAGACATCATCAAAGGACTCAGACACATTTTCGATTAACCCTAGTATAGTCTAGCGAATCACCCAAATCTACTCTATAAAGCACTGGAACACATCAAAGCACAAAATCACATAGGCACATAATTCACGGAAGCACGTAAGCATGTAAGCACATAAGCACGTAGAGCACCGAAATCATGAGGACACACTATATTTTGCATGTATTGGCCTACGTATATTGTACGTATTCACCTATCTTTCACATCAGTGTAAAGCGATCAAGTATTGCGAGTGCGATTAGTGAGTAGCGATTACGAATAACACAAGCGATTTGTTAGCGTGGTGCAAGTTGTGCGCGGTTTGGCGGAGCGAGAAACGTGGAATCGAAACCATCAGTACCACCGTACTGTTTATCTCAAAACGCTAACAAATAAGCATATAAAGCCATGTAAAACACATAAAATCGATCATAAAAGTGATAAATCACAGAATTAGCGGCGGCGAAATCCAGAATCGAAACATATAAAATCTAGAAGGGATGGTCTTGGCTTGATAGACGTCGACTACCCAAAGTGATTCGACTGTTCTCAAGGATCTTGAATTCACATTCCGGCTTAATAGACTGTGCTCTCGCCTCAATCCGAGCGATCGGCACTCATCCTGTTTGGCCATCACGTGACCCTAGTCGTTGGAACCCATCAAGACTTTGGTGGGAGTTTTGTAAAACCAAGATAGAGAGCGGAGAGAGTCATCAAGGTTCGGGTTTCACCCCTGACTTAACGACTGCATCCCTGTTTGGGTGGTAGAATCACGAGATGGATAAGGAGAATTGCGTCGAAGTTTGGATTTCACTCCTAATTCAACGCAAATACCCGTGTTGATTGTAAAAATAGCGTGTCGAACGAGTGATTTGGTCGAGAGTTTGCGGCTTTCACACCTAATCTCAACCAGATCACCCGTTTGTGTGTGTGTTCAGCCTTAGGGAAGGCTGATATTGCGTGGAACTGTAGTATGCGATGTTCACGAAAGAGTGTAGTGTACAGCGAGTGCGAAACGAGAATATCAATTAAGCTCGTGCAAAACCCCTATCAAGCATGCACAAGTCGGTTTGTTGGTACTTAACTATAGACTAGGTAGTTTCTAAGACATCGACCCGGACTAGGTTGAGTCTAGCCTAATTCCCTATAGTTATGGCTCTGATACCTATCTGTCACACCCCAACCGATGGCGGAAACATTGGGGCGCAGCACTGAGCAAAACAGATTGTCTAGGAGAAATCCATAACAACTAATTTACCAGATAATTAATATTATGTCCCATACCATAACTCATCACAATAAAGTAGTTATTACAGACATAGATATCTCTTAGACAAATAAATGTTCCGACAACTCAGATTTATAGATTGTTCATTTCTAGACTCTTCCTACATTGATTCCACATAGCAAGCATCCTAGCATCTCAAACACCTGTCACATATGTTAAAATAGAGGTCAATACACATAGTGTAAAGGTGAGCATACAAGTTTAATAGTATAATAGTAGCGAAAGCGAGTTTACGCATAACCAGCATGTAACATGTATAATGTGAAGCAAGTATGTTATCGACAATGAAATATGCACAGACGTGGCTGCGAGTTGTAGAATGTGCAACACATATCACCATTGTGACACGTGAAGAAAAGCCCTTAACAACCCCTGTCCACGACAGGTGCTGAGTCCAAACTATAGTACTATCATTGCTAAGGTGTCAGGCAACAATCACTGGGTAAACATAACATACAAGCATTCATCGAGTAACATGTATAACATGCAGTAACGGTTAGCCTATAAAAGTGTTTGCGTTGTGTGATTGATGTGATTTGATATAAGTAACGTATGTAACACCCAAAAGTGCTTAAAGCAAAAAGGGATCGAGTATACTCACAGATCGTGTTTAGTAAATAAACACTCTCTTGGATTGAAGGGAGCGCTGAGAGATTAGCCTAAACAGTTAACGATAGCATAAGCAAATGAGCGGCGCGTTAAACGGTGAAGAGTGAACCAAGTGACGAATGGTCATCTGATCGGCTGATAATCTGAACGGATGGTCATTCGATCGAATGACAATCCGTTCGGATGGCCATTCGGTCGGACTTACATTCATTTGGGATTGATGTGTTTGTGTATGATGTGACTTTGAAGTTTTCGTTTTAGCATTTTAAAATCAGAGAAGTATCTCTACCCTTTAGGTCGTCGATCGAACAGTCGTTCGATCGAAGAGTGATCCATCCAGTGAGACCTTCTAGTGAGAACAAGTTCATAGTAGGATTGTCATTCGATCGGATGGTCTTCCGATCGGATGGCAATCCGTTAGAAACTGATGATCTTTGAAAATTTGATAAAAAGTTTAAGTGTTGATGATCATGTGCAATCCGATCGGTTTGTCGTTCGATCAGACGGCAATCCAATCGGAAGGCAATCTGTCCAACAATCTGATTGTTTGAAAACTTAATATTTTGTTAAGTTTGAAAAGTTTGCGGTTTGATCGAGACGGTATGACGACGTGTTAAACAACGGAAACCCCACCAAGTGCAGAGTATCTGATCGGATGGGAATCACCCCTGTCCGATCAGTTAACTGTTCATGACGGTTTGTTAATGTTCAACCCGAAGTCGGTTGTCTCTTTGATAGGAATCAAATCTCAGACCGACACTTCACTAGTAAACGAGTAGAAGGCCTGAATGAGCTCTGATTCTATCGGTTTTGAAGGCATTGAGTGTAAAAGAGATGAAAGAAAGTTGTGAAACCATCTTTCAATCCTTCTACTCATGAAAATGTTTAGATCTATGTGAAAATAGTGTTAAAACATGTGGAAATCATGTAGATCTGAGTTGTTCTTGGTGGAATGAGGCCAAATCTTGAAGTTCATGAAAACCCCATGATGATATCATCCTAGAACACCTCAAATCCGCTGATTTCACAGTTAAAAGTGAAGATTCAAAGGTGAAAATGATGAAGAAGTGCGTGTAGATGATAGATGTACAAGATTTGAGTTGAGAACTTACAAGAATCGCGAGAAATCGAAGGAAAAGTAGGCTGGAAGCGCTGGTCGAACGAGAGAGCTGTCACATCAGCTGTCACATCACTGTTGGTGATGTGACAGGGGGTATTTATAGGTTGCCAAAAGAGGAAAGGTGTGCACAGGTAACGGATCGGATGGCAAACCGATTGGATGGTCATCCGTTCGGATGACCATTCGATCGAATGGTCATTCGATCGAAGTGATCCGACGAGCTGGTTTTCGATGTTTCGTTTCGTGCGTTGAGCGTTGCGATGCCTTTCGAGTGAGCGATGCGATAGTATTACCCATTAGTTACACAAATAACCTAACTACTAAATACCATAAATATAAACCTTAAATTTCGAGTTTGCGATGAGATTGCGTTGCGATAGAGTTGCGATTGCGATTAATCACCTCATCATAAACATAACATGCACAAGTAACACATAATAGCACACACACGTAAAACAATATCCATAACCTATAATTCGAGTTGCGATGCGATAGCGATGCGATTAGCGATTAAACTACGATTAAATAGTGATGTATTAATAAGTACTCCACATAATACAACTAAAGTGATTTAAAATAGAACATCGATACTAGTCCTAAAGTACAATTCAATAATTAAGCAAGGAGTGACAGATCGCAATTAGCAATCTTTTCTTCCTTTGACTTCGACTTGTACTTTGACTTCGAAAAGTCGGGTTGTTACAAGTTCGATCGCAAATCGATACTTCTTACTCTCGCTAATTGTTGTTCTATTACCCCAAACCCGTAAACCTCGAAACTCTGCTCCGTAGAAAGCGTGCTAACCCTAATCATTGGTACGATACCTTGTCCGATCGATCTATAAACTAATCAACGGATGTTTAAGTGCCTCCTGAATAAGGCTATAGTTTGTCATCTACGTTATGGTTTTGATCTCTTGATTTTCGTTAAAGTTTAAATTGGGTTAATACACGAAAGAAAAAGGATAATATTTTTTTTTATACAAATTTTTTTTTCCAAAATGAACAATATTATTCCAAATTGTGAGTCATTCTCTTTTATCAAATGCTTTCAAAACCCTAAATGTTTTCAAATTGTTACTTGTATTACAATGATTAAGTCTTTGTATTCTTATATGAAAATTACTGTCAGTATGTGGAGTTTTTGTTATGGGTGGTTTTCTGCTCATATATCCTGAATAATATTCTGACTCTATTGCTTTTGATTATGATCAGGATATCGGATCAGGATATTGGTAATATCCTGATGCGGTATCCAGACGATAACTAATTAGTTCACGTGCAGGTAAACGAGGCAAGTCTATAACGTTCAAGTGGACTTCTTCTCCCAAAGACTCGGGCAAATCTGTTGGATTGTGGACGTTGAAGCCGGAAGATGTGGACTACAACGTTCACAAAGGGAATATTCGCAGCATCTCGGTTTTATAGGATAGTTTGTTATTTTCATTTTACTATAAATAGGAGTGATCGGATCAGATAAGAACACACACAATCTCTCGAGCTCTCTTTCTCTCTAACTACAAACACTCACAACACACTTACACTTGTATTCAAATCATTTTGTAACACTTAGTTAATCCGCATCATATCCTGCACTGTATCCTGACATTTGAAGTAATAAGAAGAACAAGGCAGCTGCGATTGTCAGCTCCCGAGGTTTTGTGTCGGCGATCTAGATTGATCAAGGGCTTTCCTCGTACATCCCGTGTCACCCTTTACATTTTTGCTCATTGTTTGATTGTAGATATAGCTCGATATCCTGAGCCGTATCCTGATAACTGTTTTTGTAAACAATTAAATTAGCATATTTTCAATACACATTCGTAGCACACTACCTCACTTAACTAATTTGATCACTTAATTGCTTCAGTAATTTTTGACCAAAACAATTTGGCGCCCACCGTGGGGCAAGTGGTGCTATTTCTACTAAAAGCTTTTGCAAAATCATTACTTGGTTTTCTATTTTCAAAACTTTTTGCTACACTATTTTCAATGGCCTCGAGATCAAACATGAGCTCTTCTACCGTGTCTGCTACAACCTCTGCAACAATTGGTTCGGTGCTTCCACCACCTCCTCCGAGAATGCAAACCTCTTCACAAGGAACTGAAATTTATGTGGCTCGGGATGTTATTCCCGCTCGCAATATTCAAGGATCTGGTCCTGTTTTAGCCTCAAATGAAGAAATTCTAACTTTATTTGGTAGTGTACAGGAACAGATGAGGCAACAGCAGGAGACCAACCAAATGCTGATGAGAGAGATACAACTCTTGAAATCCAGCTCAAGCAGGCCCGCTGAGGATACTGTCACTCCCTTGCAACCTAGAGCTTTGAACTTCAGTTTTGCAGTATATACTAAGGATATCAGGGGAAATATTATGCCTAGCCATTCTCAGAATCATACTCCTGAGATACCCTCTTCGGTCAGGGTATCAACTGTGAGAAGCTCAGGATATGCTTCTGGATATGGCCAGAATCCTCAGACTGGTAATGTATCTAATAATAATAATACTCTTGCAACTAATGGTATTGGATCTTTGCAGGATACAGGTATGACATCAGCACTTTCTAGGGAGCTTCAAAAGTTAAAGGACATGATATCCAGTGTACCTGGAGTAGTCTAGCCAATCCCAGAAGTATCCCAGGATAGCCACAAGATATCTCGGTTTGTATATGCTATTTGTGATGTTGAAATCCCGAAAAGATTTCAAAAACCCCAACATGAAGCTCTATGACGGAACTACAGATCCTGAAGAGCATATTGCCCAGTATAGGGAAAGGATGGAAATCAACCATATCCCTCAAGATCTCAAGGAAGCATGCCTCTGCAAGGTTTTTGGTTCTACCTTAACAGGATCAGCCTTAAAATGGCTTTTAAACGTTCCTCCTCATTCGATTACATCATTTGCTCATTTAGTAAATTTATTTAATAGTCAATTTTCTTGCAGTCGAAGTTTTGAAAAACTAACCAGTGATCTCTACAGGATAACTCAAGGACCTCAGGAATCCTTGAGAGATTATGTGAACAAGTTTAGCCGGGAATCCTTAGATATCCCACATCTTGATGTTGCAACAGCTGTGCAGGCTTTCAAGATGGGATTGCAAAAAGACTCAATTTTACCAGGATCTTGTAATGAATCCCTGCAAGAACCTGGATGAAGCTCGGAAAAGAGCTTTAAGATATATTCGATTGGAGGATGACAAAAAGATGCAAGAGAGGATGAATTCATCCAAAACCTATGAGTCAACCAATAGGAAATTAGAATCCTCATATAAACCATATCGCTCTAAGCCATATGGCAGGAATGACAGCAAGAAAGTGAATGCTGTTGAAGATGAGGATCTTGAAGAGTATCCTGAGTTGTCAGAATATTGTTTTTCTGTTAATATATATGAACTGATGTATGCTATGCAGGGTTTAGGAGACAAAGCAAGGTGGCCCCGGAAGAATCAACTAAAAGCTGATTGGAAGGATAAGTCAAAATGGTGTGCCTTCCACGAGGATTTCGGACATGTCACAGAGGATTGCATTGCTCTAAGGAAAGAAATAAGCTACCTCTTGAGCAAGGGATACTTAAAGGATCTCCTGGGAAGAAAGAAGAATAAGGGTCAGGATACTGACAAGGATCCTGAACGAGCAGCATCACCTCCTGCGGATGCCAAGATAATTAACTTTATTTCAGGAGGATCCGATATCTGTGGGACCTCTTATTCTGTAGCAAAAAGACATGCAAAGGAGGCTAAGGTAGAGAGGGGAGATAAGCTAACCAGGATATCAACCCTCACGACTGATAAAGTGATCACGTTCGATAATGATGATAGGGATACTGTCCAGGATCCTCATCATGATGCATTGGTAATAACGTTATATGTTGCTAACCATTTTGTGCACAGGATACTGGTGGATAATGGCAGCTCCGTCAACATAATTCAGCTGGAGACATTGAAGAGGATGAATGTATCCCCGATGGATATTACTTCGAAATTCACTGTGCTTGTTGGGCTCAGTGGAGAAGCCAGGAATACCGTGGGAGAGATAAAGTTGCATGTGTATGTTGAAGGGGTCAACTCAATGCAACGATTTTGTGTCATAGACTCCTTATCCTGCTACAATATTATATTGGGTAGGCCATGGATCCATGATATGAAAGCTGTTCCATCGACCTACCATCAGTGCATCAAGATTCCTACCCCTTGGGGGTAGTCAAGGTGGAAAGGGATCAACAGGAAGCAAAGGAGTGTTACTCTTCATCGATGAAATCCTTGACAAAGCCTAATGCAGCATAGCAATTAAAGATGCGAGCCCAGGATATCATGGAGGCTTCAGAGCAGGATGTAAAGAAAATTATCCTGGATCAGGATAATCCAGATATCTTAGTGCTCGTAGGAACCAATATCCCTCAGGATATTGAAAATCAATTGACTAACTTTTTGAAATGCAGGTTGTCAACATTCACATGGAAACATGAGGATATGACAGGGATTTCCAAGGATATTATAACCCACAAGCTCTGAATTGATAGGTCTTTCAAGCATTTCTAACAGAAACGAAGGAAGTTTGCTCCAGAATGGAACATTATCATTCAGGAAGAGGTTGAAAGATTGTTAAAGAGCAAGATGATTAGGGAAGTGAAATTTCCCAAATGGCTGGCAAATGTAGTTGTGGTGCAAAAGAAAAATGGGAAATGGAGAGTTTGTGTAGACTACACAGACTTAAATAAAGCTTGTCCCAAAGACCCATTTCCCCTACCTCATATTGATTCAATGGTGGATGCTACATCTGGCCACGAGATGTTAACCTTCATGGATGCCTCCTCAGGATTCCAGCAGATCTAAATGGAACCCTCGGATCAGGAGGATACTGCTTTCATGACACTGACATGTATTTATTGTTATACTGCTATGCCTTTTGGTTTAAAAAATGCAGGTGCGACATACCAAAGGTTGGTGAACATGATGTTCAAAGACAAGCTGGGGGACACCATGGAGGTGTACATCGATGATATGGTGGTAAAATCTAAGAAGGTTGAGGATCATCTCTGGGATATTGAAGAAGCATTAGATATCCTAGACCAATACAATATGAAGCTAAATCCTGATAAATGCCATTTTGGAGTGGGGGCAGGAAAATTTCTAGGATACATGGTGACTAAATAGGGATAGAAGCAGGCCCGGAGCAGATCAAAGCCATCTTGGATATCTAGTCACCTTCCAACATGAAAGATGTACAAAGACTGACGGGACGAGTAGCAGCATTAAACATATTTATCTCAAGATCCTCAGAAAAATGCAAGGAATTTTATGATATCCAGAAGAAGAATAAGAAGTTCGAATGGGGAGAGAAGCATGAAGCAGCCTTGCAGGATTTGAAGCAGTATCTTTCAACTGCACCTCTATTGTTGAAGCCTGAGGATGTTGAACCATTATCCCTATACCTCACAGTATCAGGGAATGCTGTAAGTGTTGTTCTTGTAAAGGATCATGAAGGTCAACAGTATCCTGTCTATTATGTTAGCAAAAGTTTATTAGACGCTAAAACTAGATATTCTCATTTAGAAAAAATAATATTCGCCTTAGTCATGGCATCGACAAAGCTTAGGCATTATTTTGAAACACATAGGATTCATGTTAAAACTAACTATCCTGTTAAAAATGTGCTTAGGAAACCCTAGATGTCAGGTAGGATGGCTAAGTGGCAAGTAAAATTAAGTGCCTATGATCTAGTATATGAACCTAGAAATGCCAAAAAGCCTCAGGCTCTAGCCGACTTTGTGGCTGATTTCAGTAGTGATATTCGAAATGAAGTACACCTAGAAGTACAACAGCTAGGAGAAAATTTAGAATCCTGGACATTATATACTGATGGTGCATCTAATATAAGAGGTGTAGGTTTGCGTATACTACTAAAATCGCCACAGGGGAACATATTACCCCAGGCTATTAGGTGTGAGTTTCCTGCCACTAATAATGAAGCAGAATATGAAACTTTAATTGTAGGATTAGAATTGGCTAAGAGCATGAATATCAAGAGTTTGCAAGTATATGTTGATTCCTTGTTAATTACTAATCATTTTAATGGATCCTATGCAGTTAAAGGTGAGAAGTTAATCGAGTATCTCGAAATTCTCAAAAAATTAGCAGAATATTTCGATATTTTTACACTTGAACAGGTACCAAGAGAGGATAATGCTGAAGCAGATGCTTTGGCAAATTTAGGATCATCAGTCAGGATACCGGAAGGAACCCAAATACCAATACTTCACATCCTATATCCTGCAGTGGATCTTTTCAAATCTCAGGATAAGGAAGTAACAAGTATTCAGGATCCTGGTCAAGATCCTGATGAGGATCCTAAGTCATGGACGGCTCCAATTGTGAGATATCTCAAGGAAGGACACATCCCAAAGGATGAGAATCCTAAGGCCTTTAGAATGAAGGTATCACGATTCACTATTATAAATAATGTTTTGTATAAGAAATCTCTTGCAGGACCATACCTGAGGTGCTTGGAGGATCCCGAAACTAAAGAAGTGCTTCAGGATATACACGAAGGAGATTGTGGTAACCATACTGGGGGCAGGTCGTCATTCTCAAAGGTATTAAGAACAGGATACTATTGGCCTACGATGAGAAAAGATGCTACAGAATATGCCCAAAGGTGTGATGCATGTCAAAGACATAGTAACATATTGCATCAACCTGCTGAACCACTTTATCCTATTGCTTCCCCTTGGCCATTTATGAAGTGGGGAATGGACATAGTAGGAAAATTGCCAAAAGCTCCAGGAGGAAAAGTCTTTATGCTGGCAATGACTGACTACTTCTCTAAATGGGTTGAAGCTCAAGCATTTGTTCAAGTCAGAGACCAGGAAGTAGTATCCTTCATAAAGAGGAATATCCTGACCAGGTTTGGGGTACCAGCCGAGATAATGTGTGACAATGGTTCTCATTTTATAAGTAAGAGGACTACTGACTTTTGCAAGAGTTGGGGAATCAAAATGATCACATCTACTCCAGTACATCCTCAAGCAAATGGACAAGCAGAATCATCGAACAAGATAATTGTCAACAACTTGAAGAAGATACTAGGAGCTAAGAAAGGAAGGTGGTCAGAAGAATTACCCTTTGTTTTGTGGGCTGATATAACAACAATAAAGAGTGCGACTGGCCAAACTCCATTCTCCTTAGTATTTGGAGCAGAAGCAGTGATCCCAACAGAAATGGTGATACCTACAGCAAGATCTAACCTCAGGGATCCTGAGCAGAATCCTGAAGTCCTATGCCAAGAATTGGATACTATTGATGAGACAAGAGATGCAGCAAAGCTAAGGATGGCAGCATATCAACGGAGGATATCCAGAGCATATAACAAGAATATAAGGACTAAAAGGTTTCAGGTTGGAAATTGGGTATTAAGAAAGGCTTTTCAGAATACTACTAATCCTACTGATGGAAAGTTAGCTCCAAAGTGGGAATGACCTTATGAGATTGAACCAGAATCAGGGAAAGGAGCATACCGACTCAAGAATATAGAGGGGGATATGCTACCAAGATCCTGGAATGCTATACACCTAAAGCTCTATTTCAAGTGAGTTTAGAATTTAATTTCTAACTCAGGATGGTATGAGTTCTATCTCTTATAATATATTTGATATTATTTATTATTTTGAACCCAATACTGACTTAAGCATCGGAGGGGTGTTAGCCAGGCTAACACCCACCTTAGTTTACAGTTGTTGTGCAGTATATGCTTCGGGATATAGCTCTAGGATACATACTCAGGATACTTCGAAAGATTAGAGGATTGGCCCCCTCTCTCACGTTTAAGGGATACTGATCCCTTCACAGGTTTAAAGGTATTCACCTTTCTAAGTCTTGGAGTTTATACACTCCCGCCTGTAGCGCATGAAAACTTGGGATTTTCCCTAGAATACTTATGGGTTTATCCCCAGAACACTAAGGATTTATCTCCAGTATATTTTTGGGTTTATCCCTTGAAATACAAAAATTATTCAAATGATTGCAATTAATGTCCAAAAAATTTCTAAGTATTGAAAAACATAATACACAGGGGACATTCCTACTAAGGCAATTGTACAAAGCTCAAAGGATCAAGCTCGAACCCAGTACACTAAGTATCCCAGACTGGGGACATCTTCGTTGGAAAGGTTGCAAAAGGATCGAAGAATGAGAGTGGGGTTGAACTCTATTTCTGGTATGATCTTTCCTTTAAAAAACCTTATCTAAATCGGTTAAGTTTTTGAAACTATGTTTGACAAAAGCTTGAATATTCTAATTGGGATATGTTTTCAGGATATATTTTCAAAATATATTTTAGAATATGTTTCAGGATATTTGGTTGGAATATTTGGGACATGATACTTGGATTAAAAACTAAAACTGTATTCTAGTCAAACAAGTGTTATCGAAACAAACTTTGTGAAATAAAAATGAACTGTCCTTTTTCTTTGAAAACTTTATCTGAATTGTTTGAGTTATAAAAACCCTATTTGACGAAAGTCTTTATAGGATATTTGCGTGTATACTGATCAAGATATTTTCATAATATTTGGATAAGACATTTGAAATATTGCACTAAGTTTGGAACATTGAAATTCAAACTAAGCAATGCATGACAAAGGACAATGATAAATAGGGTCCAAAGGAAGTTATATTATTAACATAGCAAAAGTTGTGCTTTTGGTTTCATTTCAAACCGAGATCCATCCACCAAAAGCACAGTTAGTTTTTTATCATATTTACCTAACAGTTGAAGGTTTCATCTCAAACCGAGACCCATCCACCTCCAACTGTTATATTGTTCAAAATAAACGATACTAATTGATGACCAAGGGCTTCATCCTGAAACCCAGGACCCATCCATATTTGGCCATCATATTGTCTTAGTGTAAGAAATGTAAATTATTCAAAGACAGGAAATAGAAATTATTTAACGACCACAACCATCAAACTTAAAAAGGTGGACTCCGGCCTGGGCACGTACATCCATCATTGCCCACTTCACTGCTTTCAAGGAGCAGCACCTTCTTCACCAGCAACCTTCCCTTCAGCATCCTCGCCACCATCACCATCAGGATTCTTTTCAGCATCAGCCGCTTCCTCCGCTGCCTTGGAAGGCTCTTCACCCACAGGCTTAGCAGGATATTCAACAGGACTCCCCCCGAGGTCTTTCAGTTTTGCCTCCCAAGCACTCACGTTCCAGGAAGGGTATTCAAAGCCCAGAGTTTTGGCTTCATAAGCCATCTTTAGCCTGGCTTGTAGGAGGGAGATTACAACTGACCCCTTGAGACCTTCTCGGTAGGTAGTCATATCCTGCTCGAATTAGAGTTGGGCGGCATCCAGCTTGGCTTGGGCATCTTCATTGGCCTTGTTGATAGCAGCTTTGGCTTCTTGGGATAATTCTTTGAATTTGTCCTCATAGTGTTGTGACTTAGCGGCAGCTATCGTCCCCTGGTCAGTGATGGTGGTCTCAGCCTTCCTCAGCTTCACTTCCAGCATCTTGTTTAGACCGCAGCTTTCTTCGTAAAGGCTCATCAGGCGTTCAAGACCCTACAAGAAAACAGGTATTAACATACGATAACCAGCATATGGTGCAGGATGTAGGTTAAGGATATGAACCTGGTTAAGAAAGCCGGTCATAAAACCGCTGGATTCAAGAAACCCGTGGTTTTTGAAGGGGAAGGTCTCTGATGAGGCTGGAGAGTCGGTCTCCTTTCTTTTGCGGGAACTTAAGGCACGTGGCTTGGTAGCAGGAGAGGGCTTAGGAACAACTGTCGGTTTAGAGCTGGATGTAGGCTTAGAAGTGGAAGCAGGCTTGCTGGGTTCTTTCTTCACTTGAACAGAAATAGGGTAACTATCCAGTTCATCGAGATCGAAAACTTCTGGAACTTTGGCTGGTGCTGCTAAACAGGGAAAATATCTAAAACTTTACTCTTGTTTCTTATTTTATTAGTCAACAATATACAAAAATTATGTGATTCTTACCAGACATATCTGATGAAGAGTATTGGCTTGAATTTGGAAGATGCTGTGTAAAGGATCTGTCTTAATCTGGCAACTGGTAGATCATGTTGATTCGTTTTTGGGATTCTTCAGAGTGAGGAGTTAACTCTTTGAAGTTTGCTGCAAAAAAGATATCGGGATATTAGTACAGGATATATTACTAGGATATGTTTGGGGATATCTAAAAGCCCTAAACCCTACTGGAGGTCAACCATTTCACCGGAAGGCTTTTGCCCTCGGGAATGGAATCCCGTCTAACAAAGAAGAATTTTCGTTGCCACCCTTCCTCATTTTTTGAAGCTTTGAGGATGAGGGGATTGCTAGAGGTTGAGAAAAGCAAGAAGCGACTATTGCCGTGGGATCGAAGACGGTAAGAGTGTGACAACCCTCAAATTTACATGTAACCGTACAATCTATTAATGTTAATTAAAGTACTTGATGACTGTGCTGAATCATTTAACTGCTCTCTGGTTACTGTGTTATGCTTACATGTATTTGTTAACATACTAATAGTATACAGAAAAGTTACTAAATAGTCCGGTATGCCTTCCTGAGTGTTAAAAATTAAAAACGTTACAAATATATATATATATATATATATATATATATATATAGGACGCTTTACGGATTAATTAAGCAGTTTAACGGAACAGTATCAAACCGAACATCCGTACTTTAACCGGAACATAAAAATATTGCCAAAGTCATTGTTTTGACTTTTCTGAGCTAGTTAGGGTCCCCGAACACCCTAACACACCTTATAATATATAACACATAATAATACACTAATCATGTCATTGGATCCTAACCAAGTCTTGTAACTAGATCATTGCATTTCAACTAAACCAACCCCCCCCCCCAATCGGTTATGAGCATGTGGGACACCCCCACATTCTTTTGATTATTTAATTTGATATTGTTGGTCATTTAGAAGCATAATGTATGATGGTTAATAAGGAAACTTGGATTATAAACAAACCTAAAGGTTTTGAACTTCATTTCACCAACACCACACTTCAAACTAGCTTTTCTTCTCTCCTCCTTTCCCCATTCACGACAGCCACCACCATCCGCCATATCACCATCATCAAATTCCTTTCTAGCCATTTTCCATACATACAAGGGTGCAAGAGGTCATACAAACAAGCTCGGTGCACTCGGAAGCTCAAGGACCTCTCTAGATTTCTTTTATCCACCACATTTACACCTTGTTTCTCCCCTAGCCTTGTGCTAGTAGTAAGTGCTTCTAATCATCATCTTGATCTTTTTTATGGTGGTTAATAGTTGATTTAATGGTTAAAATTTAGAAACACTAAAGAACATAACATAAAGTCTTGAACATAAGATGAATAAGGTGGATAAAGAAAAGATATGTGTGTATATCTTGTAGATCTTGTGTGATTGTGATTATTTGATGTTGTTATGATTCTTGTTGATTTCCTGATGATTTACTTGTTAATATTGATTTTTGATGTTGTTGTGATCACTAAACATGTTAACGGAATCAATCGAACACGAATTAGAAAGCTAAAGGCTGAAAACAGAATCTGTCCAAGCTTTTACAGCCAACTTCAGTTGGCTGTAAACAGGTCATAACTCAACGAAAAACTGATATTTTGAGTCTATAACGTGTTATTATGAAATACGGTTCTAATGGCACTAGAATCGTAATTTTTGGACTTCGTTTACTATTTTTAAAGTGTCATTTTGTAACAGCAGCTAGAGGTGCATTTTTTCTGCTGAAAATATGCGTTTTGTTTTCTGTCATAACTTGAGTTCTGTGTAGAGTTAAATCATGGAATTTGTATTGTAGATGACCACCGATGTATTTGTAATTCTCTCACTAGAATTTCGTAAATCGGACTCTCGATGAATTTTAAATAAATTATTCCGTGGACTGTGGTCAGAAAAAGATAAATCTGAGTTCAGTCCAGAAAATGAATTTTTATAAAATATTGGTAATGAACTGGACCCCGATATTTTTACACAATAATATCTGGATCGTTTAAGACATTCTGTAAAAATTTGGGAATTTTTGGAATAAGTTAACTATTTTATTAAAATGTCCGAAAACAGCCCGGTTTTGAATATTAATGCTGAAAAGACATAAGTTGTAATTTGCATGTCTAAATGTCGGGTAGGTTATCTGTGAATGATATAACGTGTTATATGTGTTATGTGAATTATCGTATGTTTATTTATGAGTGGGGAATGGATGGGAAACTTATATGGGCATAAACCGTTAAAGTGATGCATGTTATGTGATAGATACGTGTAGGAACTTTGTGCTCTATTTGAAACCACTAAATGACTAACTGGTAATCATACTAGGATGTGATTGACCAACCTTGATTGTTAGCTATTTTTGAGAGTCAAACCGAGCAACCGAGGTGAGTTCACACTTTTCTACAAAGCATGGTAAATTCCCGGTGGGAATAGGAATGGGTACAGGAATAGGGATTCCTCGTCCTTTGGGACGCGTTCAGGAATGTGAATTCCTCGTCCTTGAGACATGTTCAGGAATGTAAATTCCTCGTCCTGTTGGGACGTATTAGACTTTCTGGACTAGAACTCTATCAGCGAAGTCCCTCCCTTTTTGTATCGACTTAATCGCCGAGGCTATGGCGAGCGGGTCATTAGTTAATAGCGCTATTAGGTTTAACAAACCTCACACCGTGCCAGTCGGACGGGCGTGTACTAATGGACTATGGCACGTCGGTGATGATAGACACCGAAGCTAGGGCACAATTGAATTTTTGTTAGTAGTCGATATGATAAACGAGTCTGGTAGTCTAAAATAATGGGGTAGCTCCCCACGGCCGGAGTGCCGGGCTGGATAGCCAGGGAAGGTGAACATGGGATGGTTAACTAATAAACGTTTTCGAACTATGGGGTGACCCCCACGGCTAGATAGCTGATTAAGATTAAACTACGTTTTTGGAAACAACTCTAAAATGGACAACCAACCGTGAACTCACTCAACTTTGTTGTTGACTCGTTGCTACATGCTTTGCAGGTCGCTAGATGCTAGGGAGCTTGCATATGGAGGTGGTCGTTGTGGGGTGCGAACTGATATGTCCCGTACTCAATAAATAAACTTTATGAACTAATGAAACTTATCTTTTGGGACATTAAACTTATGAACTACAAACTTATGTTTTGGTTTAATGTCTTATGCTTCCGCTGTTTAAATTGAACTTGGTTAACTTCCTTTTGGTCACCAATCATATTGTGAATGGTTTTATTTACTAAAATACGTTGTTCAATATGATTGGTGGCTCGATCCTTGTCATGTCACGCCTCCAAGCGGTGATACTCCGCATGGTGGATTTTAGGGGTGTGACAGATTGGTATCAGAGCCATTGGTTATAGTGAACTTGGTTTTAAAAAGGGAAAAGTTTTTTAATAAAACCAGACTATAACCGGTACAGTGCTCAACGATCCACAACGACGCTTCGCTCCACGTGCAAGACTCGATACAATAGGTGGTATGATTTATGTTACATTGTCGGTTAGATAGTTCACACTGTGCATTAATTAACGTAATAATTGCTATTTGAACCTTGTGTGCTTACTCTATATTATCGTTCCACACTTACGCACTTTCGCGACACTTTTCTCACCTACGTTGCTTCGTTATGAAGATCATGAGCGGACGCGGAGGACGTATCAACCTCACTCAAGCCCAGTTGACGGCTTTGATCAACAAACGAGTCGCTGAGGCACTCGCAGCTAACCCTGCCGGAGGTCAACATGCTCAGCCGCCTGTGTGCACTTTCAAGACTTTTATGGACTGTCGTCCTAGTACTTTCAGTGGCACTGAAGGGACCGTTGGACTTCTCCACTGGTTCGAGAAGCTCGAGTCGGTCTTCGAAATGTGTGAATGCCCTGAGGATCGTAGGGTGAAGTATGCTACTGGTACTCTTAAAGGGGTAGCGCTCACGTGGTGGAACGCTCAGGTTCAGCTGCTGGGGTTGGTTGCTGCTTATACCACCCCATGGAACGGTTTCAAGGAACTGATCAAAGAGGAATACTGTAGTCGGGATGACATCCACAAACTAGAGGTGGAATTTTTCAATCTGAAGATGACGGGGTCTGAGATTGAGGCGTATACCAAGAGGTCGAATGAACTGGCCATCCTGTGCCCTACTATGGTGGACCCTCCCATCAAACGTATTGAGCTTTACCTCAAGGGCCTTGTACCCGAGATTCAGAGTCACGTGACTTCGGCTAACCTGGGTACCATTCAACAAATCATCAAGTTGGCTCACCGTCTCACCGACCAGGCAGTGGAACAAAACAGACTGCCTAAGCGTATTGGTACTGCTACTACCGACGCTCCCAAGGATAACAAGCGGAAATGGGATGGGAATTCCGGTAAAGGTTCTACTTCAGCTCAGTCCCAGCAGCAAAAGACAGATGAGTACAGGATCCCCAGTCAGCGGTCTTCTGGGAATCAAGGTCAGGGTGGATACAAGGGAAATCACTCCAAATGTAATCGTTGTAACTTGCACCACAGCGGGGCCATGTGGTAAAGGCAACTGTCATCGATGCAACAAGCCTGGTCACATGGCAAGGGATTGCAGGAGTCAGCATCCAGCGAATCAGAACGGCAGCAACAGCAAACCCCGCCCAATCAACGCCAGCAGCGGCAACAACAAGGTAACAACAAAGGGTGATTTCAATGTGGTGCTGAGGGCCATTTCAAGAAAGACTGCCCCCAGCTAAATCAGAACCAGAACAACAACAATCAGGGGAACGGAAACGGCAATGGGGGAAACAACAATGGTAATGGTGCAAGGGGTCATGTTTTCGTGCTAGGTCAGGGTGACGCAAGGAACGATCCCAACGTTGTGATGGGTAAGTTTCTTCTGGACGACTTCTTTGTTACTGTTTTGTTTGATTCGGGCGCTGATACTAGTTATGTATCCTTAAAAGTTAGTCAAATGCTTAAGCGTACTCCAACACCTTTGAACACCAAACACACGGTAGAACTAGCTAACGGTAAAAGTCTTGAAGCCACACACGTAGTTAAGGGTTGTAACCTTGTCTTAGCTGGTCAGACTTTCTCTATCGATCTTATTCCTATCATTCTGGGTAGTTTTGATGTCGTTATTGGGATGGATTGGTTATCTCATCAGCAAGCGGAGATTGTTTGCAAGGAGAAAATCGTCCGTATTCCTCGTTCTGGTGAAGAGCCCCTCGTGATTCATGGCAACAAGAGTGGTGCTATCGTAGGCATTATCTCTTTTCTTAAGGCCCAGAAGTGTTTGCGAAAGTGCCACACTGCCATTCTAGCACTCGTTACTGACACATCAACGGAAGAGAAGAAAATTGAAGACATTCCTATTGTGCGCGATTTTCCTGAGGTATTCCCTGAGGAATTGCCTGGTCTTCCACCTCATCGCCAAGTTGAGTTTCAAATCGAGCTAGCTCCTGGAGCAGCACCAGTAGCTCGAGCGCCATATCGTCTAGCTCCATCAGAACTTGAAGAACTATCCACGCAATTACAAGAACTCTTGGAAAAGGGTTTCATACGTCCTAGCTCTTCGCCCTGGGGAGCTCCAGTCTTGTTCGTGAAGAAGAAAGACGGTACCTTTAGAATGTGTATTGACTATCACGAACTTAACAAGGTGACCGTGAAGAATCGTTATCCTCTTCCACGTATTGACGACTTGTTCGACCAGCTGCAAGGGTCGAGCTATTACTCTAAGATTGATTTGAGATCGGGATACCATCAGCTGAGAGTCCGAGATGAGGACGTCTCCAAAACAGCATTCAGAATTCGCTACGGCCATTACGAGTTTCTGGTTATGCCTTTCGGATTGACGAATGCACCAGCGGTCTTCATGGATCTCATGAACCGAGTGTGCAAGCCTTACCTGGATAAGTTTGTCATAGTGTTCATCGACGACATCTTGATCTATTCTAAGAGTCAGGAGGAACACGAGCAGCACCTACGACTTATGCTGGAACTCCTTCGAAAAGAGCAACTGTATGCCAAATTTTCGAAATGTGACTTCTGGCTTCGCGAAGTCCACTTTCTAGGCCATGTGGTAAACAAGGATGGAATTCATGTAGATCCATCCAAGGTTGACTCGATCAAGAACTGGCCTGCACCCCGTACACCAACAGAAATCTGCCAATTCTTGGGTTTGGCCGGATATTAAAGAAGATTTATCAAGGATTTCTCAAAGATTGCGCAACCTCTCACTTCACTAACTCAGAAGGGTGTCACCTATCGTTGGGGTGATGCACAGGAGTCCGCATTTCAGCACTTGAAAGATAGACTTTGTGGCGCGCCTATCCTCGCATTGCCTGAAGGCACAGATGATTTTGTGGATTATTGCGACGCTTCCATCCAAGGACTTGGTTGCGTGTTGATGCAACGTGACAAAGTCATTGCCTACACATCACGCCAACTCAAAGTTCACGAAAGGAACTACACTACTCACGATCTGGAGCTGGGTGCAGTTGTTTTCGCACTCAAGATATGGAGACATTACCTGTACGGTACCAAGTGCACCATTTACACCGATCACAGGAGTCTCGAGCATATCTTCAAGCAAAAGGAGTTAAATATGCGTCAAAGCTGATGGGTCGAGCTCTTGAATGATTACGAATGCGCTATCAAATACCATCCAGGCAAGGCCAATGTTGTGGCTGACGCCCTCAGCCGAAAAGATACTATACCTAAGCGTGTACGTGCTTTACAGCTTACCATCCAATCTAACCTTCCCTCTCAGATTCGCAATGCTCAGGTTGAAGCATTGAAAGCAGAAAACATCAGGGCTGAGTCCCTACGAGGATCGAGGCAACGGCTAGACAAAAGGAAAACGGCGCCTACTATGTAAACGGACGCATCTGGGTTCCACTGTATGGAGACCTACGCGAGCTTGTGATGAATGAAGCACATAAGTCTCGTGATTCAGTACATCCTGGTTCGGATAAGATGTACCACGACCTCAAGACTACGTATTGGTGGTCTGGCATGAAAGCCAGCATAGCAACCTACGTCAGTAAATGCATGACTTGTGCTAGGGTCAAGGTTGAGTACCAGAAACCATCAGGCCTACTCCAACAACCAGAGATACCTAAATGGAAATGAGAGCAAATTTCCATGGATTTCATTACTGGTCTACCTAGATCTCAACGCAAATTTCCATGGATCGTAGATCGACTGACCAAGTCTGCACATTTTCTGGCTATCAAGGAAACGGATAAGTTTTCTACTTTAGCAGACATCTACCTAAAAGAAGTGGTATCAAGGCATGGAGTGCCAACCTCCATCATTTCTGATCGTGACGTGCGTTTTACTTCTGAACTGTGGCAAGCAATGCACAAGTCTTTTGGCTCACGTTTAGATATGAGCACCGCGTATCACCCACAGACGGATGGGCAATCTGAACGCACCATCCAGACCCTTGAAAACATGCTTAGGGCATGTGTAATCGATTTTGGTAATGGCTGGGAAAAGCACCTCCCTTTGGTGGAGTTTTCGTACAATAACAGTTACCACACCAGCATCCAGGCCGCTCCGTTTGAGGCATTGTACGGACGCAAATTCCGATCACCTCTCTGTTGGGCAGAAGTTGGTGACAGCCAAATCACTGGCCCAGAACTTGTAGTAGATACCACTGAGAGAATTGCTCAGATACGACAACGAATGGCGGCAGCTCGTGACCGTCAGAAAAGCTATGCTGATAAGGGAAGAAAACCACTCGAGTTCCAGGTTGGGGATCGAGTGCTACTCAAAGTCTCACCTTGGAAAGGTGTAGTTCGATTTAGAAAACGAGGCAAACTCAACCCGCGATACGTTGGACCATTCGAAGTCACCGAGAAAATTGGCAAAGTCGCCTACAGGTTGAATCTACCTGAAGAACTCGGCGGAGTTCACAATGTTTTCCATGTGTCGAATCTGAAGAAGTGTCTGTCAGATGAGACCCTCATAGTTCCTCTCAAGGAACTCACAATCGACGACCAGCTGCGATTCGTCGAGGAACCAGTAGAGATTACTGATCGAGATGTTAAGATCCTCAAGCGTACCAGGATACCTCTCGTTAGAGTCTGTTGGAATGCCCGTCGTGGCCCAGAGTATACCTGGGAACGAGAAGACCAAATGAAACTCAAGTATCCCCAGCTGTTTAAGAAAAACGCAACCACTACTGAGGCTGAAGCTACTGCAGAAATTCGGGACGAAATTCCAAATCAACGGGGGGATGATGTGACACCCCAGGAAAATCAGGAAAACAACACAACTTAACTAGCTTCCTCAGTAACCACGCTAAATTTCGGGACGAAATTCTCTTAACAGGGGGAGAATGTGACAACCCTCAAATTTACATGTAACCGTACAATCTATTAATGTTAATTAAAGTACTTAATGACTGTGCTGAATCATTTAACTGCTCTCTAGTTACTGTGTTATGCTTACATGTATTTGTTAATGTACTAATAGTATACAGAAAAGTTACTAAATAGTCTAGTATGCCTTCCTGAGTGTTAAAAATTAAAAACGTTACAAAAATATATATATATATATAGGACGCTTTACGGATTAATTAAGCAGTTTAACGGAATAGTATCGAACCGAACAACCGGACTTTACCCGGAACATAAAAATATTGCCAAAGTCATTGTTTTGACTTTTCTGAGCTAGTTAGGGTCCCCGAACACCCTAACACACCTTATAATATATAACACATAATAATACACAAATCATGTCATTGGATCCTAACCAAGTCTTGTAACTAGATCATTGCATTTCAACTAAACCAACCCCCCCCCCCCAATCGGTTATGAGCATGTGGGACACCCCCACATTCTTTTGATTATTTAATTTGATATTGTTGGTCATTTAGAAGCATAATGTATGATGGTTAATAAGGAAACTTGGATTATAAATAAACCTAAAGGTTTTGAACTTCATTTCACCAACACCACACTTCAAACTAGCTTTTCTTCTCTCCTCCTTTCCCCATTCACGGCAGCCACCACCATCCACCATATCACCATCATCAACTTCCTTTCTAGCCATTTTCCATACATACAAGGGTGCAAGAGGTCATACAAACAAGCTCGGTGCACTAGGAAGCTCAAGGACCTCTCTAGATTTCTTTTATCCACCACATTTACACCTTGTTTCTCCCCTAGCCTTATGCTAGTAGTAAGTGCTTCTAATCATCATCTTGATCTTGTTTATGGTGGTTAATAGTTGATTTAATGGTTAAAATTTAGAAACACTAAAGAACATAACATAAAGTCTTGAACATAAGATGAATAAGGTGGATAAAGAAAAGATATGTGTGTAAATCTTGTAGATCTTGTGTGGTTGTGATTATTTGATGTTGTTATGATTCTTGTTGATTTCCTGATGATTTACTTGTTAATATTGATGTTTGATGTTGTTGTGATCACTAAACATGTTAACGGAATCAATCGAACACGAATTAGAAAGCTAAAGGCTGAAAACAGAATCTGTCCAAGCTTTTACAGCCAACTTCAGTTGGCTGTAAACAGGTCATAACTCAACAAAAAACTGATATTTTGAGACTATAACGTGTTATTATGAAATACGGTTCTAATGGCACCGGAATCGTAATTTTTGGACTTCGTTTACTATTTTTAAAGTGTCATTTTGTAACAGCAGCTAGAGGTGCATTTTTTCTGCTGAAAATATGCGTTTTTCTGTCATAACTTGAGTTCTGTGTAGAGTTAAATCATGGAATTTGTACTGTAGATGACCACCGATGTATTTGTAATTCTCTCACTGGAATTTCGTAAATCGGACTCTCGATGAATTTTAAATAAATTATTCCGTGGACTGTGGTCAGAAAAAGATAAATCTGAGTTCAGTCCGGAAAATGAATTTTTATAAAATATTGGTAATGAACTGGACCCCGATATTTTTACACAATAATATCTGGATCGTTTAAGACATTTTGTAAAAATTTGGGAATTTTTGGAATAAGTTAACTATTTTATTAAAATGTCCGAAAACAGCCCGGTTTTGAATATTAATGCTGAAAAGACATAAGTTGTAATTTGCATGTCTAAATATCGGGTAGGTTATCTGTGAATGATATAACGTGTTATATGTGTTATGTGCATTATCGTATGTTTGTTTATGAGTGGGGAATGGATGGGAAACTTATATGGGCATAAACCGTTAAAGTGATGCATGTTATGTGATAGATACGTGTAGGAACTTTGTGCTCTATTTGAAACCACTAAATGACTAACTGGTAATCATACTAGGACGTGATTGACCAACCTTGATTGTTAGCTATTTGTGAGAGTCAAACCGAGCAACCGAGGTGAGTTCACACTTTTCTACAAAGCATGGTAAATTCCCGGTGGGAATGGGAATGGGTACAGGAATAGGGATTCCTCCTCCTTTGGGACGTGTTCAGGAATGTGAATTCCTCGTCCTTGAGACGTGTTCAGGAATGTAAATTCCTCGTCCTGTTGGGACGTATTAGACTTACTAGACTAGAACTCTATCAGCGAAGTCCCTCCCTTTTTGTATCGACTTAATCGTCGAGGCTATGGCGAGCGGGTCATTAGTTAATAGCGCTATTAGGTTAACAAACCTCACACCATGCCAGTCGGACGGGCGTGTACTAATGGACTATGGCACGTCGGTGATGATAGACACCGACGCTAGGGCACAATTGAATTTTTGTTAGTAGTCGATACGATAAACGAGTCTGGTAGTCTAAAATAATGGGGTAGCTCCCCACGGCCGGAGTGCCGGGCTGGATAGCCAGGGAAGGTGAACATGGGATGGTTAACTAATAAACGTTTTCGAACTATGGGGTGACCCCCACGGCTAGATAGCTGATTAAGATTAAACTACGTTTTTGGAAACAACTCTAAAATGGACAACCAACCGTGAACTCACTCAACTTTGTTGTTGACTCGTTGCTACATGCTTTGCTGGTCGCTAGATGCTAGGGAGCTTGCATATGGAGGTGGTCGTTGTGGGGTGCGAACTGATATGTCCCGTACTCAATAAATAAACTTTATGAACTAATGAAACTTATGTTTTGGGACTTTAAACTTATGAACTACGAACTTATGTTTTGGTTTAACGTCTTATGCTTCCACTGTTTAAATTGAACTTGGTTAACTTCCTTTTGGTCACCAATTGTATTGTGAATGGTTTTATTTACTAAAATACGTTGTTCAATATGATTGGTGGCTCGATCCTGGTCATGTCACGCCTCCAAGCGGTGATACTCCGCATGGTGGATTTTGGGGGTGTGACAAAGCGAGTGGAAGGTCTTCGATACAGAGATCGGGGACATGAAGGGCTTTGATTTGGTTAAAAATAATCAGTACTCTCCAAACCATAGGCATTGTTTGGGCAAAACAGAGACCGGTAATTTGAAAGAACTCCATGATGAATTCCAGGAATGGATATCGAAGGCCAAGGGAAAATGGGTACGATGAAAAACAGATCCACTCCTCGGAAGATACATCAGAACGAATGCTCCGATCGAATGGACGAATAATCGCCGTATCGGAGAAAGCACCGGAGGTTCTTAACGCGTTGATATCGGCATTGTCGAAGGAGCACACCTCCTTCTCGGGGTTTTTGAGCAGATTCGGATTGACAAATGACGAAGTGGACTCTCCGGAATGAGAGCGTGTTCTGGTGGCCATCGGGAAATTTGGACGAGAAAATGCTAAGAGATAAGAAGAGAAAAGTACCTGAGAATTCCAAGAGAGATGATCGTTTATCAACAGAGAAGAGAGAAGATATAGGGGCTAAATGGATAGCCATCAAGTGAAAAACGCGTGGGAAGTTGCACAATGTCACTTCAAGAGTCCAATCGTTTTAATTGCCTCGATCCGGGTGATAGACTCTAAAATATATCCGTTTTAATTCAAGATTCCAACAGATATTTTTTGGGGACAATTGTTATGGGTGGTTTTCTGCTCATATATCCTGAATAATATTCTGACTCTATTATTATGATCAGGATATCGGATCAGGATATTGGTAACATCCTGATGCGGTATCCTGACGATAACTAATTAGTTCACGTGCAGGTAAACGAGGCAAGTCTATAACGTTCAAGTGGACTTCTTCTCCCAAAGACTCAGGCAAATCTGTTGGATTGTGGACGTTGAAGCCGGAAGACGTGGACTACAACGTTCACAAAGGGAATATTTAGGGCTGTAAACGAACCGAACATTCAGCGAACAGTTCTTGAACAGTTCGGCGGGAAGTTCGGTTATGTTCGTTCGTTTAATAAACGAACGAACACGAACAAGAAATTTTGTTCGATTAGTTAAATGAACGAACATGAACAAAGGTCTCGTTCGTTCAATTGTGTTCGTGAACGTTCAGTAAGGTGTTCGTGAACGTGTTCGTGAACATTCGTTCATTTGCGTTCGTTTATGTTCGCAAGTTTATCTTTTAATGAAAGATTTTTGTACTTTCATATATTTTATCTATACTTTTTTATATAATTAAACTTATATTTATTTTATTACCCTAAAAGTTCAACTAAAAAAACCATATTTAACCTTGTTTATGCACCATTTCCCTTTCATTTCTTATTATTTACATCGACGAATACGATCGACAACCATTCCACAATAAGGAATTCAAGTTCTAGTGCTACTCTCTAGGCCATCCACCTTTATCTTTCGTCACATTCGCCAAATTTATTTGTGTTCATGAACCGTTTGCGAACACACTCATTTCCTTAATGAACGAACACGAACATAAAATCTCGTTCGGTAAGTGTTCATGAACCGTTCGTGAACACGATTATTTCCTTAACGAAAGAACACGAACAAGGCCTTGTTCGTGTTCGTTCGGTTCGTTTACAGCCCTAGGAATATTCGCAGCATCCCGATTTTATAGGATAGTTTGTTATTTTCATTTTACTATAAATAGGAGTGATTGGATCAGATAAGAACACACACAATATCTCGAGCTCTCTTTCTCTCTAACTACAAACACTCACAACACACTTACACTTGTATTCAAATCATTTTGTAACACTTAGTCGATCCGCATCATATCCTACACTGTATCCTGACATTTGAAGTAATAAGAGAACAAGGCAGCTGCGATTGTCAGCTCCCGAGGTTTTGTGCCGGCGATCTAGATTGATCAAGGGCTTTCCTCGTACATCTCGTGTCACCCTTTACATTTTTGCTCATTGTTTGATTGTAGATACAGCTCGATATCCTGAGCCGTATCCTGATAACTATTTTTGTAAACAATTAAATTAGCATATTTTCAATACACATTCTTAGCACACTACCTCACTTAACTAATTTGATCACTTAATTGCTTCAGTAATTTTTGACCAAAACAGTTTTGTATACACTATTTGATAAGCTTCACTAGTTGGGGGAATGACCAACAGTGATATGACCACAGTCACAGGAATCGTCGAGTGACAAATACTTTTGAGTAATATAAGATATAAACAAATGTAAAAACTCTTAATGCTGTAAATATAAGATGGTATCTTTTTTTAAATCTGAATGAACTCACCAGTATTTTTCGCTGATAAAATGTTTTTAAAACGCGTTTCAGGTGATTTACTGTGAAGAAAAGGAAAGTGCTAAGAGGCACTCAAGCTTAAATAAGTGACTATGTAAACCTGAATAAAACGTGTTTTGTAATCAAGGGTTATCCCTTTGAAAATCCTTTATGTAAATATGGGTTTCATCCCACAGTTTATGAAATGAAAACTATGGTGTTTTGAAAACTCTGACATTTTTCCTGACACCTGGTCTTGATGAAAATTCAACTGCAATAATTTTAATAAATACCGATACCACTTGTATATGTTCATGACTCCCGTCCAGGGTAGGGTTGGGGGTTGTGACAGGAAATGAGAGAGAACGAAATAAAAAATGATATAAATGGCACCAATCACATTAACAATGGATTTGTCATTAGGTTTTACTCATATTCACAAATGAACATTGAACATGTTAATCCGAACACGATAAAAAATTGGATTCGACATGATACAACACAAATAAGTATATGTTGTGACAACTGTGTTCTGTAATCGATTTACGATGTAAAACAATGATGATTATTAATAAAACAATGTGCTTTGGTGTTATTATATGTGTTTTGGTGTTATTATATGTGTAATTGTGTTTAGTGATTTTACAATTTGATTCGATTCTAATTTCAAGCTCTAAATCGCTTTTTGGAAGGTTATACGCAAACTGGTGCTTAAACGCAGTCAGTATAACGCGACAAACACTCCCTAATAGTGACATAGGCATAACATACCTTAAATAACCTCCACAAAACTTAGAAATAAGTTTTGAATGGTTTGGTGTGTCGAAATCAACTTCGTTCGATCGCAAGGACTATTTGTGTCAAACTGCAAAACTATGCCGATTTGTATAGTAACGAACATTCCGGAACTTGATCATAAGTTAAACATACCCTAAATAACCTTTACATAGCTTAGAAAAAGAATTTGAGGGGTTCGTTATGCTAAAATAAACTTTATGCTCATTCAGGGACTAAAAGCGTCAAAAAGTGCATAAGTTTACATTTCCGCGCATAACTTACGTTCTGAATACATCCGGACATCCAAAAATTTATGTAAGCATTAAAATATTTTATTTTAGTGTTTGGCATGACAAAATTCCATTCGTCGCTTAATTTGGATCGTTTTTGCGTTCGTTACGACTTCCGTCGTAATTAAGCGAATAACGCAACCGTACGACCAAACGAACCGACATTCGAGATGTTTTTGAGCATATTTTAAATTCCCTATACTTTAACTTTATTTTAGATCCTTGAAATGGGGTTAACGGGGCTTAAAAGTGCCAAAAAATCGAGTTTTACAAGTGTAGGGACCATTTTTGAAATTTCTGGCATATTCAATGAACCTAGTCCATTTTGAAGTGTTGATGGTTTTCACCCATGTTTTTGCAAAACCATTGGATGGTATTCAATGAACATAGTCCATATTAGGGGCTCCCATGGTTTTAGAAAACCATGGGCACACATGTAAGGTCCAGATCAAAGCTCCGTTTTCAAGGAACGATCTTAACGGTTCTAGAAATCCTATATATACCCCATCCATTTCACTTCAAAACCCACAATTTGAAATCTGATTTATGCTCTCTAAGTGGAAGTATATGCTTCCTACCTGAGAGAAAAATCGGAATCAAATTTTGCAGGGACCTTCTGTAAGTGTTCTTCCGTTCTTTTCATTCGTTTTAGCGTTAAAGTCAAACTGCGTTTGTCTTTCTGCATTGACCAGTTTATGGTCAATGTGAAGTTTGTTTGAACTTCATAACGTGAGTGTAATCACGATGGTTATAGTCCCTAGTGACTATACCTACTGATTACCACGTTATCTAGGCTCAGTGACGAGTTGTAGTTTCGGCCAAAATACGCATTTACGCGTATTTTGTAACCAAACTACTCTAGGATATCAAAACCGTTTGTTTTGATATCAAAACCTGTTTTCTAACTTAACTAAATATGTTTTAGCATGTTTAGCTCGTCACTTATTAGTCTAGTGCTTGTGTAGAGTCGTAAGTCAAGCGGACTAAACACCCGCTTAGACTTTCGAACACGACCCGTTTGGTCGATCATTAGGATCCGACCAAACATGGTTAGTGACCATAGTTGCATAGGGATTAACCTTCCGAGGTTATACCTTATGGTCACCTAGTTTAGGTAGTTGTATGATAAGTAGATTATATGCCTTAGGTAAATTACCAAAATACCCTTTTCATGTATAATTGGTAATTAAGCTTATGTAACCTAAACTTTTGTCACATAACTGATTATACATCATGATTAAACTTGTATAGGCATATAATACTTGTCATAGGACTAGTTAGACGTTCCGAACGCGTTTCACGCGAACGACGCGTTAAAGTAGCATAAGGTACCTTAATGGGTCGCGATGGGTCGAAGGCACTTAGGTTAGGTTTCATTTAGGATGTAGGCCGTGTTAAACCATATCACATGAGTTCCAACACTCATTTGGTTTATAAGACCTCATTCTGTCTGATCTTCCGATTTAGGCGTCTATTGTTTGACTAGTGAATCAATTACTAGGTGCTACTTGATTTCTCTGGTTTACTCGAGTTTGTTGAAGTACTATTGATTGAGGATACCTTGCACTACATGTGAGTACATAGTTCCCCTATTTTACAACTTTCAATTGTTTTGGGGTGATTCATATGTACAAAATGTTTTCAAGGTTTAAACGATGATTTCAAAAACGAATAGAACGATTTATACTAAACTATTAACGATTTCGATAATGTGAACGAACTTGTTGGTTGTAGTTACATAACGAACGACATTCATTAGCATTGATCAAGCCGACCAGTATTAGGTTATGGTACCATAGGATATGACAAATCCCGTTATTGCACTATACCCATGGTTATGTGTGGGTGTTGTGGGTAACGACTGAATCTGATGATTGTTAACTTACCCTTTGGAGGTTTGTTAATGCAAGAACGAGTTGAACGATGAACGAGTCACAAAGGTTTGAATGTTATTAACGAGACGACCATATATAAGTTTTCACAATTAAAACGAGGATGATTTAAACGATCTAAACGAGTAAACGATTTGGGAACGATTTGGAAACGATGTTAAACGATTTGGGTAAACGATTGGCTTCTGGGCTTGTGTTTAGATAACGGGACGGGTGTAATGTGGTGAAAACATGGTAGATACGCCGCTGGTACTTCTTATATATAAGTGTTTTCAACATATTACATACCGTGGCGTTATTTATTTCACTTGGGTAAACGATATTGAAACGATGTTTTCGAAATAATATACGAGTCTTCTTAACGAGAATATACGAGATGTTTTACAAGCTGGTTTTCTAAAAACAAAAAGCTTTTGGGTTAAGAATCATGGCTACGAAATTTTATAAATTATAACCATCTTGATTTGAGTTGGTTAATCATGTTGCAATATTATACACTTTTTAAAAAAACAAAGTTTTCGAGGTATCGCAATATATGAAAACAAGCCATGATTCCGATACTCTTATAAAACCTATGTACTCGCCAGGATTTCTTTACTGACTTTGTTTTTACATATGTTTCAGGTATTGTTGCTTGATTGACGTTCTAGGATGCATGCGTCACATAGGATCTGGACGAGGCCTTAGTGACATAATATCTATGATAGACGATATAAAACTTGTTTGTTATGTGTTAAAACAATGTTAATGTTTAATATTATCAATAAAACGAAACACTTTTGTATCCATGATTATGAAACGATAATTCTGTTACAACACCCCCCGACGTTTCCGCCATGCTTTGTTGTTTTACGTGGTCGGGGTGTGACAGAAGAGTTGGTATCAGAGCCAATGGTTATAGGGAATTAGGTTATTAGTAATGCTTTGACCTAGACTATAACTTTTAGGATCCCAACGCAAGTATACTTTGCGTTTAGATTTGTTAAAACAAAACTGTCACCTACCCTTAGGTGATAACCACAACGAGAACACAATTTTCGAATCCGCTTTGAAAACTAATCATCTGTTCTAGGATGATTGATTACTAGGTTTTGGACCCTTTGTTGTAAGGTTTTGAACCCTTTAAGTTTTCAAAATCTCGTCAAAGTTTGGTCTAAATAATGTGAACACGTGCAAACTGGAAGAGTGAATGCCTGTACCCTGAGTTTTCTGTCTAAGGCTAGAGTGTTCGTACAAATCCACATAATCGGACCAGTCACTCTTACCTGGGAACTCTTGGGGTGAGTGTTCACTTATAGGCGAGCATGTATTCGCGATACATTATTTTTGACCTATTTACTTTGATTAGTCACTGCGTGTCGTTTGTTTGTTCGAGGTAACAAACAAATGATCGCCTTCCTTGTGTTTTGTCGATACCTCTTTTGTTTTTCCTAATTTTCAACCTCACTCGATTCTCCTGTTTCCTTGTTAGACAATGCCTCCTAGACGTGAAGCACAATCTTTTACTATTGAAGAAATTGCAGCCCTGGTCTCTCAGCAAGTGGCTGCTGTGCTTCCTGGCGTTGTGACCCAAGTCCATGAGATATTCAACAATAATAACAACAACAATGCACCGTGTAATTTCAAGAATTTCAATACTGTGAAGCCGCTTAATTTTTCTGGGTAGCAAGGAGCAACTGCGCTCCTACAGTGGTTTGAGAGTATCGAGAGCATGTCCAGACATGTGCAGTGTCCGAATGCGCGTAAGGTTGAATTTGCTTCAAGCGTGTTTGAGAAGCGAGTGCTTACCTGGTGGAATGGTATTATGCGCGACAGGGGTGCCGAAGTGGCATTGGCACAAACATGGGAAGAGCTTCGGGCTCTCATGATGAAGGAGTTTTGTCCCCGTCACGAAACTCGGGCTTTGGAGCGAGAGTTTGACATTTTAAACCAAGATGGGGCTGAACACCGGGCTTACACGGATCGTTTTGAAGAACTCAGTCTATTGTGTCCCACCATGGTTACTCTTCTGGAGAAAGCAATTGAGAGATATATCGATGGGTTACCCGATTCTATTCTGGAGATTGTGACCGGTGTTAATCCTACTACCCTTCGTCAAGCAATCGAGTTGTCTGCAACCCTGACTGAGACTCAAGTCAGGAAGGGTAAACTCACCCGCAAGGGTGATAAAAAGAAGGCGACTGATTCAGGGAAGGACAATAAAAAGGGTAAGGGTAAGGAAGGAGAGACGTCGAAGAAATCGAGGAAGCGAAAGGGTGCCCAGAATTTTACTGTTACAGCACAGGCTGCTCAAAACCCGCAGAACCCACCGGCTCAGCCACCTGCAAAGAAAGCGTATGCTGGTACCGCACCTCATTGTGCTCGTTGCAACGGTCATCACGTTGCACAACAAGCTTGCAGGAAATGTACGACGTGTGGTAAACTTGGGCATTTGGCCAATGTTTGTCGTTTGGGACAGAATCAGGTTGCTCAGGTTCCAGCTCCGGGTCAGGGGAATGCTGTGAGATTCCCACCGGGTTCATGTTTTAATTGTGGAGAGTATGCTCACTTCCACAACAACTGTCCGAGACTGGTGAATGCAAACGCGAATGTTAACGCGAACCCGAATGCGAACGTCAATGTTAATGTGAATCCCCCTCGTGGGCAAGCGTACAATTTGAATGCAAACGAAGCGAGGGCTGACAACGAGGTTGTCAATGGTACGTTTCTTTTTAACAATCAACCTGCATCTATTCTTTTTTATTCTGGTGCCGATAGAAGTTTTGTTTCATTGTCATTTGAGCCTTTGCTTACGATACCTAGAACTAAACTGAGGAAACCCTTATCTGTCGAAGTTGCTACTAGTAAACCTCTTTTTCTCGATTCTGTTATTCGTAATTGTCAGTTGAACCTTGATAACCATCTTTTTCTTATTGACCTCACATCGATGCAACTTGGGAGTTTCGATATTATCATTGGAATGGATTGGTTAACCAAACACCATGCTGAGGTGGTTTGTTTCGATAAGATTGTTCGTATTCCTTTGTCTTCTGGCGATGTTCTGGAGATTCGTGGCGAGAAACCTTCAGGTGGATTGAAGCTTATGTCGTGTATGGAAGCTCAAAGTTATTTGCGAAAAGGATATGTTGCTTTTCTAGCACATGTCACCGAGGAGAAAGACAAGAGCAAGAGTATTCAGGATATTCCGATTGTTCAGGATTATCCAGAGGTGTTTCCTGATGAACTGCCTGGTTTGCCTCCAGTTCGTCAAGTCGAGTTTCATATTGATCTTGTACCCAATGCCAACCCGATTGCAAAAGCACCTTATCGTCTTGCATCGTTGGAGATGCAAGAGTTATCGAAGCAGCTTCAAGAGTTTTCTGATAAAGGATTCATCCGACCGAGCTTTTCACCTTGGGGAGCTCCTGTCCTCTTCGTGAAAAAGAAAGATGGATCTTTTCGAATGTGTATCGATTATCGTGAGCTTAATAAGCTCACCATCAAGAATCGATATCCCCTACCTCGAATTGATAATCTCTTCGACCAGCTGTAGGGTGCTTCATGCTTTTCCAAGATCGATCTGCATTCTGGGTATCATCAACTTCGTGTTCTCGAAGAAGATATTCCCAAAACTGCTTTCCGTACAAGATATGGGCATTACGAGTTCACTGTCATGCCTTTTGGTTTGACGAATGCTCCAGCTATCTTTATGGACTTAATGAATAGGGTCTGCAAACCTTATTTGGACAAGTTCATTATTGTGTTCATCGACGATATTCTCATTTATTCAAAATCTCGAGCCGAGCACGAACAACAACTTCGCTTAACATTGGAACTCCTGAAGAAGGAACAGCTTTTTGCTAAATTCTCCAAGTCTGAATTCTGGCTTAAAGAAGTTCAATTCTTGGGTCATATAGTTAATGAGCAGGGTATTCATGTGGATCCATCCAAGATTGCTGCTATCAAGGACTGGAATACACCGACGACGCCTACATAGATTCGATCTTTTCTTGGTCTTGCTGGTTATTATCGTCGATTCATTTCGAATTTCTCGAAGATTGCGGTTCCACTCACTGCTTTGACTCAGAAGAATAAGCCTTTTAAGTGGGGTCCCAAGCAAGAAGAAGCGTTCCAAACGCTGAAACAGAAGTTATGTAATGCTCCTGTTCTATCTCTGCCCGACGGAAGGACTGATTTCGTTCTCTATTGCGATGCGTCCAACTTAGGCCTTGGTTGCGTCCTTATGCAATGAGGTAAGGTTATTGCATATGCATCTAGACAGCTGAAAGTTCACGAGAAGAACTACACGACTCATGATCTTGAGTTAGGAGCTGTGGTTTTCGCGCTTAAAATCTGGAGACACTACCTCTATGGAACGAAGTGTGTGGTTTTCACAGACCACAAAAGTCTCCAGCATATTCTTAATCAGAAAGAGCTAAACATGAGGCAACGATGTTGGGTTGAACTCTTAAAGGATTATGACTGCGAGATTCGCTACCACCCTGGTAAGGTAAATGTTGTAGCCGATGCGCTTAGTCGAAAGGAGCGAGTCAAGCTTCATTCTGTTCGAACTCTATCTGATCTTCAATCTCGTGTCCTTCAAGCTCAACAATTTTGTGTTTCACAAAATTTGATGGGTATGGAATTACCACGTCAACTTGAGCTTATGCTCGAAGCGAAAGACGATGGTTTGCTCTATTTTAAGGATCGATTGTGGATTCCGAAACAAGACGATCTTCGCACTTTAGCGATGGACGAATCACATAAGTCTCGATATTCTGTCCATCCTGGTGCTGATAAAATGTACAAGGATCTTCGTACTAAGATCTGGTGGCCTGGTATGAAGAAAGATGTTGCCTTGTATGTGTCGAAATGCCTAACTTGTCTCAAAGTCAAGGCAGAACATCAACGACCTTCTGGCTTGCTTGTACAACCAGAGATACCGGTTTGGAAGTGGGAGAACATTTCCATGGATCTCATTACTAAGTTACCGCGTACATCTAAAGGTCACGATGCTATTTGGGTTGTAGTTGATCGTTTGACAAAATCTGCTCACTTCTTACCTATCCGTGAGGATTTCTCTGCTGAGAAGCTTGCCAAGATCTATGTAGACGAGATTGTATCACGACATGGTGTTCCTTTAGATATCATTTCCGATCGTGATGCTCGATTTTCATTTCATTTCTGGAAGGCCATGCAATATGCTTTGGGAACCCAACTGAATCTAAGCACTACTTATCATCCCCAAATAGATGGCCAATCTGAGAGAACGATTCAAACTTTGGAGGATATGCTTTGAGCATGCGTGATAGACTTTGGTGGTAATTGGGATTCTCATCTTCCGCTGATCGAGTTCTCTTACAACAATAGTTATCATACTAGCATTAATATGGCACCATTCGAAGCTCTCTATGGTCGAAAATGTTGTTCACCTGTCTGTTGGAACAAGACCGGTGAAGCTCAGCTTACTGGACCTGAGCTCGTTCTAGAAACAACAGACAAAATCAAGAAAATCCGCGGTAATCTTGTGACAGCTCGAAACCGTCAAAAGCGATATGCGGATTTGGGACGCAAGCCCTTAGAATTTCAATTCGGAGATCGTGTCCTACTCAAGGTTTCACCTTGGAAGGGAGTCGTGAGATTTGGAAAGAAAGGAAAACTTGCACATCGATATGTGGGACCATTTAAGATTGTGGAAAGAATTGGAAAGGTTGCCTATCGTCTAGAGCTACCTCCAGAGCTTGGAAATATTCATCCAACTTTTCACGTGTCCAATCTGTGAAAGTGTTTAGCTGACGCTGATCTACACATTCCTCTCGACGAGATCCAAATCGATGAAACAATGCACTTTGTCGAGAAACCTGTGGAGATAGTGGAACGTACATACAAACAGTTGAAGAACAAACGGATTCATTTGGTCAAAGTTCACTGGGAATCCAAACGTGGCCCAGAGTTTACTTGGGAACGTGAGGAGCAGATGAAGACGAAATATCCGCATTTGTTTTCATAAACTTCCTCTAGTTAAAATTTCGGGACGAAATTTCCTGAAGTAGGGGAGACTGTGACAACTGTGTTCTGTAATCGATTTATGATGTAAAAAATGATGATTATTAATAAAACAATGTGCTTTGGTGTTATTATATGTGTAATTGTGTTTAGTTATTTTACAATTTGATTCGATTCCAATTTCAAGCTCTAAATCGCTTTCTGGAAGGTTATACGCAAACTGGTGCTTAAACGCAGTCAGTATAATGCGACAAACACTTCGGAATAGTGACATAGTCTTAACATACCTTAAATAACCTCCACATAACTTAGAAATAAGTTTTGAATGGTTTGGTGTGTCGAAATCAACTTCGTTCGATCGCAGGGACTATTTATGTCAAACTGCAAAACTATACCGATTTGTATAGTAACGAACATTCCGGAACTTGATCATAAGTTGAACATACCATAAATAACCTTTACATAGCTTAGAAATAGGATTTGATGGGTTCGGTATGCTAAAATAAACTTTATGCTCATTCAGGGACTAAAAGCGTCAAAAAGTGCATAAGTTTGCATTTCCGCGCATAACTTACGTTCTGAATACATCCGGACATCCAAAAATTTATGTAAGCATTAAAATATTTTATTTTAGTGTTTGGCATGATAAAATTCCATTTGTCGCTTAATTTGGATCGTTTTTGCGTTCGTTACGACTTTCGTCGTAATTAAGCGAATAACGCAACCGTACGACCAAACGAACCGACATCCGAGATGTTTTTGAGCATATTTTAAATTCCCTATACTTTAAGTTTATTTTAGAGCCTTGAAATGGGGTTAACGGGGCTTAAAAGTGCCAAAAAATCGAGTTTTACAAGTGTAGGGACCATTTTTGAAATTTCTGGCAGATTCAATGAACCTATTCCATTTTGAAGTGTTGATGGTTTTCACCCATGGTTTTGCAAAACCATGGGCTGGTATTCAATGAACATAGTCCATATTAGGGGCTCCCATGGTTTTAGAAAACCATGGGCACACATGTAAGGTCCAGATCAAAGCTCAGTTTTCGAGTAACGATCTTAACGGTTCTAGAAATCCTATATATACCCCATCCATTTCACTTCAAAACCCACAATTTGAAATCTGATTTATGCTCTCTAAGTGGAAGTATATGCTTCCTACCTGAGAGAAAAATTGGAATCAAATTTTGCAGGGACCTTCTGTAAGTGTTCTTTCGTTCTTTTCATTCGTTTTAGCGTTAAAGTCAAACTGCGTTTGACTTTCTGCATTGACCAGTTTATGGTCAATGTGAAGTTCGTTTGAACTTCATAACGTGAGTGTAATCATGATGGTTATAGTCCCTAGTGACTATACCTACTGATTACCACGTTATCTAGGCTCAGTGACGAGTTGTAGTTTCGGCCAAAATAAGCATTTACGCGTATTTTGTAACCAAACTACTCTAGGATATCAAAACCGTTTGTTTTGATATCAAAACCTGTTTTCTAACTTAACTAAATATGTTTTAGCATGTTTAGCTCGTCACTTTTTAGTCTAGTGCTTGTGTAGAGTCGTAAGTCAAGCGGACTAAACACCCGCTTAGACTTTCGAACACGACCCGTTTGGTCGATCATTAGGATCTGACCAAACATGGTTAGTGACCATAGTTGCATAGGGATTAACCTTCCGAGGTTATACCTTATGGTCACCTAGTTTAGGTAGTTGTATGATAAGTAGATTATATGCCTTAGGTAAATTACCAAAATACCCTTTTCATGTATAATTGGTAATTAAGCTTATGTAACCTAAAATTTTGTCACATAACTGATTATACATCATGATTAAACTTGTATAGGCATATAATACTTGTCACAGGACTAGTTAGACGTTTCGAACGCGTTTCACACGAACGACGCGTTAAAGTAGCATAAGCTACCTTAATGGGTCGCGATGGGTCGAAGGAACTTAGGTTAGGTTTCATTTAGGATGTAGGCCTTGTTAAACCATATAACATGAGTTCCAACACTCATTTGGTTTACAAGACCTCATTCTGTCCGATCTTCCGATTTAGGCGTCTATTGTTTGACTAGTGAATCAATTACTAGGTGCTACTTGATTTCTCTGGTTTACACGAGTTTGTTGAAGTACTATTGATTGAGGATACCTTGCACTACATGTGAGTACATATTTCCCCTATTTTACAACTTTCAATTGTTTTGGGGTGATTCATATGTACAAAATGTTTTCAAGGTTTAAACGATGATTTCAAAAACGAATAGAACGATTTATACTAAACTATTAACGATTTCGGTAATGTGAACGAACTTGTTGGTTGTAGTTACATAATGAACGACATTCATTAGCATTGATCAAGCCGACCAGTATTAGGTTATGGTACCATAGGATATGACAAATCCCGTTATTGCACTATACCCATGGTTATGTGTGGGTGTTGTGGGTAACGACTGAATCTGATGATTGTTAACTTACCCTTTGGAGGTTTGTTAATGCAAGAACGAGTTGAACGATGAACGAGTCACAAAGGTTTGAATGTTATTAACGAGACGACCATATATAAGTTTTCACAATTAAAACGAGGACGATTTAAATAATCTAAACGAGTAAACGATTTGGGAACGATTTGGAAACGATTTGTAAACGATGTTAAACGATTTGGGTAAACGTTTGGCTTCTGGGCTAGTGTTTAGATAACGGGACGGGTGTAATGTGGTGAAAACATGGTAGATACGCCGCTGGTACTTCTTATATATAAGTGTTTTCAACATATTACATACCGTGGCGTTATTTAGTTCACTTGGGTAAACGATATTGAAACGATGTTTTCGAAATAATATACGAGTCTTATTAACGAGAATATACGAGATGTTTTACAAGCTGGTTTTCTAAAAACAAAAAGCTTTTGGGTTAAGAATCATGGCTACGAAATTTTATAAATTATAACCATTTTGATTTGAGCTGGTTAATCATGTTGCAATATTATACACTTTTTAAAAAAAATAAGGTTTTCGAGGTATCGCAATATATGAAAACAAGCCATGATTCCGATACTCTTATAAAACCTATGTACCCGCCAGCATTTCTTTGCTGACTTTGTGTTTACATATGTTTCAGGTATTGTTGCTTGATTGACGTTCTAGGATGCATGCGTCACATAGGATCTGGACGAGGCCTTAGTGACATAATATCTATGATAGACGATATAAAACTTGTTTGTTATGTGTTAAAACAATGTTAATGTTTAATATTATCAATAAAACGAAACACTTTTTGTATCCCTGATTATGAAACGATAATTCTGTTACAACACCCCCCGACGTTTCCGCCACGCTTTGTTGTTTTACGTGGTCGGGGTGTGACATATGTGTCGGGTTTGGATTGGATAATTCAACCCGTCAACCCGAAACCCATCAACCGGACACTATAACCCCTAGGCTTCTAGGTTTCAGATTATTTCTCTATGACAGTGTGACCCAAAAATGGCTACATTTATAACACCTAGCTTTAATAAGTGTACATACCCCCTTTTAGAAAGACCCTTGTGTCATATAAAATTTTAAAAAATACGCCTTTCTAAAATGATTTAGATAGTTTAGAACTATCATTGTTAGATTTTAAGGAAATTATTGTAATTCGTATGATTATTAATAATAATAATAAACATCAGTTTTAATGGCGAATTAATCCTATGTTATTTAGAAATTTTCGAAAAGTGTTTTATTAAGAAAATTAACAAAAGAGACCAAGGACCACTACCCAATCTCTCTTTTTTACTCTTAATGTATATGTTGGAAAATTCTTTAGTGAAAATGATTTTTCACTAACAAATTATTGTATTTATTTATGCATTGTATAGGAAATATATTTGGGTTTGTGATCTATTATGTAAGAGCTTCATAATAAAGCAAATTGTGTTCAAAACAAAGTTAAGATGAACGAGACATTGATGCTCGAAGTTAAATGATTGAGACTATCAAAGTTGTGAAAAATGGCTTGAAAATAGATAAGGTGGGAAGACACTTGGAATGATTTATAAGGAGTCCTCCTTGTATATTGTTTCATTTGAGGCAAACACTAGTGGAGACTCTAAAGGGTGTGAAACACCATAACTTGCGCACGCTTGGTGTGAGCGACAAGCGCTTGATGTCGCACTTTGCACACTCTCATTGCCACAAGTTGCTTGGGATATACTTTCTGTTTCAGAATATCGGCTCAACATCACACTACTGATGCATGGCTGGTGGCTCAATTGTGAATGAACTGCTCGAGTTTTGGTTTGATAATCACTGACGCGGGTCAGTCCTATTGATGATGTCGTTGGTTGCGACTGTGGACGTCATCATCAGTTGTTCGGTCCTGATAATAGTTGTTTCTGCTTCTAAAGTGGCGCCATTAATTGTTGTTGTTGGGTTTCCACAGATCATGTGCGCCTCATTAGTTTTGTGTCATTGATTAGCATCAGTCAACTGGCTACACTACTACTGCTCGTAGGTTATAACTAAAGATTCAATTGTTATTTCAACCCGTGGCATGAAGTAAAATGGCAGTTTTTGTTAACCACTCTTAATCTATTTCAATGCAGTTAAATCTTATTTATTACAAGATTAAAGATGTAGTTTCATGTTCCTTTGTGCGCACAAAAATGAACAACTTGGTTCATTTTTAAGGTAGATGAAGAGCAAGTTCATGTACACAATTTGAGAGAAACAGTGCAGTCTTTTTGTTTCGTTTAGAGAGGAGTGTTCTTTAATTGTTTAACCAATTTCTTTTCACCTTTTTCCCATAAATTCATAAAACATCAAACAAACCAGTGCTATCTTAGGTACGAGAGCTATCTCGTCATTACACATACTGTTATGGTTGTCATACCTTGAAAGACAGACATACTCGTAAAAGAGAAGACATGACACTAAATTTGTTTTAAAAGACCCGTATTAGATATAAATTCTCAATCACAACCACATTAAGTGTTGTAATTTTTAGAAGAAAGTGTTGAAGATTGAATTTTTCATGCACAAATATTTGTTTTTATTTGGACAACCAACAAAAATCCGATCTGTTGGAATTTCGTGTACCTTTTGGAAAAATAATTTTAGTCAGTTAGTTTCTCAGCGGAAAACATGTACACGAGGTTCGGTTCTAAACCGTTTCCACCAGTGATCTCATTACAATCAAAATAGGTTAAAATAAAAATAAAGAATCGTGACATCCAAGAAAGACACATTGGTTCAACGAACGATCTCGCTAGATGATCGTTGACCACAAAATTTGATTTGTTTGTTTGAAACAATTTCAAACGAAACCTAAATCTAAAGAAAATAAAGTTCAAAACCTTACCTTATGCGTAATCGAAGAAACAAAAGAGTTTGTTTACTAGCCAAATAAAACTTCAAAAGGAATCTGGTCCTCTTGCTTTTCTGTTTGCGACAGCCAAGAATGAAGAATAATAGGAATCCTATTTGTTTTAGGATTATTTTATCCACCAACGTCCAGAAGGAAATTGTGATATATCTCAAATTATAAGATAGATTTTAGAACTATATGAAGATTAGTGCTAAATTCTTTTAATTAAAGAAATACATATATCTTTAAGTTTTAAACTTGGATAAGAATTATAATCTAATCACAACTCCACATAATTATCTTGTAATTATAACAATTATCTGATATTAATTATAATTAACAAATTAATTATAATATTAATCCGGCACTCAGTAATTATTCTAAATAATTACCCGTTTCTTTTATTACGCTTATTATTTCATGATCCGGTGATTAACGATTAAAACACCGTTATATGTTCGTTGCCCAAATTGTAACTCTTTGGGTCGTACCTTGACAGTAACGTTGAATCTTAATCGACAATTGACATTATGTCCAACAATCTCCCACTTGGTCGATTGGCCGATTAAGTTTCAATGTAGACAATAGTGGGTGCCTAGCTGCATCATATTGCCCCCGGTAAGGTATGAAAAATTTATGTCAACTAATTCTTTGCACTAATCAGCTCTTAGGTTATGCAAATACTATAGCCCTGGTTATCGACTCATTTATCCCTCTGTATTGAACACTTGTTGAAGATGAGACATGGATCCTATTCATTCTCATATATTATTCAACCATTTCTAATTTCGTTCCCAATTTGAAGTGGTTTATCAAACTACTACTAGTTCGAGCGTGGCCACGCATTTAACACCAGTTCAAACCAACGAAAAGCGCCAGAGTGTTTCTCTCCTAAGTATAGAAGCACAGATCCTTTTGGCTACAAACAACTCCCACTAAACTTCAGATCATTCCCAAAACTATCCTTATTACTGCCAGTTACGTACAGTGTTAGATAGAATCAAAGTGCAACCATTCATTTAAGTTAGTTCTAGTATGTACCGCAGGTCTAAGGATACAATGATCATACCTATTCAAAACGTCCTATGACTAAGATCCTTGAAGATCATTTTGAAACGAGATACGCCCAATATGATTCAACTAATCATATTAGTGAATATGGTTCTCAACACTTTGAGTATCCATTATATGGATCAACCATCTAATTCACAATAGTCTTTTACCAGATTGGTTTTCACGAATCTTATAGACTACGGACATTTTAGAATACAATATTCATAGATACTTAACATACTAATATTTGAACAGATATATAATAGTTTAAAAGACATTCAACCATTAAATTCAAATAAACATAAAAATACAGTTTACAGTTCAAAATGCACCAAATTACTAAATTACAAAATCAGATCCACTGTCTAGCATATCTAAGACCTATACTATCTACATGCTTCTCGTGTTTCACTTGAGGAATAGGCTTAGTAAACGGGTCCGCTAGATTCTGGTCAGTATGAGTTTTCTCTACTACGATGTCTCCTCTTTCCAAAACTTCCCGTATGTAGTGGAATTTTCTGAGAATATGCTTCGTCTTGTGATGCGACCTTGGTTCCTTTGCCTGAGCAATTGCACCTGTATTGTCGCAAAATATCTCGATAGGCTTCTGTATGCTTGGTATAACTCTGAGATCAGCAATGAACTTTTTCATCCAAACAACCTCCTTAACAGCTTCTGAAGTCGCTATATATTCTGATTCAGTGGACGATTGGGCCACCACGCTTTACTTAGAACTCTTCCAAGTTATAGCACCACCATTAAAGTAAAAACATAGCCTGTCTGAGATCGTGAATCATCACGATCCGTTTGGAAGCTTACGTCAGTGTAGCACTTTACTTTCATCTCTTCTTCCAAACCGCCAAATATCAGAAACATATCCTTAGTTCTTTTTAGAGTTAATTACTATTTTCGTCCCTGTGCTTTGTCAAAAATACTATTTCAGTCCATTAGTTTAAATATTGCCATTTCAGTCTCTGTGGTTTCACTTTCGTAACCATTTCAGTCCACTTCCGTTAACCCCATCCTTTTATTCTGTTAAGTACATGTGAATTGACCATAATGCCCTTATTAATAAAAACAAAAAGATATCTAAATGAGTTAATTACTGTTTTCGTCCCTGTGGTTTGTCAAAAATCACTATTTCAGTCCCTGTGGTTTCACTTTCGTAACCATTTCAGTCCAGTCTCCTAACACCGTCTATTTTGCCGTTAAGTTTTTAATGAATACCTAAATTACCCTTGTGTTAATTAAATAAAAAAAACCATGGAAATTTAAAAGAATGTTTTCTTGGACCCACTTGTTAAAACACAACCCCACGCTATGCTACCCCACCCCACTCCATCCCTGCTCTCATTTCTAGCAAAAGTTTCCGGTCATCTTCTCCGGCATCACAACCCCACCCTCTTAATGTCTGGCGACCCATTACCCCACCCCAATTAATATCTTCCTAGCAGCATCAATTAACATAATAACTTTGAATAATAATGCTTACCTGGACATTTTCTCATTCTAAAATCCAAAATTAAAATTTTGGAACCATATATGTAAAAATAGTGTCAGACTTCTACTTCTACTGAAGCCATGGTGGGTCAAACCCTACAATCCAATTTAAGTCCATATGTTATACAACAATAAAATCATATAAATCCAATAATAAAATCATATAAGTCCATATTTAATTAACACAAGGGTAGGCTAGGTATTTCATTAAAAACTTAACGGTAAAATAGACGGTGTTAGGAGACTGGACTAAAGTGGTTACGAAAGTGAAACCACAGGGACTGAAATCGAAATTTTTAAACTAATGGATTGAAATAGTGATTTTTGACAAACCACATGGACGAAAACAGTAATTAACTCATTTAGATATCTTTTTGTTTTTTATTAATAAGGGCATTATGGTCAATTCGCGTGTACTTAATAGAATAAATGGACGGGGTTAATGGAGGTGGACTGAAATGGTTACGAAAGTGAAACCACGGGGACTTAAATTGCAATTTTTAAACTAATGGACTGAAATAGTGATTTTTGACAAACCACAGGGACGAAAACAGTAATTAACTCTTCTTTTTAAGTACTTTAGGATATTTTTCACAGCAAACCAGTGACTTTTACCATGATTCTGTTGATATCTGCTAGTCAAGCTCAGAGCAAATGATACGTGCGGTCTAGTACATAACATGGCATACATGATGGAACTGATAGCAGAGGCATATGGAACCATTTTCATATCCTCTTTATCTTTGTCCAATTTGGGACACTGATGACTATTCAGTACGGTTCCACTTGCCATTGGCAAGAGACCCTTCTTGGAATCTTGCATTGAAAAACGTTGAATGACCTTATCGATATATGTACTTTGACTAAGTCCAAGTAGCCTCTTAGATCTATCTCTATAAATCTTTATTCCTAGAATATAATGTCACGGCCCCCGTCCCGGTTTTACCCGGTCCAGGAGCCGCAGGACAGAAATCCCGTGGTATTTATTAATTAAGTTGACAGCGGAAGTTTAACAGAATCTTTTAAAACTTGAAAATGCCCAATTATTTTATTTCATAAATTGGGACAAACCCCGTAATTTACAATGGAGGAATTTCACGAGGAAATTCCCTGTTTTACAAAACATATTTATTGATTTAACTGAGCCACCACTTCAAGCTTTGTTAGTACTTCGTAGCACTTTTCCTTGATTCACAATAGGTCACCTGAAACATGTTTTAAAAATATTTTATCAGCGGAGAAACACTGGCGAGTCACTCAAGTTATATAAAACGACACATAGTTATAATTTACAGCATAAGAGCGATTACAATGGCTACTATCTTATTTTTATCTGGCACCGTGTCACACTCTGGTGACGATGGTCATACCACTATTGGGTCCTTTCACCCAAGTAGTGATGATTATCACTGTTAAGTTTGTTTACCTAACCGTGAGAAATTAGTAATGTGCACAATACCCCACTTGCCAGTGATTCAAGTTAACCAAGACTTAATCCCTGTAATTATAACTTTTGAAAATAAATTCTAGTATTGCAAAACATATTTGATAAAAAGAGAATGACTCACATTGCAGGTTTAGACAGGCAGAGTTTAGCCTACTGATTTAACCTTGTAACCTAATTTAAATGACAATGCATTCGAAACTAGGTTAGTAACTTAATACAACATTTACGATAAGCTCACGAAATCAAAACCCTCACGACGAATGACAAAGTGCAGTACTTAAACATCCATTGGATTCACGACGAATGACAAAGTGTAGCCCGAGTTCGGGCAGCACTCAAACATCCATCGGATTCACAACGGATGACAAAGTATAGCCCAAGTTTAGGCAGCACTTAAACATCCATCGGATTGGTTTCAATCGATCGGACATTGTATCGTAGCAGTGATCAAGTTATTACCCTGTTATCGCGGCAGAATTTCGTGATTGTGTGTGTTTTTGGAGTAAACAGACGATATCTCAGTGTACGAATTGAATTTTAACATCGAACCAACGCCAAACTTCAAGTGCCACACCCCTCTATTTATACTTAAAACTGGGCTCCCTCGCGTGGCGCGAGGGCACCCCCTCTAGCATAGGGTTGCCTCGTGTATTTGTAGCTTAGCTGAGTCGACGATTCGATAAAATTCGATTTCTATGGAAAACTATAAGGATAATATCAATTAGGGAATACCCCCCCCCCTGAGTTTTAGGGGCCCTGATCCTAGTTCTGATTATTCTGCAAATTTTAGGGTTTGTGCAATATTTATTGGGGGTCTCAATTAGGGTTTCCTATTGGACAAAATAAAATAAGAAATAATAATTTAAGCGAGAGTTGTTACATCCTCCCCACCTTATTAAAATCTCGTCCTCGAGATTTACTGGAACAAGTAGGGATACTTTCGTTTCATCTCTAATTCCAGCTCCCAAGTGTACTCAGGTCCTCTCTTTGAATCCCACTTGACTTTGACCAGCACTAGTCTTTTGTGCTTGAGAAATTTAACCTTTCTGTCTTCTATCTGCAGTGGCTTCTCCACAAATTTTAACTTTTCATTTACTTCTACATCTTGAATAGGTACTACCAGGGATTCGTCAGATAGACATTTCTTGAGGTTGGATACATGAAATACATCATGTACCCCGGCTAACTCTTCTGGTAGTTGTAAATGATAGGCAACTGGTCCTATTCGTTGGATTACTGGGAATGGTCCTACGTATCTTGGACTTAACTTTCCCTTTTTACCGAACCGGACTACTCCTTTCCAAGGAGAAACTTTCAAGAGTACCTTATCTTCGACTTGAAATTCCAGTGGCTTGCATCGATTGTCTGCATAACTCTTCTGGCGATCTCGAGCCGTTTTCAGTCTTTCCTTGATTTGAGTGATCTTGTCGGTAGTTTCTTGCACAATTTCAGGACCTGATAATTGGCTTTCTCCTATTTCTGCCCAACAGACCGAAGTTCTGCACTTTCGTCCATACAGTGCTTCGAATGGGGCAGCTTCAATGCTTGCATGATAACTATTATTATAGGAGAATTCAATTAAGGGTAGGTGGTCATCCCAGTTTCCACCAAAATCTATTACACATGCCCTAAGCATGTCTTCTAGGGTTTGGATCGTCCTTTCACTTTGTCCGTTTGTTTGGGGATGATAAGCTGTACTTAAATTTAATCGCGTCCCCATGGCTTCTTGGAAACTTGTCTAGAAATGCGAAGTGAAACGACTATTTCTATCTGATACAATAGAGAGTGGAACTCCATGTAAGGATACTACTTCGTCTACGTATAATTTGGCTAACCTTTCCATGCTAAAGGTTTCTTTCATGGGTAGGAAATGAGCTGATTTGGTTAATTGATCCACAATTACCCAAATCACATCATTACCTTTTCTGGTTTTGGGTAACTTAGTAACAAAATCCATGGTTATTAGTTCCCATTTCCAAACAGGCATTTCTAATTGTCGGAGTAACCCTGAAGGTTTCTGGTGTTCTGCCTTAACTTGTGAACAAGTTAGACACTTAGATACATATCTAGCTATGTCCATTTTCATACCAATCCACCAGAAATTATTCCTTAGATCTTGGTACATCTTATTATTTCCAGGATGCATGGTATACCTAGATTTATGGGCTTCCTCTAAAATCTTATTTCTTAATTCTCCTTGCTTAGGTACCCAAATTCTCTTCTTGTGGAATCTCCAAATTCCATCACTTCCTTGTTCTAATTCCTTTATTCTTCCTTTCATTCCTTCAGCATCATCCTTGATTGCTGTGGCTTGAACATTCTTCAGTTGTTCCATTAAGTCTAATTGTAAACTTAATCTAAGAGCACGAACTCGTTTTTGCTTTTCGTGATACTTACGACTTAGGGCATCTGCAACTATGTTTGCCTTTCCTTCGTGATATTGAATATCACAGTCATAGTCACTTAGAATTTCCATCCATCTCCTTTGTCTCATGTTCAATTCTTTTTGCCCAAATATGTACCTTAAGCTTTTATGATCTGTATAAACAGTAAACTTACTTCCATACAGATAGTGTCTCCAAATCTTAAGGGAAAAAATTATCGACCCTAATTCTAAGTCATGTGTCGTATAGTTTTCCTCGTGCTTTTTCAATTGCCTTGAAGCATACGCAATTACCTTTTTTGCGTTGCATTAGCACACATCCTAATCCTAGCTTAGAAGCATCACAATAAACTTCAAAATCTTCTGTCACTTCTGGTAGGGCAAGAATTGGGGTGTTTGTTAACTTTTGCTTTAAAATCTTAAAAGCCTCTTCTTGCTTAGGTCCCCATTCAAACTTAACTGTTTTACAGGTTAGCTTAGTTAATGGCACAGCTATCTTAGAAAAATCCTTAATAAAGCGTCTATAGTATCCAGCTAATCCTAGAAAACTTCTAACTTCCGTAACTGATTGCGGAACCTTCCATTTGGTGATCGCTTCTATCTTGGAGGGATCTACGTGAATACCTTCGTGATTCACCATATGTCCTAAAAATTGTACCTCCTGTAGCCAAAATTCACACTTCGAGAATTTGGCATAAAGCTTCTCCTTTCTTAACAAAGTTAAGAGTGCATGCAGGTGCTGACAATGCTCTTCCTGATTTTTGGAATAAATAAGTATATCGTCGATAAAGACAATTACAAATTTATCCAAATACGGTTTACAGATCCTATTCATTATGTCCATAAATGCTGCAGGAGCATTTGTTAGTCCAAAGGGCATGATTGTAAACTCGTAATGACCATACCTAGTTCTGAAAGCAGTTTTAGGTATGTCTTCTTCTTGTACTTTCAACTGATGATATCCGGAGCGTAAATCTATCTTAGAAAAATATCTAGCTCCCTGAAGTTGATCAAAGAGATCATCAAGACTTAATCCCTATAATTATAACTTTTGAAAATAAATTGGAGTATTGCAAAACATATTTGATAAAAAGAGAATGACTCACATTGCAGGTTTAGACAGACAGAGTTTAGCCTACTGATTTAACCTTGTAACCTAATTTAAATGACAATGCATACGAAACTAGGTTAGTAACTTAATACAACATTTACGATAAGCTCACGAAATCAAAACCCTCACGACGAATCACAAAGTGCAGTACTTAAACATCCATTGGATTCACGACGAATGAAAAAGTGTAGCCCGAGTTCGGGCAGCACTCAAACATCTGTCGGATTCACAACGAATGACAAAGTATAGCCCAAGTTTAGGCAGCACTTAAACATCCATCGGATTGGTTTCAATCGATCGGACATTGTATCGTAGCAGTGATCGAGTTATTACCCTGTTATCGCGGTAGAATTTCGTGATTGTGTGTGTTTTTGGAGTAAACAGACGATATCTCAGTGTACGAATTAAATTTTAACGTCGAACCAACGCCAAACTTCAAGTGCCACACCCCTCTATTTATACTGAAAACTGGGCTCCCTGGCGTGGCGCAAGGGCCTGTCGCGTGGCGCGAGGGCACCCCCTCTAGCATAGGGTTGCCTCGTGTATTTGTAGCTTAGCTGAGTCGACGATTCGATAAAATTAAATTTCTATGGAAAACTGTAAGGATAATATCAATTAGGGAATACCCCCCCCCCCCCCCCCTTGAATTTTAGGGGCCCTGATCCTAGTTCTGATTGTTCTGAAAATTTTAGGGTTTGTGCAATATTTATTGGGGGTCTCAATTAGGGTTTCCTATTGGACAAAATAAAATAAGAAATAATAATTTTAGCGAGAGTTGTTACATATAAGCAGCTTCTCCAAGATCCTTCATTGAGAAACATTTACCAAGCCAAGATTTAACGTCCTGCAGCATCGGGATATTGTTTCCAATGAGAAGTATGTCATCTACATACAGGATTACAAAAGTAATAGAACTCCCACTTGCCTTCTTGTAAACACACCACTCATCTTTGTTTTTAATGACACCAAACTGTTTGATTTTCTAATCAAAATGAAGATTCCAGCTTCGAGATGCTTGTTTCAATCCATAAATGGATTTATTCAACTTGCAAACTTTCTCATGATTCTTAGGATCTACAATACCTTCAGGCTGCTCCATATAGACATCTTCTGTAAGGTGTCCATTTAGGAACGCGGTTTTGACATCCACTTGCCATATCTCATAGTCATAATACGCGGCTATGGCAAGTAGAATCCTAATAGACTTAAGCATGGCTACTGGCGAGAAGGTTTCCTCATAATCAACTCCTTGAGTCTGAGTAAAACCTTTAGCAACCAACCGAGCCTTATAGGTTTGCACATTTCCATCCATGTCTTGTTTTTAACTTGAAAACCCATTTACTTCCTACAGTCCGACATTCGGGAGGAAGTTCAACCAAATCCCAGACTTGGTTATCATTCATGGATTGCATCTCGACGCCCATGGCTTTGAGCCATTTTTCAGATTCGTTACCTGAAATTGTAGCTTTGTAGGTTGAGGGCTCTTCTTGATTAATTATCAAGACACACCTGTTATGGGTGGTTTTTCTGAACCCATATCCTAAATTATATCCTGCCTTTATTGTTTCTGTTTACGACCAGGATACTAGATCAGTATATTGGTAACATCCAGATGTAGTATCCTGGCACTTGCTAATTATTCACGTGCAGATTAGGGTGGCAAGCTTATAGCGTTCAAGTGGACCTGTTCTCCTGAAGACTCGCTCTATTTAGTTAAAAGAAGAACATTGAAGCCGGAAGAAGGGGTCTCCAACGTTCAAGAGGTAATATTCGAAGTATCCCAAGATTATAGGATAGTTAGTTATTTCTATTTACTATAAATAGGAGCTACACAGATCGATAGAGACACACAATTTTCACTCACTCTTTTGCTCTCATAACAGCTGCAATCACTCGCAATCACATTCACCAACACTCACACTTGAAGTTCTTTGTAACACTTAGCTGATCCATACAATATCCTACATTGTATCTTGAATTTTGAAGAAATAAGAAGAACTAGGCAGCTGCGATTGTCAGCTCCCGAGGTTTTATGCCGGAGATCTAGATTGATCAAGGGCTTTCCTCGTACATCTCGTGTCACCCTTTACATTTCTGCTCATTGTTTGATTGTCGATATAGCTTAATAACCTGAGCAATATCCTGAAAACTGTTTTTGCAAACAATTAAATCAGCATATTTTCTACAAACACTGCTAGCACACTACCTCACAAAACTAATTTGATCACTAAATTGCTTCGGTAATTTTTGACCAAAACAATTTGGCGCCCACCGTGGGGCAAGTGGTGCTATTCTTACTAAAAACCTTACTAAAATCTTTACTTGGTTTTCTCTTTTCGAAACTTTTTGCACAACTGTTTTCAATAGCCTCAAAATCAAGCATGAGCTCTTCTACTGTGTTTGCTACAACCTCTGCAACAATCGGTCCGGTGCTTCCACCACCTCCAAGGACGCAAGCTTCTTCACAGCCTCAAGCTCCTCCAACGAGGGTTGAAACTCACACATCTCGGGATATTATTCCTACTCAAAATGTCCATGGATCTACTGCCTCAGGGAGAACTCCTATTATGGCTTCTAATGATGAAATTCTAACTTTGTGTGGTAGTATACAGGACCAGATGAAGCAACAGCAGGAGACCAATCAAATGCTGATAAGAGAAATACAACTCTTGAAATCTAACTCTAACAGGCCTGTTGAGGATACTGTCACTCCCTTGCAGCCCAGAGAATTGAATTTCAGCTCGGCAGTATATACTGAGGATAATCAGGGCAATGTTGTACCAAGCCACTCCCTTGGTCATACTCCTGAGATACCTTCAACGGTCAGGGTATCAACTGTAAGGGGCTCAGGATATGGCCAGAATCCTCAAGCTGGTAACGTGTCTAATAATGCTAATACTCCTACTACTAACAGTTTTGGATCTCTACAGGATACAAGTGTGACGTCGGTACTCTTAAGGGAGCTTCAGAAGTTGAAGGATATGATATCCAGTGTACCTGGGGTTATTCAGCCCATTCCGGAAGTATCCCAGGATAGTCACAGGATATCCCGGTTTGAATATCCTATATGTGATGCTGAAATTCCAAAAAGATTTCAAACTCCCAATATGAAGCTTTATGACGGAACCACAGATCCTGGGGAGCATATTGCTCAATATAGAGAAAGGATGGAGATTAACCCTATTCATCCATATCTCAAGGAAGCATGCCTCTGCAAGGGCTTCAGCTCTACTCTAATAGGATCAGCCTTAAAATGGCTCTTAAATGTTCCGCCTCATTCAATTACATCATTTCCTCACTTAGTTAACTTATTTAATAGTCAATTTTTTTGCAGTAGAAGTTTTGAAAAACTAACCAGTGATCTCTACAGGATAACTCAAGGTCATCAAGAATCCTTAAGGGATTATGTGAACAAGTTTAGCAGGGAATCCTTGGATATCCCACACCTTGATGTTGCCACAGCTGTACAAGCATTCAAAATGGGGTTACTAAAGGATTCCCAGTTTTATCAGGATCTTGTAATGAAGCCTTGCAGGAACCTGGATGAAGCTCGAAACAGGGCTTTGAGATATATCAGACTTGAAGACGACAAGAAAATGCAAGAGAGGATGAATTCATCCTCAATATACGAATCAACTAACAGGAAGTCAGAATCCTCATACAAGCCATATCGCAATAATCCATATGGCAGGAATGACGGCAAGAAAGTGAATGCTGTTGAGGATGAGGATCCTGTAGAATATCCTGAATTGTCAGAATATTGTTTTTCTGTTAGTATGCCCGAACTAATATATGTTATGCAGGGTTTGGGAGACAAAGCGAGGTGGCCAAGAAAGAATCAGCAAAAGGCCGATTGGAAGGATAAATCCAAATGGTGTGCTTTCCATGAGGATTTTGGACATGTAACAGAAGATTGCATAGCTCTGAGGAAGGAAATAAGCTATCTGCTGTGCAAAGGATACCTGAAATATCTTATGGGGAGAAAAAAGAATAAGGGTCAGAATACTGAAAAGGTTCCTGAACGAGTAGCATCACCTCCCCCAGACGCCAAGATAATTAACTTTATTTCAGGAGGATCCGATATATGTGGAACCTCTTACTCTGCAGCAAAGAGACATGCCAAGGAGGCTAGAGCAGAACAGGGGGACAAGCCGACCAGGATGACAACTATTACAACTGATCAAGTGATAACGTTTGATAATAATGATCGGGATAGCATCCAGGATCCTCATCATGATGGTTTGGTAATCACTTCATATGTTGCTAATCATTTTGTGCGCAGGATACTGGTAGACAACGGCAGCTTTGTCAATATTATTCAGCTGGAAACATTAAAAAGAATGAATATTCCCTAGATGGAGATCACTTCAAAATCCACTGTACTTGTAGGGTTTAGTGGAGAGGCCAAGAATACTGTGGGAGAAATAAAGCTTCCAGTATATGTTGAGGGAGTGAATTCAATGCAACGTTTCTATGTCATGGATTCATTATTCTGCTACAATATTATATTGGGCAGACCGTGGATCCATGATATGAAGGCTGTCCCTTCAACCTATCATCAGTGTATCAAGATTCCTACCCCTTGCGGGGTTGTCAAGGTGGAAAGCAATCAACAAGAGGCAAAAGAATGTTATTCTTCCTCAATGAAATCTTCAACAAAGCCTAAAGCAGGATAGCAATTAAAGATACGAGCCCAGGATATCATGGAAGCTTCAGAGCAAGATGTTAAGAAAGTTATCTTGGATCAGGATAATCTAGATATCTCGGTGCTCGTAGGAGCTAATATCCCTCAGGATATTGAGAACCAGTTAACTAATTTTTTGAAATGCAGGATGTCCACATTTGCATGGAAGCATGAGGATATGACAGGTATTTCCAAAGATATTATAACTCATAAGCTTGGAATTGACAGGTCTTTCAAGCCCGTTCAGCAAAAAAGAAGGAAGTTTGCTCCTGAAAGAAACGCAATTATACAGGAAGAGGTTAAAAGATTATTGAAGTCCAAGATGATTAGGGAAGTCAAATTCCCCAAATGGTTCGCAAACGTAGTTGTGGTTCAAAAGAAGAATGGGAAATGGAGTGTTTGTGTAGATTACACAGACTTGAACAAAGCATGTCTGAAAGACCCGTTTCCTTTGCCTCATATAGACTCGATGGTGGATGCAACGACCGATCATGAAATGCTAACCTCTATGGACGAATCCTCAGGATTCTAACAGATCCAAATGGAACCCTTCGATCAGGAGGATACTGCTTTCATGACACCAACAGGTATTTATTGTTATACTACCATGCCTTTCGGTTTGAAAAATGCAGGTGCAACGTACCAAAGATTGGTGAATATGATGTTTAAAGACAAACTGGGGGACACCATGGAGGTGTATATTGATGATATGGTGGTAAAATTCAAGAAGGTTGAGGATCATCTCCAGGATATTGAAGGTGCATTTGATATCCTGGACCATATAATATGAAGCTGAATCCTGCTAAATGCCATTTCGGAGTGGGGGCAGGAAATTTTTTAGGATATATGGTAACTAAAAGGGGGATAGAAGCAAGCCCGGAAAGATAAAATCCATCCTGGATATCAAGTCACCATCCAACATGAAAGATGTGCAAAGATTAACAGGACGAGTAGCGGCATTGAACAGGTTTATATCAAAAACCTTAGAAAAATGCAAGGAATTCTACGATATCCTGAAGAAGAAGAAGAAGAAGAAGAAGAAGAATAAGAAATTCGAGTGGGGAGAAAAGCATGAAGCAGCCCTACAAGAATTAAAGCAATATCTTTCAACTGCACCTTTGCTGATAAAGCCCGAGGATGGTGAACCTTTATCCTTGTATCCTGCAGTATCAGGGAATGCAGTAAGTGCCGTTCTGGTAAAGGATCATGAAGGTCAGCAGTATCCTGTCTATTACGTTAGCAAAAGTTTATTAGATGCTGAAACTAGATATTCACACTTAGAAAAATTAATATTAGCCCTAGTTATGGCATCAACTAAGCTTAGATATTATTTTGAGACACATAGGATTCATGTAAAGACCAATTATCATGTTAAAAATGTGCTTAGGAAACCTGAGATGTCGGGTAGGGTGGCTAAATGGTCCGTAAAATTATGTGCCTACGATCTAGTGTATGAACCTAGAAATGCTATAAAGTCTCAGGCTCTAGCAGACTTTGTGGCTGATTTCAGTAGTGACATTCAAAATGAAGTAGACCTAGAAGTGCAACAACTAGGAGAAACTTTGGGATCCTAGACGTTATATACTGATGGTGCATCTAATGTGAGAGGTGTAGGATTAGGTATACTACTAAAATCGCCACAGGGGGGACATATTACCCTAGGCCATTAGATGTGAATTTCCTGCTACTAATAATGAAGCAGAGTATGAAGCTCTGATTGTAGGATTAGAATTGGCTAGGAATATGAATATTAAATGTTTGCAAGTGTATGTTGATTCCTTGTTAATCACTAACCATTTCAATGGATCCTATGCAGTCAAAGGTGAAAGGTTAATTGAATATCTTGTAATTGTTAAAAAATTAGCAGGATATTTTGAAGTTTTTACGCTTGAACAGGTACCATGAGAGGATAATGCTGAAGCAGATGCTCTGGCAAATTTGGGTACATGAAGGAGACTGTGGCAACCATAGTGGGGCAGGTCATTATTCTCGAAAGTATTAAGAACGGGATACTACTGGCCAACTATGAGGAAAGATGCTGCAGAATATGCTCGAAGGTGTGATGCATGTCAAAGGCACATCAATATATTACATCAGCCTACTGAGCCATTATATCCTATTGTTTCCCCTTGGCCATTCATGAAATGGGGTATGGATATAGTGGGAAAACTGCCAAAAGCTCTAGGAGGAAATGTTTTTATGCTAGCAATGAAAGATTACTTCTCCAAGTGGGTTGAGGCTGAAGCCTTTGTTCAAGTTAGGGATCAGGAATTGGTATCCTTCGTCAAGAGAAATATCCTGACAAGGTTTGGAATACCAGCCGAAATAATCTGTGATAATGGTTCTCAGTTCATCAGTAAAAGAACCACTGATTTTTGCAAAGCTTGGGGGATCAAGATGATCACAACAACTTCAGTACATCCTCAAGCAAATGGACAAGCAGAATCCTCAAACAAGATAATTGTCAACAACTTATAGAAGAGATTAGGTGCTAAAAAAGGAAGATGGTTAGAAGAATTACCATTTGTCCTATGGGCTGATAGGATGACAGTAAAGAGTGCAACTGGTCAGACCCCATTTTCCTTAGTATTTAGGGCAGAAGCCATGATCCCAATGGAAATGGTGATACCTACAGCCAGATCAAGCCTCAGGGATCCTGAGTCAAATCCTGAAGCCTTGTGTCAAGAGTTGGATACTATTGATGAAACAAGGGATGCAGCAAAGCTAAGGATGGCAGCATATCAACAGAGGATATCCAAATATTATAACAAGAATTTGAGGACTAGAAGGTTTCGAGTTGGAGATTGGTTATTAAGAAAAGCCTTTCAGAATACGACCAACCCTGCCGATGGGAAGTTAGCTCCAAAATGGGAAGGACCCTATGAGATTGAATCAGAAACTGGAAAAGGAGCATACCGGCTCAAGAATATGGAAGGGGATATGATACCAAGATCCTGGAATGCTATACACCTTAAAGCCTATTTCAAGTGAGTTTAGAATTTAATTTCTAACTCAGGATGGTATGAATTCTAATTCCTTTTTATACAATTATTTAATTTATTGTTTCTTGAAACCCAATACTGACTTAAGCATCGGAGGGGTGTTAGCCAAGCTAACACCCACCTTAGTTTAATAGTGTTTTGCAGAATATGCTTCGGGATGGTACTCCAGGATATATGCTCAAGATAAATTGAAAGATTAGAGGATTGACCCCCTCTCTCACGTTTAAGGGATATTAATCCCTTCAAAGGTTTAAAGGTGTTTACCTTTCTCTCGAATTGGGTTTAAACACCCCGCCTGGAGCGCAAGTTATCCAGGAATAGTTCAAGATAGTGGGACCAGTTCAGGTAAAAGTGGCTGACAATTTCGTTATTATTGGCTATATCATGGATCCTTAAGGTATACGAGTATTGATCACCCTCTCTCACGAAAGGGTATTTTCATACTCTCTAAGGTTTAAAGGTTTTCACCTTTCTAAGTCTTGGAGTTTATACACTCCCGCCTGTAGCGCACTAAAACGTGGGTTTATCCCCAGAATGTTAAGGATCTGTCTCGAGGAAATTTACGGTTTATCCCCTGTAATATTAAAGCTGTCTACAAATATAACATCAGTTATGATTGTGTTGATACACATTCTTGTTCAAATGGAGAAGTTGCTAAGTGCTTAAGTATGCTATGAATTAATACACAGGGGACATCCATCTTAATACATTGTAAACGGTCCGAAGGATGAAATTTGAACTTGGTTTGCTAAGTGTTCCAGACAGGGGACATCCTCAATGGGCAGCACCTTCTTCAACCATTGCTTCATCATCAGCACCCGCTCCAGGATCGGCCCCAGCATCCTTCTCAGCATCGCCACCAGCATCAACCACAGGTTTTGCAGGATGTTCCATAGGATTGCCGCCGAGATCTCTTAACTTTGCCTCCCAAGCATCGACGTTCTAAGAAGGGCATTCGAAGCCCATGGCCCTGGCTTCATAGACACTTTCAGCCTAGCTTGGAGGAGAGAGATGACGACGGAACTCTTAAGGCCTTCCCGGTAAGAAGCCATATCATGTTCATGCTGGACTTGAGCTGCGTCAAATTTGGCTTGAGCCTCGTGAGTAGCCTTCTTGATGGTAGCCTGGTGTTCCTGGGTCATTGCCTTGAACTTGTACCCGTAGTGCTGAGATTTGGCGGTGGCAATCATCCCTTGGTCAGCAATGGTGACCTCAGCTTTCTTCAACTTAGACTCTAGCATCTTGTTGAGCCCGCAAGATTCCTCGTATAAGTGAACTAGACGCTCGAGGCCCTACGACAAAAAATGCAGGTATGAGTATATACTGATCAGGATAATGGTTCAGCATATATGTGCAGGATATAGGATAAGGATATGTACCTGATTAAGAAAGCTGGTCATATATCCACTGGATTCGAGGAATCCATGGTTCTCATACGGGAAGGTTTCAGAGGAAGCTGGAGAGTCTGTTTCCTTTCTTTTGTGAGAGCTTGAGGCACGGGGCTTCGTGGCAGGAGAAGGCTTGGGGACAGCCATGGTCTTGGAGCTGGATGCAGGCTTGGATGCAGTAGATGGTTTGACTGATTCCTTTTTCACTTGGACAGGGCCAGAATAACTATCCAACTCTTCAAGATCAAAAGTTTTTGGGATCTTGGCTGGTGCTGCACATAAGGGAGAAAATCTAAATCTTATCTTTTATATTTAACTAATTAAATATATGTGAAATTGTATAACTCTTACCCGACATGTCAGATGAGGAATATTGACTTGAGCTTGGGGGGTGCAATGAAAAAGTTATGTCACCCTCTGGCAATCGGTAAACCGCTTTGATTCTTTCTTCAGATTCTTCAGTAGGAGGAGCCAATTCTTTGAAGTTTGCTGCACAAAAACATAAGGGTATTAGTGCAAGATATAACATCAAGATATATTTGGGGATAATCTAAAGCCCTAAACCCTACCGGAGGTTAACCATGGCTATCACCTTCGGTAATGGAGTCTCGCCTAACAAAGAAAAAATTACGTTGCCATCCATCCTCGTTCCTTGTTACTTTGAGGATGAGGGGATTGCTGGATGTTGAGAAAAGCAAGAAACGGCTGTTGCCGTGTGAACGGAGATGGTAGGCAATCGGGATATCCTTAATGCAAAGGTCAGGGATATGAAGGGTTTTGATCTGGTTAAGCACGATTAGCACTCTCCAAACCATGGGCATTGTTTGGGCAAAGCTAAGGCCGGTGGTACGGAAGAATTGCATGATGAATTCGGGAAAAGGATATCGGAGACCGAGAGAAAAGGGGTATGCTGAAAAAAAGATCCATTCTTTAGACGATACGTCTGACCAAAGGCTCCGATCAAACCGACGAATCACTACCCTATCGGAAAAAGCGCCAGAGGCTCTTAACACGGCGATATCAGCGTTATCGAAAGAAGAAACCTCTTTCTCGGGATGTTTGAGCATATTCTTGTTGGCAAACGGTGAGGTGGATTCGCCGGAGGGAGATCGGGTTCTGGTGGCCATCGGAAAACTTAAGCAGAAAAAGTCTCAAGAGAAGGGAGAAGAGAAAGTACCTGAAAATTCTGAAGAAGATGGTGAATTATCAAACAATAGGAGCGTGATAGATAGGCATCGAGTATAAATCGCTTGGGGAGTTGCACATTGTCATATCAACCGTCCTTTCGCTTTAATTGCCTCGGTCGACGTGATAAGTTTAAAATATATCCGTTTGAATTAGAGAATTCCAACAGATATATTTTGGGGACAATTGTTATGGGTGGTTTTTCCGAACCCATATCCTAAATTATATCCTGATTTTATTGTTTCTGTTTATGACCAGGATACTGGATCAGGATATTGGTAACATCCTGATGTAGTATCCTAGCACTTGCTAATTATTCACGTGCAGATTAGGGTGGCAAGCTTATAACGTTCGAGTGGACTTGTTCTCCTGAAGACTCGCTCTATTTAGTTAAAAGAAGAACGTTGAAGCCGGAAGAAGGGGTCTCCAACGTTCAAGAGGGAATATTTGAAGCATCCCAAGATTATAGGATAGTTAGTTATTTCTATTTACTATAAATAGGAGCTGTACGGATCGATAGAGACACACAATTTTCACTCACTCTTTTGCTCTCATAACAGCTGCAATCACTCGCAATCACATTCACCAACACTCACACTTGAAATTCTTTGTAACACTTAGCCGATCCATACAATATCCTGCACTGTATCCTGAATTTTGAAGAAATAAGAAGAACTAGGCAGCTGCGATTGTTAGCTCCCGAGGTTTTATGCCGGAGAACTAGATTAATCAAGGGCTTTCCTCGTACATCTCGTGTCACCCTTTACATTTCTGCTCATTGTTTGATTGTCGATATAGCTTAATATCCTGAGCAATATCCTGAAAACTGTTTTTGCAAACAACTAAATCAGCATATTTTCTACAAACACTGCTAGCACACTACCTCACAAAACTAATTTGATCACTAAATTGCTTTGGTAATTTTTGACCAAAACAGTACCTATCAGGTGAATACCGATTAGGTTCATGACGATCCCTCGTACTTCTGCGGACGCCTAGTGTTACATCAGATTCCTTAATCCTATCAGGTTCAGGTCCAACAATATTTTGTTGAGAGGCAGATTCGACTATTGGTTGATCAATTTGTGGTTCTCGAATTTCCTCTAGATCCACAAGATTATCTCCAATTCCTTGCGCCATAAGCTCATCCTCTAGGAATGTTCCTCAACGCTTAGTGCAAACTCTATTTTCAGCAGGATTATAGAAATAATAACCAACCGGATATGCATATCCAATGAAAACAACTTTTTCACCGTGAGGATCAAGTTTGTCCGAAGACTCACTGGTAACATAAGCGTTACATCCCCATATGCGAAGGTAAGAGACTTTAGGTGGTTTTCCATGCCACGTCTCATATGGTGTCTTTTCTACCTTTTTAGTAGGAGCAATATTAACAAGACGTATAGCAGTTTCAAGAGCATAACTCCAAAAGGAGTGTGGTAAGTTTGTACGACAAATCATTGATCGAACCATATCTAATAAGGTTCGATTTCTCCTCTCAGACACACCATTGAGTTGTGGTGTTCTGGGTGGAGTTAGTTGGGATATAATCCCACACTTCTTGAGATGTTCATCAAACTCTTGATTAATGTATTCACCACCTCGGTCAGATCGAAGTGCCTTAATCGTTTTCCCTAGTTGATTTTGTACTTCATTTTGGAATTCTTTGAACTTTTCAAAGGTTTCATGTTTAAACTTCATAAGATAAACAAATCCATATCTACTATTATCATCAGTAAATGTAACGAAGTATCTTTCCCCGTTCCTTGACTTAGTCCTGAATGGACCACATACATCAGTATGTATGAGTCCTAACAGGTCTTTGGCCCTTTCACTAGTTCCAGTAAAAGGGGCCTTAGTCATCTTGCCACTTAGACAAGATTCGCATAAATCATAAGTCTCTTGACCCGTGGATTCTAGAATCCCTGCGGTCTGGAGCTTCCTCATGCGATTGATGTTAATATGGCCAAGACGACAATGCCAACGATATGTTTGATTAAAGCTAGTTTTAACACGTTTAGAGGAAGGAGAGCATACCATATTATTTGATCTATTGTTAGAAGTATCTATTTCATAGACACCATTGTGAGGCTTAGCCTCAAAATAGAACACATCATTTAAAAATACAGAAATGCTACAATTAACAATATCAAAAGCATAACTAAAAACTTGTTCTCTTAAAGCAGAAACAGAAATAATATTCTTAGTCAAACTAGGAACATAAAAAACATTGTCTAAAGTAATAAACAATCCAGAAGGTAATTCAAGAATAAATTCTCCAACTGCCTTCACAGCAACATTCTGCCCGTTCCCAACATGTAGCTCTAAGTCACCCTGCTTCAGCTTCCTAATCCTTTTTAGTCCCTGCAAATCATTACAAATGTGAAAACCACATCCAGTGTCAAACACCCAAGACTTGCTCGAAAAGGAAAATGGATCAATAACATGTATACCTGAGGATTCTCCTATTTGCAGCTTCTTAAGCTTCAACTCGGCCAGGTACTTTGGACAATTCCTCTTCTAATGCCCGATCTCATCACAATGAAAACACTTGGCATCTTTATGAGGCTTTGCCTTCGGAGTGGCAACCTTTTTGCCTTTGCCCTTGTCTTGCTTACTCGCCTTGTGTCTGTGCCGCTATGCTACGTGTTGATTAAGAATTAGAACAGGCCCAATAACTTAAAATAATAATCGTATGACATGAATGCTATGTGTTAGATACGTGTAGGGTATACGTGACTTCCTTACACCCAACCTGACCTATACTGGTAACCATATTAGGACGCGGTGACCAGCATACTTAACCAAGTAAATTAAACTGCCGAGCAAACCAAGGTGAGTTCACACCCTCTACAAAGCATGGGATTCCCAGGGGTTGGGAATGGGGTTAAGGAACATGGATTCCTCGTCCTTTATTGGGTAGGACGGTGTTGGTTCAGGAATATGATTCCTCGTCCTCTTGGACAGATAACTTTCACTAGACCAAAACTCTATCACGAAGTCCCTCCTTTTTTATATCGACTTAATCGCCGGGCCAATGGCGAGCGGGTCATTAGTTAGATAGCGCTATTTAGGTTTGACAAACCTCACACCGTGCCGCAGAGGACGGGCGTGAACTAATGGATCTGGGCAAGTCAATGATGATAGACATTGACAGTTCAGGGCACATAAACATGACTACAGTCAGCAGTCGATATGGTAACGAGTCTAGTAACATACATGGGGTAGCCCCCACGGCTGTAGAGCCAGATAATCAAACATGGGGTAGCCCCCACGGCTGGATTGCCAGGGTAATTGGGTTAAACAAATCACGTTTTCAACTATGGGGTAACCCCCACGGCAGGATGCCAGATAAAGGAAACTGTTTTCGAAACAACCTAAAACGAACACCCAACTGTGAACTCGCTCAACATTATTGTTGACTCGTTACTACATGCTTTGCAGGTCAATAGGTACTTAGCTGGGGCTCGCATGGAAGAGAGTCGTTGTGGGACATGAACAGCTGTGTGCCATGTTAAACTTTGAAACAATTAAACTTATGTTTTGGTTTTAAACGTTATGCTTCCACTTGCAACTTAAACTATGTTTTTGTTTGGACACCAATTGTATTGGTTGGATTTTATAATCACTTACATGCTTGTTCAATATGATTGGTGTCTGGATCCTGGTCAGTCACGCCTCCAAGCGGTGGTATTCAGCAAGTGGATTTTGGGGGTGTGACAGATTGGTATCAGAGCGATTGGTTATAGAGAACTTGGTTTTAATAAAGGAAAAACGTTTTTGTTAAAACCAGACTATAACCTGTACAGTGCTCAACGGTCCACAACGACGCTTCACTCCACATGCAAATCTCGACATTCTAGGTGATATGGTTTATGTTTTGTTATCTACTTGTTAGATTACATAGAACTATGCTCACGGTATGCTTAGATAAACGTAGCAACTATAATATGAGAACACATATGTGCTCACTCCCTTCCGTCATCGCACTTTCACGAACCTCTCTCATTCATGTTTCCCTTTATGAAGATCATGAGTGGACGCGTTAACGTGACTCAAGCCCAGTTGACGGCTCTGATTAACGAACGAGTTGCTGCGGCACTTGCAGCTGCACACGCAGGAGGTATATCCTGCAGTCCAAACTCATTCTAGGATCTTTAGATCCTACTCTCGTGAACCAACCTTTGTGTTAAACTCTGTCCTTTCTCTCACCCACAACAGGTCAACATGCTCAGCCACCTGTGTGCACCTTTAAGACTTTTATGGACTGCCGACCCACTACTTTTAGCGGCACTGAAGGAGCTGTAGGTCTCATCCACTGGTTTGAGAAGCTCGAGTCAGTTTTTGAAATGTGTGAATGCCCTGAGGCGCGCAGGGTGAAGTATGCTACCGGTACTCTCGAGGGTTTAGCTCTCACATGGTGGAATGCTCAGGTCCAAATGCTGGGGTTGGTTGCTGCTAACGCCACCCCATGGAACAATTTTAAAGAGATGATCAAGGAGGAATACTACAGTCGTGACGACATTCATAAGCTGGAAGTCGAGTTCTACAACCTCAAGATGACGGGGTCAGAAATTGAGGCGTATACTAAGAGATCGAATGAGCTTGCATTATTGTGTCCTACTATGGTGGACCCTCCAATTAAGCGTATTGAACTCTTTCTTAAGGGCTTAGTGCCAGAAATCCAAAGTCATGTGACTTCAGCAAACCTCGCCACCATCCAGCAGGTTGTTCAGTTGGCCCACCGTCTCACTGATCAGGCGGTGGAGCAGAACAGGTTACCAAAGCGTATAAGTGCTACAGCTACTTCGGATGCTCCTAGTGACAACAAGAGAAAATGGGATAGAGCTTCGAGCAAAGGTTCAACTTCTGTGCAATCTCAGTCTCAGCAGAGAAAGACTGATGACTACAAGAGCCCTAGTCAGCAATCATCTGGTGGTCAAAGTCATGGTGGGTACAAGGGGAATCACCCCAAATGCAATCGCTGCAACCTACACCACAGCAGACCATGCACCAGGGGTAACTGTCATCGGTGCAACAAGCCAGGTCACGCCGCCAAGGACTGCAGAAGCTTGTACCCCGCAAACCAGAATCGTCAACAACAAGCCCCTCAGAACCAGCGACAGCAACAGCAGCAGCAGCAGCAAGGTATCAACAAAGGGTGCTTTCAGTGTGGAGCTGAAGGCCATTTCAAGGAAGATTGCCCCCAACTGAACAGGAACCAGAACAACAACAACAACAACAAAAATAATCAAGGGAATGGTAACAATGGGAACAACAACAACAACAATGGAGCCAGGGGGCGGGTGTTCGTGATTGGTCAAGGTGAAGCGAGGAATGACCCCAATGTTGTGACGGGTAAGTTCCTTCTTGACGACTTTTACGTTACAGTTTTATTTGATTCGGGTGCCGATACTAGCTACGTGTCACTAGAAGTTAGTCAAATGCTTAAGCGTATTCCAACACCTTTGAACGACAAGCACACTGTAGAGCTAGCAAATGGTAAGAGTTTAGAGGCCACACACATAGTCAAGGGTTGTAAACTTGTTCTTGCTAACCAGACCTTCTCTATCGACCTTATTCCTATAGTCTTTGGTAGTTTCGACGTTGTCATTGGGATGGATTGGTTATCCCAACACCGAGCAGAGATTCTTTGCAACGAGAAGATTGTTCGTATTCCTGGTTCCGGTAGTGAACCTCTCATGATTCGTGGCGACAAGAGGGATGCTGTTGAGAACATCATCTCTTTCCTTAAGGCCCAGAAGTGCTTGCGAAAGGGCCACACTGCCATTTTGGCTCTCATTACTGACACCTCGGAGAAAGAGAAGAAGATAGAAGATTTTCCAATTGTACGCGACTATCCTGAGGTATTTCCTGAGGAATTACCTGGCCTTCCTCCTCATCGCCAGGTCGAGTTCCAAATCGAGCTAGCTCCTGGAGCAGCGCCTATAGCTCGTGCACCGTATCGCCTAGCTCCAGCAGAGTTGAAAGAACTCTCTACGCAACTACAAGAACTCTTGAATAAGGGTTTTATTCGTCCTAGCTCATCGCCCTGGGGAGCTCCAGTGCTATTTGTGAAGAAGAAAGATGGTACCTTTAGAATGTGTATCGAGTACCGGGAACTCAACAAGGTGACCGTGAAGAATCGTTATCCTCTACCACGTATTGACGACTTGTTCGACCCGCTGCAAGGGTCGAGCTACTATTCAAAGATTGATTTGAGATCGGGATATCACCAGCTGAGAGTCCGAGAAGAGGACATCTCCAAAACGGCCTTTAGAACTCGTTATGGACCTTATGAGTTTTTAGTCATGCCTTTTGGGCTGACAAACGCGCCTGTGATTTTCATGGATTTGATGAATCGAGTGTGCAAGCCTTACCTGGACAAGTTCGTTATAGTCTTCATCGACGACATTCTGATCTATTCCAAGAGTCAGGAGGAACACGAGCAGCATCTACGACTTATTTTGGAACTCCTTCGAACGGAACAGCTTTACGCAAAGTTCTCGAAATGCGACTTCTGGCTTCGTGAAGTCCATTTCTTAGGCCATGTGGTGAACAAGGATGGGATTTACGTTGATCCATCCAAGGTAGACTCAATTAAGAACTGGCCTGCACCTCGTACACCAATGGAAATTCGCCAATTCTTGGGTTTGGCAGGTTACTACAGGAGGTTCATTAAGGATTTTTCCAAGATTGCACAGCCTCTCACCTCACTAATGCAGAAAGGGGTTGTTTATCGATGGGGAAATGCACAGGAATTAGCATTTCAGCATTTAAAGGATAGACTTTGCAGCGCACCTATCCTTTCATTGCCAGAGGGCACAGACGACTTCGTGGTCTACTGCGACGCATCAATACAGGGTCTTGGTTGTGTACTGATGCAACGGGATAAGGTTATAGCCTACGCCTCTCGCCAACTTAAAGTTCATGAAAGGAACTACACTACGCACGACTTAGAGCTGGGAGCTGTTGTTTTTGCACTTAAGATATGGCGACATTACCTGTACGGTACCAAGTGCGCCATCCACACCGACCACAGGAGCCTCGAGCATATCTTCAAACAGAAGGAACTGAATATGCGACAACGACGATGGGTCGAACTACTGAATGACTACGAATGTTCGATCAGATATCACCCAGGCAAAGCCAATGTTGTGGCTGATGCCCTCAGTCGAAAGGACACTGCGCCTAAGCACGTACGAGCTTTGCAACTCACTATACATTCTAGTCTTCCTTCCCAAATATGAGACGCTCAGGTAGAAGCATTAAAGCCAGAAAACGTCAGGGCTGAAGCCCTACGTGGCTCAAGGCAACGATTAGAACAAAAGGAAGACGGTGCATACTACGTAACAGGACGCATTTGGGTCCCACTCTATGGCAACTTACGAGAGCTTGTGATGGATGAAGCACACAAGTCACGCTACTCGATACATCCTGGTTCGGATAAGATGTACCACGATATCAAAACTACGTATTGGTGGCCTAGCATGAAGGCCCACATAGCAACTTACGTCAGCCAGTGTTTGACTTGCCCGAGTGTCAAGACTGAATACCAGAAACCCTCAGGCCTACTCTAACAGCCAGAAATACCACAATGGAAATGAGAGCAGATTTCCATGGATTTCGTTACCGGCCTGCCTAGATCTCAGCGCGGAAATGATACTATTTGGGTGATCGTGGATCGACTCACAAAGTCTGCACACTTCTTAGCTATCAAGGAAACGGATAAGTTCTCCACTCTAGCAGAAGTATACCTTAAGGAAGTTGTCTCGAGGCACGGGGTGCCCACCTCCATTATCTCGGATCGTGATGCACGATTTACTTCAGAACTGTGGCAAGCAATGCAAAAATCCTTTGGCTCACGTTTAGACATGAGCACAGCGTATCACCCTCAGACGGACGGGCAGTCTGAGCGCACTATTCAAACCTTAGAAGACATGCTTCGTGCATGCGTAATCAACTTTGGCAACAGCTGGGAAAAACATCTGCCACTTGTGGAATTCTCGTACAATAATAGCTACCACACCAGCATTAAAGCTGCTCCGTTTGAGGCATTGTACGGACGTAAGTGCCGATCACCTCTTTGTTGGGCAGAGGTGGGGGATAGTCAGATCACTGGTCCAGAACTTGTGGTAGACACAATCGAACGAATTGCTCAAATACGACAATGCATGGCGGCAGCTCGTGACCGTCAGAAAAGCTACGCCGATAAGGACAGGAAACCACTTGAGCTCCAGGTTGGGGAGCGTGTACTACTCAAAGTTTCACCCTGGAAGGGTGTGGTTCGTTTCGGCAAACGAGGCAAACTTAACCCGTGATACGTCGGACCTTTTGAAATCATCGAGAAAATAGGCAAGGTGGCCTACAAACTGAACTTACCAGCAGAACTCAGTGCAGTTCACAACGTTTTCCACGTGTCGAATCTGAAGAAGTGTCTGTCAGATGAGACCCTCGTAGTTCCTTTGAAGGAGCTCACCATCGACGAGCAGTTACGATTCGTCGAGGAACCAGTTGAAATCACGGACCGGGATGTTAAGGTCCACAAGAACACTAGAATACCTCTCGTTCGAGTTCGTTGGAACTCACATCGCGGCCCAGAGTTCACCTGGGAATGCGAAGATCAGATGAAACAAAAGTATCCCCAACTGTTCGCAAACAGTACAACTACTACTGAGGCTGAAGCTACGGAATTTCGGGACGAAATTCCAGATCAACGGGGGGAGGATGTGACACCCCAGGAAAACCAGGAAAACCATACAACTTAACTAGCTTCCTCAGTGAGTACTTACCAAATTTCGGGACGAAATTTCTTTCAACTTGGGGATAATGTGACAACTCGTAATTTAGAACCCTTCATTGTATCTCGATGTAACATGCTTGAACGTTATGTGTTTATATATTAGTAAATGAAAGCTCGTGATTATCTTGATGTGCTAGGTGCTATTAAGGTGTACGTATAAAGTATAGTTTTTATACAAGCATGTATGTAGTGAACCGGAACCGGAACCAAAACACAAGGACCCGACTCGAGACCGCTTGGTCTCGAGTGAACAGTAAAACAGTTGGGCCGGTTGGGCCATGCACCCCCTTTAATCCATCCAGAACCCATTAGGGTGCACCAACCTAGAACAAGTATATAACCCTTGTTGATAGCCAACCTTGCCATTTTTGGGCAACCCACACTCACTCTCACACACACTCTCCTACACACTCTCTCTCTCTCACTAAAACCCTAGAACACCATCACAAACCTTCTCTCATCTCTCTCTCAGATTCAACCGGAGGCACTAAGACTCTCGGATCAAGCTCGAGATCGTCACCCGGAAGTTGGTTCATTGATTCTTCATACCCTCAACATCTAACCGGTTAGTACCTTGTAGTTATTTGGTTAAAATGAATGATAAGTTATAAGTATGTAGCAACCGGTTAGTGTTTTTGATGCTCACTAAGTGTTTATGTGAATGATGGTGTTACTTGCTTGGAATGATTAAATGATGGATGACATATGACAACTCTTGTATGATGATGAGTGGCTAAGATATTTGAATGATGAATGTATGGGATGCTTATGATCATTCGATTTATGTTAGAAGCTATAGGACAAATGTTGTTTTGATAATAATATGCAAAGTTGTCAAAACATATAGATTGTATGAATACATATTCCTGTTTTGAGTAAAACGCATGCTAGACTTAAGATTTGAATGATCATGTTTGCATAAATGATGAAAACCCTAGATGAAGAACTCATTGAATAAGATATGAATATTCAAAATTTGCTATGTTTGATCTATTTGATTAGGATGTTAGACAACAAAACATGTTTGTGAACCCTCATTGGATAGGACACCAAATCATGAAATTAGAATTCTATTGGTTCGTACAAGTCTTGGAAGTGCACCAGAATCAGCAGACAAATGAGTCGATACCTCTGGTTTCGACTCGAGACCATCAAAATGGAAACTCGAGACCACCGAGTTACAACACGAGACCACAGTGATTGCGACTCGAGACCAACCCATGACAACTCGAGACCTCATGACCTCGACTCGAGACTGGACTCGAGACCTTTGAGGTTGCGACTCATGTCTGTACTACTTGAGACCAGACGCCCATGACTCGAGACCATCCTGGTTGCGACTCGAGACTGCATGTTCTCGAGTCGAGACCCCCTAGTCTCGATTGGGCAGTTTGACTAGGTTATTGGGCCACCAAGTGTGACAATGTGTTTTGGGCTTGTATCTGTGCCGCTATGCTACGTGTTGATTAAGAATTAGAACAGGCCCAATAACTTAAAAGAATAATCGTATGACATGAATGCTATGTGTTAGATACATGTAGGGTATACGTGCTTCCTTACACCCAACCTGACCTATACTGGTAACCATATTAGGACGCGGTGACCAGCATACTTAACCAAGTAAATTAAACTGCCGAGTAAACCAAGGTGAGTTCACACCCTCTACAAAGCATGGGATTCCCAGGGGTTGGGAATGGGGTTAAGGAACATGGATTCCTCGTCCTTTATTGGGTAGGATGGTGCTGGTTCAGGAATATGATTCCTCGTCCTCTTGGACAGATAACTTTCACTAGACCAAAACTCTATCACGAAGTCCCTCCTTTTTTATATCGACTTAATCGTCGGGCCAATGGCGAGCGGGTCATTAGTTAGATAGCGCTATTTAGGATTGGCAAACCTCACACCGTGCCGCAGAGGACGGGCGTGAACTAATGGATCTGGGCACGTCAATGATGATAGACATTGACAGTTCAGGGCACATAAACATGACTACAGTCAGCAGTCGATATGGTAACGAGTCTAGTAACATACATGGGGTAGCCCCCACGGCCGTAGAGCCAGATAATCAAACATGGGGTAGCCCCCACGGCTGGATTGCCAGGGTAATTGGGTTAAACAAATCACGTTTTCAACTATGGGGTAACCCCCACGGCAGGATGCCAGATAAAGGAAACTGTTTTCGAAACAACCTAAAACGAACACCCAACTGTGAACTCGCTCAACATTATTGTTGACTCGTTACTACATGCTTTGCAGGTCAATAGGTACTTAGCTGGGGCTCGCATGGAAGAGAGTCGTTGTGGGACATGAACAGCTGTGTGCCATGTTAAACTTTGAAACAATTAAACTTATGTTTTGGTTTTAAACGTTATGCTTCCGCTTGCAACTTAAACTATGTTTTTGTTTGGACACCAATTGTATTGGTTGGATTTTATAATCACTTACATGCTTGTTCAATATGATTGCTGGCTGGATCCTGGTCAGTCACGCCTCCAAGCGGTGGTATTCCGCAAGTGGATTTTGGGGGTGTGACAATTCTTTCCCACCCATTCATGTTATAGTTCAAAACAAACTAATGATATGAATTGGGTAGTGAGTTAAGGATCACATCCGTAGCTAATTCATTACTAAGGGGTGCGTTCAGATGCTCCATTTGATCAACGAAATACTTCATTTTCAGTACATGAGTGCTGACCGAAGTACCTTCCTGCATGCGACATGTAATGAGAGATCTCATCACCTCAAAACGCTCATGACGAGCTTGCTGCTGAAACATGTCTTTCAGCTGCTCACTCATCTCATAAGCTCCCAAGTTTTCCAGATTCTTCTGAAGTTATGGAATCATCATAGCAAGCATAAGACATGTCACATCTTGGGAATCATCAACATGTTTTTCCCACGTCCTACGAGCTACACCCGTATTAGCAGCAGGTGCTTCGGGAATTGGTCCTTCAAGGACATAAGCCTTTTTCTCTGCCCTGAGAACAATTTTCAGGTTGCTGTACCAATCCATGAAGTTAGAATTGTCAAGTTTAGCATTTTCAAGGATGGACTTAAGCGAGAATTTGGTGTTATCAGAATTGTTTGTAGACATCTGTAGAATTTAGAAGACAATTTTTATTAGTAATTTTCATGCATTAACCTAATTCAATTTTGACCCAAGATTTACAAAATTTTAGGAAGTAGGATGAGATCCCATCTCCCCATAACTCAGTGAATGGACTTAGCACTCTTCACTAGCATAGATTGAAGGGTAGGTGACGATCACCAATTGTGTCAACTACACAATTCTCGGTTCGGGGTTGCATGACGAGTGTTGTTAAGCATTGGTACGTTAACCCCAACTACGCCCACTTTCACAACCGTAGAAAACAAAAGCAGGGTAAACACTAACATTCGCTCTCGTGTCGCAAAATTGATATTTGTCCTCAAATCAGAACTATAGCTCGACCCATGTAAGCATGGAAATCACGGAACTACCCTTGACCAAAACCGTAGGCCTGGATGCAGGGTAAACACTAGCACCAGGGGTTCGGATAGATCAGTTCGAGTGTTCTTAATTTAGGGTGGTGTAGAATATCGACTTTAATTTGGGTTATATTTTAAAATTACCAGTTCGGGTCGTTTTAAAATACTTGTACGGCCTATGACATGAACATAGGCTATACAATTCCTTTGTAAAAATCAATTTTACGTTTTAATTTGTGACGACTTGAAACACATTTCAATCACTCGACCGATTAATTTTAAATACCCTATTTAATCTAAGTTGGTCGTGTCGCAAATTTATTTTAGTTAATAACTTTTATTAATTACCGTTTTCAAATTAACTTTTAGTTTTTTGAAAATCCAATTTTGATTTTTGTATTTTAAAATAAACTGTTTATTTTAATTACCTATCCAATACTTAATAAACATTTTATTAAAATTGCTATTTTAATGATCGTGTATTAATTATTAATTTTATGTACTTAACAAACATCTCATGGCAAAACGCGTAATAAAATCTATCTATACTATATAATAAAAGAAACCAATAGAGAGACACTTGTCATTATTCTAGACCATCCTTAATTATGGATAATTATTATTAAATATAATATATATTTTTTAAATATTTAAGAAATTATGGATACCGATAAATTTCCATACGTTTAAAAGTAAGTACTAAGTTTGCGGATCAAGGAAGTTCTTTAATTCTTTTTTTTTCCTCTTATAATTAATATCCCTATTATGTGAATGATTATTTTTAAAATGTAGATTTAATATTTAAATTATTCTTTAGTTAGCGGTTCAGGGGCAATGCTTTGAAGGGGCCGGGAGGGGCGCCCGACCCCCCGAACTTTTCGGCCAGTAGTGTTATATATGTAGTTTTCGTATAGAAATTTTGGGTATATATGTTTTCGACTCCCCAGTTCTATAGAAATTTTTGGGTATATACGTTTTCGACCTCCATGTAAAAAATTTCAAGCTTTGCCACTGGCGGTTAGCTATTTAGTCAAGGCCTAAATAAAATTTAAATGCCTTACTTAGCAACTTCGCATAACATAGGTTTCTTATAATGTAAATCCTTAAAATAATTTAAAAACGGTTAAATAAATGTAATTTTATATACTAAATAAAAAAACAATATATTTTTAAAAACCTCATTACTAATAAATTAAGACAACTATTATGTAAATAAAACTTTGGTTATTAAATGTATGTTTATATGACTATTAAAACTCGTGAGAAAGTCAATGATACAGTTTGTCTTCTAATCGATGGTTCAAATGCTTTCATATTTATAAACTTGACAAACATCACAAATTTTGATCATACATGACACAAAATTTTGTTTGGATATCAGAAAAACGTCTTAAAAATATCGTTTTAACATTGTTAAATCTTCGTTTTTAACTATTTGATTTTTTATTTACTTAACCCGAGTACACGGGGTTATAACCTAGTAAATAAATATGCAATTCCGGGTTCAGATTATGTTCGGTTCGTTCGAGCCCAAGAACATGAACCGAAGAACATGAACCGAGCCTATTAAGTATAGCACAAACGCTTTTGAGTTTAAAGTCCAAAACGTAGGTTTAATAAGTTCATAAAGTTTATTCATTAAGTACGGGCTCCATGGCATCTAATGACCTGCAAAGCATGTAATAACGAGTCAACAACAAAGTTGAGTGAGTTCACGGTTGGTTGTCCATTTTAGAGTTGTTTCCAAAAACATAGTTTAATCTCATTCGGCTATCCAGCCGTGGGGGTTACCCCATAGTTCGAAAACGTTTATTAGTTAACCATCCCATGTCCACCTTCCCTGGCTATCCAGCCCGGCACTTTGGTCGTGGGGAGCTGCCCCAGTATTTTAAACCACCAGACTCGTTTATCATATCGACTACTAACAAAAGAAATCAATTGTGCCCTAGCGTCGGTGTTCTATCACCACCGACGTGCCATAGTCCATTAGTACACGCCCGTCCGACTGGCACGGTGTGAGGTTTGTTAAACCTAATAGCGCTATTAACTAATGACCCGCTCGCCATAGCCTCGGCGATTAAGTCGATACAAAAAGGGAGGGACTTCGCTGATAGAGTTCTAGTCCAGTAAGTCTAACACGTCCCAACAGGATGAGGAATTTACATTCCTGAACACGTCTCAAAGGACGAGGAATCCCTATTCCTGAACCCATTCCCATTCCCACCGGGAATTACCATGCTTTGTAGAAATGTGTGAACTCACCTCGGTTTGCTCGGTTAGATTCTCAAATATAGCTAACAGTCAAGTTCGGTCAATCACGTCCTAGTATGATTTACCAGTTAGTCATTTAGTGGTTTCAAATAGAGCACAAAGTTCCTACACGTATCTATCACACAACATGCATCACTTTAACGGTTTATGCCCATCTAAGTTTCCCATCCATTCCCCGCTCAAAATCAAACATACGATAATGCACATAACATATATAACATGTTAGATCATTCACAGATAGCATACTCGACATTTAGACACGCGAGTCACAACTTATGTCATTTCAGCATTTATATTCAAAACCGGCGGTTTTCAGACATTTTAATAAAATAGTTAAATTATTCCAAAAATTCCCAAATTTTTACAGGATGTCTTAAACGTTCCATATTTTATTGTGTAAAAATATCGGGGTCCGGTTGATTACCAATATTTTATAAAAATTCATATTCCGGACTGAACTCAGATTTATATATTTCTGACCACAGTCCACGGAACAATTTATTTAAAATTCCTCGAGTGTCCGATTTACGAAATTCCAGTGGGTTAATTACAAATGCATCGGTTGTCGTCTACTGTACAAATTTAATGGTCCGATTCATCACAAAACTCAGGTTATGACTGAAAGTATAACACCCATTTATTGCTGTCAAAATTCAGCTTAAGTCGTTGTTATAAATCGACACTTTAAAAATAGTAAACGAAGTCCAAAAATTACGATTCCGGTTCCATTAGAACCGTATTTCATAATAACATATTTTAGATTCAAAATATCGGTTTTTCGTTAAGTTTATGACCTGTTTACAGCCTGTCAAAGGCGGCTGAAAATACACATCAGCAAGCTGTTTTCAGTCTAAAGGCTACTAAAACGCACACATATGATTGCTATTCATTCTAATAATGATTTACAACAGGTTATAAGTTATTTACAGCAGACTAATACTCATATATTTCAGATTCATCTTGTATTACCATGTTTCATCATTATTTACTCTTTAACCAACAAGTTCATCACTCTAGCAAGACTTTTTAGTTTTGATTTTTAGTGTTCTTAACTTTAATCATCAGATCACCTATTAACCACTTAAATAACATGAAGAATGAACGGATCTAAGTTCTTACCACTAGCACAAGGCTAGGAGAGTTCGAGTGTAGAAAAGTGGTGGTTAAAAGCGAATAGAGAAGGTCCTTCTACTTCCGAGAGCACCAAGCTTCGTTATATGATCTCTTGCTTCTATGGATGAATGAAAAATGGTTGGAATGGAGGTTGATGATGGTGAGATGGTGGTTGAAGGGGGCTGCCGAACTCAAGGGAAAGAAAGAGAGAGAAAGAGAGCTTGCTTGGTTGGGTGTGGTGATCAAAGAGAATGATAATCCACTAAACCTTTTTATAAACCATAATTCACTAATACCCAATGTATAATGTGTAGTCTAGATATCAAACCATTACGATTAAATAATCAAAAATGGTGGGGTGTGTCCCATATGGGGGAACCAATAGGTTGGGGGGGGGGGGTATTTAGTTAGGTTGCAATGGAACTTGGTTAAGTGTCTAGTTTGTTTAGTTAGAAAAATAAATAGGTTATTAGTGTGTTATTAAGTGTAACGGGTGTTAGGGTATTCGGGGACCCTAACTGGCTCAGAAAAATAGAAACAATGACTTTGGCAATATTTTTATGTTCCGGGTAAAGTCCGGTTGTTCGGTTCGATACTGATCCGTTAAAGTGTTTAATTATTCCGTAACGTGTCTTTTATATATATTTTTGTAACGTTATTACTTTTCAACACTCAAGAAAATATAACGGACTATTTAGTGACCTTTCTGTACATTACTAGTGTGTTAACAGGCGCATGTAAATATAACACAGATATCAGAAAGCAGTTACGTAATTCCACACAGTCGTCAAGCACATTAATTATTATTAATAAACTGTACGGTTACATGTAAATTTGAGGGTTGTCACAAATAGGGATTAATCGGAATTAGTCGGATTGAGATTTTTATATATAATTTTTAGTTATACACACACACACACATATATTTATATGTAGTTTTTTAAAGTATACATGTTTTAACCCCTCATTGACCTATTTTTTAAAGTAATCGGAAGGAATTTATAAGGTTTGGTAGAAATTTGGCCGGCGTTAGGCCAAAATTTGGCCAGAGTAGGACCGTCATTGACCGCCTAGCGATTAATCGGCCATTAATCGGTGAACCTCCGATTAGTGATTAATCCATCCAAAATAACTAATACTCTAACAATACTAAGTTGATAAGAGGGGTAATTTAGTCATTTTGTTAATTTATTTAATTTAGCCTTTTTTAACAGGTTATATCTTGCCTCAATTTTAATCCTAATTTCACCCTGAGTTCCTTTTCACCATTTATGTGTCAAACTACCTCTGGTAATTGTTTTTAACAGTTACAAAAGAGATGAAGAAAAGGTGGGAGAAATCAAAAGAAAAATACATTTAATATTATTGTAATTGTTTATAGCTCTTGTAATTCTTTACAACAAATACTGATTCACTCTTTTAGTTCCTACCACCCCACACAATCATACGAATACGGAGCCAGGTACCGAAACTCTAGCTTCCACAGTTAGGCATGTATGCTGCTGATTCACTTTTCTCGTTATCATACGGCGCTTTTAGAATCACTAAGTTACTATGGATTTTTTAGATTAAAAAAAAACTAAGTTTCATAGTTTCAGAACGTTATTTCCTTGCTGACACGTTTTATGCAACCATACCGGAGTCATACAAGCATACAGTCATAATAGAACCAATATAGTGTTATGATATACCTCTGATTTTTTACATAGCAAACCCATAATAGTTGCAGTTGTTTTGAATGTTAGATCGTCGGACTGCGAAATTTATTTAGTTTTTTTTCCATATCATTCCACACGAAAAAAGGGCAATTACAAAGCAATATGTAATACCATAATTTTATTTTAATACCAGTAATATGTGTGCAAAAGTTTATTTGATTTTGATTTCAATTTGATACCAATAATAATCTTGCAAAATTGATATGATCAAGTTCCTTTGCGTTGTCATCTTCTACAATAAAAGTAAATAAACAAGAGGGTTTGATCACTATAGGATGATTCCAACCGTTATGTTATTTTGATTGAATAAAAATCACTCTCTAAGAAATAATGAAAATTACCTTGTAAGTTATAACCTTAGCCTTTAGGGTCTGTTTAGTATGGCGTAATGGAATAGACGGGTGAATGGAATGTACGAGGTAATGGAATGGACGATGTAATGGAATGGATCATTACCATTCCATGTCTTGTTTGGTTACCATGTGAGAATGAAATGAATTATTACTTTGTGTTGTTTGGTAGGAAAAAATAGACGAAGGAATAAAATCGGTGATGAGTGACGGTAGTCGGTAGTGGTGGGTGGTGATAGGTGGCAATGGTAGCGATGGTCGGAGGTGGTGGCAGTGGGTGGCGGCGGTGGGTGGTGGCGGGGGCAGAGGTAGGTGGTGGCGACGACAATGGTGGTGGGTGACGGAAGTGGGTGACGGCGGCGACGGTAGTCACGGCGGCAACTATGGCAGTAGTGGTGTCGCCCGTGAGTGAGTTATTAAAACCAATAATAATAATAATAATAATAATAACAATAACAATAACAATAACAATAACAATAACAATAATAATAATAATAATAATATTTCTTTCCATTCTTTGAAGGAATGAAAAAAAAAACACCACCTTACCAAGGAATAAAAACTATTATATTTGGAAGGTTTACATTCCTTGTGGAATGCTCTATTCCGTTACAACCAAACATGTTTCTTTTCATTCCAATAGAATGATCCATTTAATTCCGCCTTCTATTCATTTGTACCAAACACTACCTTAGAGTTATAGATATTAAATAATAAAGCCATGGAATCTGGTGATTGAATGGCTCAACTTCAACGCAAACGATTGTGAGCAAGATGTATGAAGTTATATTTTTCTTCTTTTTTTTGGCTATAAAATTTGATTATGCTAACCTGCTTTAGTGACTATATTACAAAATCCAATGTTAGACCCCATGTAGTCAAGCTCTGCTATGGTTGAAAGATATGGTTGAAAATTGAAATTAGGGTTAAAATTGGGGTAAGATATAACCTGTTAAAAAAAGGGGTAAATTAAATAAATCAAAAGAATGACTAAGTTACCCCTCTATCAACTTAGTATTGTTAAAGTATTAGTCATTTTGGATGGATTTAGCAACTTTTTTGAAACCTTAGTGGTTCCTATGAGAAAAAAAACCTTTTTTGGATGGATCTAGCAAATGTGAATAAACGTCAGGGACGATTTTAGCAATTTACTCTATAATTAATAAATTAATTATAATATTAATCCGGCTCTTAGTAATTATTCTAAATAATTATCCGTTTCTTCTATTATGCTTATTATTTCGTGATCCGGTGATTAACGATTAAAAACCGTTATATGTTCGTTGCCTAAAGTGTAACTCTTTGGGTCGTACCTTGACGGTAACGTTGAATCTTAATCAACAATTGAACATTATATCCAACATGATCATGGGTAAATTTAGTGGCAAAAGATTATTTACGCCGTGAACAGAGACGAACGACATTAATCAGATATTTTTAGAAGACACCTATTATCTAAAGGCTAAACGCTCGGCTTTAAGCAGAGAGAGAGAAATTAAAAAAAAAAAGTGAGGGACGCTGACATAGATGTTTAGGGGATTTGCGCCACGAGGGCCCACGTAAACCAACGTGGATTGCGGAGAGAGCAGATTTAGATGGAGGTGTGATCTTAACCACGAATTCTGTCCCACCCTTTTCAGCCACAAATTCTCACCACACAAATCAAATAAATATAATAAAATCTTCTCTCTCTTCTCCCCACAATCATCTTGCTTGCAACACCATTGCCTGCCGCCTTTCAATTATCCCACTTTTCGATTCGTTTTTCTTCAGGTATTTTTTCAACTTTGCACTTTCAATCACTCTATTTCATCTCATCTCATCTGATTATTATGTTTTCTGATTTACTGCTTCTGTTTCATCTCATCTGATTATTATGTTTTGTAAGTTTAGTATGTATGAATCTTTGATTTACTGCCTTCTGTTTTTTTTTTTTTTCTTTTAGATTAGTTTTGTAAGTTTAGTATGAATGATGCTTATTTGGTTGCTTTCACTTTATTATCCTGTTTTATTTTGACGCTTCAACTTACTGTTTGTAATCCATATCGTAAATGAGTTTTCAAGATAAGCCTCTGATCTCCAGATTACTTCTAGGGTTTACATATAATCCAATTTCAAAGCTTTTATTTTTAGTGTCAGATGATACTTTTTTTTTTTTTTTGTTTATGTATTGAAAGGGTTAATACCATGGAAAAAAAACTTGCATACTTTCTCATTTTTCACCAAAAAATCCCTCAACCTCCTATATTTATCATGTATTTTGAAAAAAAAGTATTTAAAATGACTTGTTACATCTGTCAAAATGAGATTATATAGTTTTTTATTATTTCATTTTTTTTTTTTTTTGTAAAAAAGTGAATGTCACTTTATCAATTTTTGGCTAACGAGTCATTAGTGTAATATTTATTTATTTATATTTTTTTTGCACATATACGGGCATTTTAAACAAGTGTAGAGACATTTTTATATGTATAGCTAAGTTGGGTTGAAAAAAAAATCTGTGCCCTTTTTTATATCTTTAGAGACTAGACTTTCATATGCAAAAGTTTTACATAAAAATTAAGAAGTTTTATGATATGAACCAAAAATAGCACTTTTTTGTAACATAAAAGGTGCAATCAGCCTATGTTTGATGTGTTGTTTTCATTTACAGTGACTATTACGATGGAGTGGTATTTCAGTAACGAAGTTGAAGATCTCGTTGTTCCAAAGGATTATGAAGAAGCACAAATGATATCATCACCAGAAAGCTGGTCTCAATGGGGAATGAGTGGCTCAAAAAAGAATTTGAACTCCATGACAGGAGAAGAACTCACGTTCAATGGAGGAAAGAACTTTTATAATGAAACATCAAAATCGAACAATTCAAGCATATACATCAATGGTGGATCCCTTTTGTGGAATGATGAAGCAGATTTTCAACAATTTGTAGAGGAAGAAGCCAGAATCAATCACATGGACGACATATTCTTGTACATGCTCAACTTTTGGGATTAAGATTCTTGATTTTATGTCGTATTTTACTACTAATTTAAAAAAGAAGAGGTTGGAGTGACACAAAGTGGTCCTCACTGTCTGGGATGGTAAGAAAGTACTCGGATCCAGCGAGTTCTTTTTTTCAACTCTCTTTCTTTTCCGACTAATATGAAAATTTAATTTCTGATTCATTGCATATTTTGGGTCAAGTTCGATCCTGTTAACGCCCCTTGCAACAAACAGGATGTTCGATAAATTTCCTCTCTCATGGTTTACTTTTGGGTCTGTTTTGCAGCAGTTCATTACTTGAAGAAAATGATCCAATTGGGCCCCATGACCTAGGCAATGATGCTAACATCTTTGAGGGCGAAATGGTAAATTCTGAATATGTAGGAAGCCATGGACAAAGCTCGAAATACCTCAAAACACATGCCTTCTCTCCATCAACAGACTGGGGTAACAGTGAAGTTTCAACAACTTATCAAATGCCCAAGGTGTTTGATTTTTCTTCATTAATAGTCAACATTCATAGTCAAACATAAACATTGGAATATTACTACTTTTGCCTACTGTAACCATCAAGTTTTTATTAAATACTAGTTTGTTTGACCAGCAAAGTCGAACTCTCTTTGTTATATGTGCGCAATAACTGGTATGCTGTATCTAATATTTGTTTCTTTATCTACCTTAGGAATATACAAGCAATGAGAACATGGAAGAATCAGTATTGAGTGATCTTGAAAGGGTGACTTCACAGGTGACAATTACACGGGTGTTATTGAAATTTCAAATTTTGTATGAACACCCTTAATGAACTTTTTTTTTTCTTTTTATCAGTTCACGGACAAAACTCGAATTTGCTTTCGAGATGCTTTCTACCGACTTGCAGAAAGCTCAAAACAATCATTGAACTCATGCCAAGATGGAGAATCTACGATGACTTCTATAGATGATTCGTCGAGGTGCGTAGTTCGCTCATAACTTTTGCATGTTAAATCTTCATTCATGTAACATAGTTAGAAACCGGTGGTGCTTACAAGTACCGCATCTTTGGGTGGTTTTCATAAGAAAGTAAGATCTTTTTTCCAGTGAAGGAAAATGTTTTGACTTCTTTTGTTATAGAAAATCTGTGGTGGTGCCCCTTGTTTTAGGCTTTGATTTGAGCATATTAATAGAGGTGCCAAATTCACACGGGTCGGGTCAGGCTGGGTCAAAACAAGTAGTATTATGTGTCAGGTTTAGGGCTGGTTGGCTCACTCGTGTGGATCATTTAAATTTAAATCAAATATATATTTTAAAAATATTTTGCATGTGTATTTTAAAAATATTATTTTATGGTTATAATATATATATATATATATGTGTGTGTGTTTACGCGAGCGTGCAAAAATACAAAATTAAAAAAATAAACGAGCTGGCTTGGCTTGGCCCGTTTACATCCGTAGATGGGTTGACCCAGAAACAATTTCCTTTTCAATTTTGTTACTTGTGTTTATAATAGTTTCCGAATAAAGTGATCTAGAAAGAAGGTTTTATGGAGTAAGAATACAGTTTGTAACTCGCTTGACCTTTTTCTTTTGCGTAAAACATAACCCAAATTGACTAATATGTTGGGCTATGTCATTCAGGGCTGGAGGAACAGAATCAAAAACAAATGCTATTGATAGAACAGTAGCCAGTCTCATGTTTCATAAAAGAAATTACTATGAGGATGCACATGTCCCAATGCAGCAGCCAATTGCTTATTAAATTTAGTTTTGTGATTTATCTCTTTTTGCAGATATATCATGTATTTGGTTTGGTCTACTGTATGTATGTATGTATGTATGTATGTATGTATATATGTTGCAGTTAGGTAAATGTTTACATCTTTCATTCTTGAATGGTGTTTTGTTGTTAGGGAGATACTAGTTCGGGTTTATTCAACATCTTAGCAATCTTTTATTTGCTACCGAGCATTAGTTGCATATAGAATTGGAATCGAGAATGACCTGTTATATTTTTTTACATGGATGGTTTACGTGGTAACACCATATTTTACAGTTTTAGTCTTATGTTTTTTTTAGAAATTAGTCGGTTACGCTTATATGTCTCCATTGTTCATATAACACGGTTGGTTCTTGACGCTGACTAGCTATAATACCAACACTTCATTTCTCGCGAGTCGCAACTTTCTTTAGTTATTCTGGTTTCATACTCCTGATGGTTGTGGCTTTAACTTCACCTGATTTCGGATGGGTGCCCAAAAAAGTAGAAAAGAGGTGGGGTACATAAATTCAGGGGTGGACCTACCTCTTGAAAAGGGTAACCCCCGTTGCCCTTAACGCTCCGCCGGTAGTTTAAATTTTTGAAAAATTTGATGTTTTTTTTTTATTTTGTTACCCCTTTTTTTGAAACGATGCCCCTATAAAGTTCTTCTAGTTCTAGATCTGCCACTGCATAAATTTTATTTTTCAGGCTTCTCAATTATAAAAGGTATAATGGTTCTCTCATAAAATAATTAGCAAAGTTTTAACCTCAACCAACTTGTTACGCTTGACTGAAAATTTGGTTTTTGAAAATTTAAGACCAAAATCTTAATATGACGCTACTGAATTAGAGTCCTTGTAATTAACTTTCGATATGAAACACTTTTATAAATGATAAAAGTATAAAATAATTTAGAGGTTTTTGCGTCTGGGTCCTTGAGGTTTCATTTTTGTTATCATTTCCATCCAAATCACTAACTCAGTTAAATTTATTGTTAAGTCATGGATGATTTTGGCAATTCCCAAATCTCAGAGACAATTTTGGCAATTTACTCGTTTATTCTTTTATTTTTTTATCTTTACAACAATTTTGGCAATTTACTGTCGTAAAGGTGAAAGCCTCAACACACCTGATTTGGTGGAGATTAAGGATATAATATATGAATAAGTATTACAGGAATAGTACACAGAAAGTAAACAAACTACAGTAAGATGCTGTTTATTTTTTGAAGAAAAGCTCTTCTGGCCACTTATGTCTGCGTCGCGCAGACACGCGCAGACATTTGGATCCTGCAGCTTGTTTGTTTTCTTGAAGAGCTTCTCACCAAAAACCTTTTCCCCACCTCTTCCCTAAGCAGACATGAACCCAAGTCTTCAAACCTCTTCTCTCTGCCATTCAAAACAGACCACCACCACCACATCTTCTCTGCATCACCTCCACCACCACATCTCCGCCACCACCTCCACCCCTATGTTCACCCATCTCCTCCACCGACAAAACCCCCTCACCCATCTCGGCTTCCGGTCATCTGGTTCTCTGGCGGTTCATTCCGTCGACAAATCACACCCCACCTTCTCCCTTCAAATCAATGAACGGCTGGACACCATCACCCCCATTTGGTGGCGGCGGCGACGGTACAGAGAGGCGGAGAGAGAGATGCAAGAGAGAGAGAGAGAGACCGAGGAGGTAGATGTTCAGTTCCGCCCGAAACCCTAACGCACCACCTCCACCACCATCACCACTACATAACCACCTCCACCAACACCGCAACACCACCTCTGATGTTGAGTTGTTTTGTCAGATCTGATGGTTTAGATGGTACAGATCTGATGTTGAGTTGTTTTGTTTAGAGAGAGAAAATTAAAGGGTAGGTGGTGGTGGTGGAAGGATGTCGGCAGTGGGGGTGGGACGGTGGTGGTGGACGGATCTCGGCAGTGGGGGTGGGACGGTGGTGGTGGACTGTGATTTTGGTGGGGATGAAGGCAGAGAGAGAGGAGTGTACTGTGTTGTGTGTGTTGTGAGAAGAGAAATAGGTTTTTGCAGAAGTAAAAAAACAAACACTCTTCTCCTTGCACACTGCAGAGGTTTGGTCCACCTCTTCTGACAGATGTCTGCAGATGTGGTCCGCAGACTGCAGACGTTTTACCTCTGAAAAAACAAACAACACCTAAGTGTACAAGCTATGTTACGTTACTAAAGTAATTCTAATATCCCCTAGGACAAAATGGTGGTGGTCCGAGACGAAGCATAGCACGAAAGTACTCAGATTGCGGTTTTAATGTGTTTGGCTCATTTATGAGAGACCGGATTCTAGGTCATAAATAGGGCAATTCGATTATTACATAATAACGTGGGCCTATTAGGTGGTAAAGCGTGAAATTCTCTTAATAAGCGAGTTATCCAAACAATTTTAACTGTTGTGTTACAATGGCTTCGTACTCAAATTCCTAGCTGGAACGAGAGACATTTAGTCATTTCTTAGCATTCCATGAGACAAGTTACCACCAAGGAAGATGAAGTAACCATAAGCCGGGATCTACGGGTCTTAATACACTGAGCCAATCAACATCAGATTAACCAAGAATAGTAGCGCTGTTCGGCTTGGTAAACAATAAACCATAAGAGAGAGTTCCTTCAACATAACGAAGAATACTTTCGACACACCGAAGATGAGAAACAACCGGTTCCTGTAGAAATTGTCTACGTTGATTCATTGCATATGAAATGTCTGGTCATGTAATAGTCAAATACTGCAATACTCCAACAAGTGAACAATAAAGGGTTGGATCCTTAAAAGGATTACCTCTTGTGGTGACGACTCATGGGGAGTGAGGGGGTAAGGTCCCAAAAACCTCGCTTCGAGTACCTGGGACCATACCACAACCTCATCTTTCTAACCTTCTTTAAACCTTGCGCGGCCGCGCACTGGTCCTACAAAGAAAGTTCAGAAGGGAAACAACAAGCAGCACCTACGCGCCGAAAGGAAACTGACGAATCCTTGCGCCTATCTCCATAAAATATAAAGGATAAAAGTCCTGATAAGCACTCCCGCATAAATAATATCCAGACTTGGATATTATTCACTTCACTGATACCACACAGTAAAGAGCCACACAGGATTACAGCTGTAATCTTCTAGAAAGCTCCATCGTGCACCACCAGACAGTTATAACCGTCTGGCCACGTGTCATCTGATGGCACGGAATTGAAGAGAGGTCTTCATTTGCCCACTGTCCACGTGGCAATACCCCAACCGTTGATCAAAGATCGCAATCCGTGTGCTCTCACATTCGTTAAGTGATTAACGGGGGGGGGGGGGATAACCGCCTACGGAATTAGCATTTTTCGTCAATGTTTCATCAACAGGATTTCCCGCCCAAACTTCGGCTATAAATAGAAGAATAATTCAGGTATAATCTTCAAGTTACATTCACTTCACTTACCCTCCTTCTTCTTCATAAAACCTGTACTTATTCTCACGCCGGAGGGTGGTCACGGAGAGAACCCCCATTCTCCCCGTGACGAGTCTAACGATGGTTGTTTTGCAGTTACTGTGAAGAGAAGAAGATCTACCACTCACGAACCGAATGAGGAGAAACCAACCCTTTTATGCAGAACCGAACCCCCTGGTTTAGTTGATTCCGGTCAATTAACCAGTGTTTCTTCAGGGAGCGAGTGACATATGCACAGGTCTAGAATTTAGTGTATCGGCTCGCTCACGGGTGTCTTGTGCATACTTTAACTAATTAGGAAACAAGCCATCATTGGTGTATGTCACCTCAAGACCAAAAAGATAATTAAAGATCTCCAAGATCTTTGATTGCAAACTCATTATTTAATCAAGAGATAATAAAGCAATGACGTGTTCTTGGTTGCCAATTAAAATTAAGCCATTAGCATAAACTAACAAAGCATGATGTAAGAATCTTGTTTGAAGACAAAAAGAGAAGTGCCATTTTAGTTACAAGTAAAGCCATCATGTTGAAGAAAATTGCTCCACCACTAAAACCAAGCATGTTGGTGTTTGTTTAAGACCATACAAGGCTTTATTTAAGCGACATACATGATTAGGAAACTCTGAATGAGCAAAACCAGATGGTTGTTTCATATAAACAATTTCACTAAGATATCCATGCAAGAATCAATTTTTAAACTTACGAAAAACCCTAATTTCTCTCTCTAGCAATGGCGATTTTGGTTCTTCTTTCAACCTTTGATTTTTCTTCTTGAATTTCGTATAACAGTCTGATCATCGGAGTATTGATTTATTAATACTCTGATTCGAACTAGTTAGCGAAAAGATTGAGTTGAATCTAGGGTTTTCTTTCTTGTTTTTTCGTCTTGCTGGATTAGGGTTTTTGTGTGTCGCTAGGGTTTTTTGTGTTGGTTGTTTCTTCTTGGCTACGAGTTTCTTGGCTGCATGATTCGTTTTCTTACGTGTTAATGGAGAGAGTTGATGTGTCTGATGGGGATGGGTTTTTTTATTCGAATGAGGAGGCGGAAACAACACCTGGAACAGCTCCGATTAAGGGTATTAGTCTTCGGGTTACAAATATTGAAGGGAATGCATTCATGCCAAAGAGAGGTATGTTCCATACTGATAATGTGTCGGTCATTGATGGATTGCTGAATATATCCAAACCTGTTGATCTTGAATACAAAGGGGGTTATGGTGGGGATGGTGCGACGGCTGCAAACCAACCTCATGCAAACCCTAAAAGTCACGTTGGCCATATTGGATGTAACACCCGAAAATTTTAAAAACAAAAATGTAATAACCCTCATTAAAAACTATTATTTCTTATGATTATAGTCCAATAGGAAACCTTAATTAAGACACCCAAGTGATTCTGCACAAACCCTAAGATTTTCAGAATTTTCAGAATCAGGATTAGGGCCCCTAAAACTCAGGGGGGGTATTTTCTACTTGATGATTATCTTACATAACTTGCGGACGAAGTAGAATTTTAAGAAAATGTTGACTCAGCTAGGCTAGTCCCACGCGTGGCAAACCTATAGTGAAAACATGTCCCTTACGCATCGTAGGGGTTTAAAGCCTACGATACGCAGGCTTGATAGAGTCCCATACGCATCGTAGGGATTATAGTGCTACGATGCGCAGGGCTGGACAAAATTCAGCTATAAATAGAGGACATTGGCATTCGAATTCTGGTGTTCAGTCGACGAAGAAATTCGCTCTAGGCACCGAGTTATCGTCTGTTCACCACAATCAACACACACGAAACACTAATTAAGTATAGCAGGGTGCTGCAAAACAGGGTATTAACTCGATCGCTATTACGATTCATTATCCGATCGATCAATGTACTCAATGGATGTTTAAGTGCTGCCCACATTAGGGTGATGCTTTGTCATTAATCGTGATTTCGACTGGATGTTGAGTGCCACCCGAATACGGGGAATACTCTGTCCTTCGTTGTGAATCCGATGGATGTTTAAGCATAGCACTTTGTCATTCGTTGTGAGGGTTGATCTCATGAGTTATCGTAAATGCTGTATTAAGTTACTTACCTAGTTTGTGTGCAAATTAGGTTAAGAGGATAATCAATAGGCTAAACTCTGCCCGTATAAATCTACAATTGAAAACAAGGTAGCATCACTTGGAAATTTTAAGGTACGGATAGACTCCTTTCTTTCGATTTACGTCGTTTGAATATAAGATTCCTGATTTTAAATTCCGTATTAAGATTAAGTTATGAAATAAGTTATAAGTTCAGTACGGATAGACTCCTTTCTTTCGATTTACGTCGTTTGAATATAAGATTCCTGATTTTAAATTCCGTATTAAGATTAAGTTATGAAATAAGTTATAAGTTCTGTACGGATAGACTCCTTTCTTTCGATTTACGTCATTTGGATATAAGTATATCATTACTGGTTTTAAATTCCGTATTAAGATTAAGTTATGAAATAAGTTATAAATTCCATACGGATAGAATTCCTTTCTTTCGATTTATGTCCGTTGGGTACGGATAGAATCTTTTCTTTCGATTTATGTCGTTTTGATACAAGTATATCATTCCTGATTTTAAATTCCGTATTAAGATTAAGTTATGAAATAAGTTATAAGTTCCGTACGGATAGAATTCCTTTCTCTCGATTTATGTCCGTTGGGTACGGATAGACTCCTGTCTTTCGATTTACGTCGTTTGGATATAGGTATATCATTCATGATTTTAAATTCCGTATTAAGATTAAGTTATGAAATAAGTTATAAGTTCCGTACAGATAGAATTCCTTTCTTTCGATTTATGTCCGTTGGGTACGGATCGAATCCTTTCTTTTTGATTTATGTCGTTTTGATACAAGTATATCATTCATGATTTTAAATTCCGTATTAAGATTAAGTTAGGAAATATGTGTTGGAAGTTACAAACATTTTGAAAAAGGTTTTATTTTACATCAGTTATTTAGAAAATGGTTTATGAAAAATATTCTTTTCATATTTACAAGTATACATGTTTGTTAGTTAATTGTTTATAAATTTACAAATCAAAATTCATACTCTAGTGGTTCTTTATTAACGAGTCAAGGTTTTATCTTGTTCGTTTAATAAACCACATTTTTGGGGACGAAATTGTCAAGATAGGATTGATATCCATACCTTGGTGACTGGTTCCACTCTTAGATTTTAATCTCGCCAAAGATTCGTATTTTCAATCAAATTATTATAAACTCATTAAATTCGTACACTCCTCACGTCTTTGATTATCGATTCCTTTGACAGTCCGTTCGATTCCTATTTCTAAACTTTGGATTTAGCTTTCATGTCATGCGATAGTTTTCTGTTAAGTTGTACTCATTATCGCATGTTCCAATATATGTTCCGTTTTATTATGAAAATAAGTTTTATAAGTTATGTGAATAAGATTCTTTGTACTCTGTTACCCTGAGTGTCGCTTCTCGTGGAGTGTCCCACGAGCATGTTGTTGTGGCATCAACCTCATGTGCTCCACCCGTGACGGAGAGATCAGTTCACGGCGTCTCTTAAGTACAAGTGTGGTACATATAAGTTATTAGGAGGCGTATGGATCGATCCTAGGATTTAAGTTATAAGGAGATGGATAACGGGTATGCCAACTCGCCATTTCGTGTGATAAGTATGCAGGAGTAGCTACCTGCGTATTGTCACGTTTTAAGTTTGGCTCATGGGTACCTCCGTATGATATGATTATGAAATTATGTTACTTTAAAAAAAATAAGCTTTTATTTTCCTCTATCCGCGCACTGGGCAAAACTTTTCAAAATTTTGCTCAGACGTACGTTTTTGTGTTTTCTTCTTTACGTCAGGTGATCAAGACAATCTGGGACGGGATTTGGAAGAGTGCTCGAGTGTTTGAAAAAGACGGTAGAAATAATTGTACTGGATTAGATATCCTTCATTAAGTTGTAAAGCCTTGTAATACATTTAAGTATAAATGGAATTATGTTTTTTTGATCTGACTCCGTAATAGTGACACGTCAGCCCTTCCGGGCTGGGGTGTTACATTGGAAGTAGTTCGGACCCGATTGTTACAGGGATGGGAAACACAGTCAAGCCTCAATCGTTTGCTAAAGTGGTTCAAAATAGAAAGGAGACGGTGAAGGTTAACTTTAGACGTATGGAGGCTGCGGAGCATATGGAGGGTGTTGATGTTGTTATCCCAGTAGCTTCGGTAAAGCAGGTGAACGAGAGATTTGCTAATACTCTCTATGGATATTTTCTGGGTAAACGGCTTGCTTTTCCAGTCGTTGAATACTTTGCAAAGAGTCAATGGGCGAAATATGGACTTGTAAAATTGATGATGAATGCTAGAGGGTTCTTCTTCTTCAAGTTTAAGACAAAAAAAAGGATGGAACAAGTGTTGGAAGATGGCCCGTGGATGATTCGTAATGTCCCGATAATTCGTAATGAATGGTCCTCTTCAGTTAACTTGATTAAAGAAGATATCACGGCGATTCCGGTATGGGTAAAAATGCATGATGTTCCGCTGGCAGCATTCACGGAGGATGGACTTAGCTTATTGGCTTCTAAGGTTGGAGTCCCTAAGATGTTAGACTCTTATATTGCTTCTATGTGTACTGATTCATGGGGGAGAAGTAGTTTTGCTAGGGCCCTTATTGAAGTGCAGGCCGAGACTGAATTGAAAAGAAGTGTTACAGTTGTTGTTCCGTCGCTTGAAGGTAATGGGTTCTCAAAAGCTGAAGATAAAGTTGAGTATGATTGGGAGCCGTTAAGGTGTACTACATGCTGCGTTTTTGGACATGAGGATACTTCATGCCCAAAAAAGCCTAAGACTTCGGTTCCGGATGAGAAAAAGGTGGATGCAGACGGTTATCAGGAAGTTAAAGGAAAGAATAAAAAAGGTGGCCAGCAAGGAGTTCAACTAAAAAGTCAGAAATCGAAGCTGGTGTATTGTCCGATTCAGAAGAAAATCACTAGTGGGAATTCGTCTTCTCAGGTTAATTCGTCTAATCCGTTTGACGTTCTGCAAACGGAGGATACGGTTGGTCAACAACAAAACCCTATTCGTATCCCAAGTGGTAATCCAGTAGCGAGGAATAAGGAGGATAAAAAGGATGGGTATGAGGAAATTATCGATCAAGGGGTCGCTGTGGATGAGTTACTTGCTGAAATTCCTAATTTTTTAGATAAGAAGCTAGGTGCTGATGGTTCTGAGGGTGCAAGCACACCCGGTGAAGCTGGTTTACATGGGTAGCATTGCTGCATGGAATATTAGGGGATTGAACCGGCCCCTGAAATAGAAAGAGGTTCGGCAGGTTGTTAATGAAAATCATCTTCAGGTTTGTGCTATTATGGAAACTCATGTTGATGCGTCCAATGTTTCAAATGTTTGTAAAAAAGTTTGTCGGTCATGGAGTTGGGCTTCGAATGCTGGATCTTGTTCTAAAGGAACACGTATCATGATAGGATGGGATGCTAATATGGTAGACGTTATGGTTTTATCGCAAACCGATCAAGTTATACATACTCAGATTGTATTCAAGATTGATCATAAAACGTTGTTTTGTTCTTTTGTATATGCTGACAACCACTATAAGATCCGTCGGGAACTCTGGAATAATCTGTCCTTACATCACTCTTTTATGAAAGATAATCCTTGGGTAATAATGGGTGACTTTAACTCATCATTGTTCTTGGAAGACTCTCTAACTGGTTCGTCTATGGGCAGTAGTGGTATGAGGGAATTTAAGGATTGTGTCAATAATACTGAAGTGTTTGATATTAACAGCTCGGGATTACACTATACTTGGACGAATAAACAAAAAAAAGCAAAGTGCGGTTTTTAAGAAGATCGACAGGATTCTTGGGAATACCCCATTTATCGATGTGTTTCCTTCGGCAGCTGCTTGTTTCCATCCTTATCGTATCTCCGATCATTCTCCTTGTATTCTGGTTCTACCGAATATTACAAGGGATAAGCCTAAACCATTCAAATTCGTTAATCTTTTGGCGGATAAGGAGGGTTTTTTAGATGAAGTTACTCGGGTTTGGAGCTCGGAGGTGCAAGGGTTCCGAATGTTCCAAGTTGTGATGAAACTGAAAGCTTTGAAGTCCCCGTTACGTAAACTTCTTCATAAACAAGGGAATATTCATGAAAAGGTAAAGGTTGTCAGACAGAGTTTAGATGACTGTCAACGGGCTATTGATGTGGATCCCTTAAATACGAATTTAGTGGAGCAGCATACGCAGTTACTTAAAGATTACATGGTGGCCATCCGTGATGAAGCTTTATTCTTACAACAAAAATCCAAGGTTGAATGGCTTGCTCTTGGTGATATGAATACCAGGTTTTTTCATAATGTTGTCAAAGCGAGGAACCACCGAAGTAGAATCTATTCTATTAGGGACGCCAATGGTACTTTGTTCGAAGGGGGGCTGGTGCCGCAAGCATTAGTCGATCATTATTCGAGGTTCTTTGGTGGTGTGGGTAATATTAGTAAGGTTCCTACTCCGGGTCTCTTTACTAATGTTTTATCTACTTCGAAAGCGGAACACATGGTTCGAGAGGTTACTGATGATGAAATAAAAAAGGTGATGTTTTCTATTGCTGGGAATAAAGCTCCTGGTCCGGATGGGTATACTTCTATCTTTTTTTAAAAGGGCGTGGCATATTGTTGGGGTTGATGTCTGTAGCGCTATAAAGGATTTCTTTCTCAATGGAAGATTACTTCAACAGCTTAATCATACCATTATTTCTCTGATTCTGAAAGTGAGTACTCCGTTGCTTGTTTCTGATTATCGTCCGATTTCTTGCTGTAACACGGTGTATAAATGCATTAGCAAGATCATCTCTAATCGGATTAAAGAGGGATTGGCTGATATTGTTAGTATAAATCAGTCTGCGTTTGTGCCAGGGAGACAGATATCTGATAATATCCTCTTAACCCAGGAGCTTATGCATAATTATCACCGTAATGTAGGTCCTCCTATATGTGCATTCAAAGTGGATATCCAGAAGGCCTATGATACGGTGGAGTGGAGTTTTCTTGAAAAAACTTTGGTGGGTTTCGGCTTTCATGGGAAGATGGTTAAATGGATCATGGCATGTGTCACATCCACTTCGTTCTCATTGGCAATCAATGGGAACTTGCATGGTTACTTTAAAGGTAGACGAGGATTGCGGCAAGGGGATCCCATGTCTCCATACTTGTTCACGATTGTTATGGAGGTGCTCACTCTCATATTACATAGCCAAGTTGCAAATTATGAGGCTTTCAGGTATCATAGCAAGTGTGAGAAGCAAGAGTTTATTAATTTATGTTTTGCGGATGATTTATTTTTGTTTTCTCGGGGCGATCAACGGTCAGTGAAAGTTATTATGGATGCTCTTAATTTATTCAAGGATATGTCTGGTCTGGTGCCGAGTATGGGTAAAAGTACGGTTTTCTTTGGTAATGTGGTGGAGCCGATTAAAAATAGTATTCGAGCCATTATGCCGTTTGATGAAGGGGTTCTTCCTGTTCGGTATTTAGGTGTGCCTCTCATTTCCTCTAGACTTCAATACAAGGATTGCAAGAAACTGGTTAAGAGTATGGAGACCAGGATCATGGATTGGAGGAATAAGTTTTTATCGTTTGCAGGTAGACTTCAATTGATTCGCTCGGTGCTTTCGTCTATGCACATTTATTGGGCGTCAGTGTTTATCCTTCCTAAACGTATTATTAAAGAGCTTGAAGATAGGATGAAACGGTTCTTGTGGGCTCAAGGGGACGACATTAGAGGGAAAGCAAAAGTTAAATGGAAATCGATGTGTATGCCTAAGCATGAGGGTGGGTTGGGGATTCGGAGACTTGGAGATATGAACAATGCGTTGATGACTGTTCACATATGGAGTGTCCTAACTCATAGGGAATCCTTATGGGTTAAATGGATCCACTCTTATCGTCTTCAAGGTAGATCGTTTTGGGATGTACCGGTGAAAAGTAACATCACATGGAGTTGGAGGAAAATGCTAGGCCTGAGACCTCTTATTAGATGCCATGTATGGTCGGAAGTGAGTGATGGGAAGAATACGTTTGCCTGGTTTGATAAATGGGATGATGTTTGTCCTCTTCATTCTTTTCTTACTCCTAGACTAATTTCGAATGCTGGGTTTCGCATGGAGTCTACTTTGTTCGATCTGTTCGGCCAAGAGGGGTGGCATTGGCCGAGTATGTGGATTAATCATTTCCCGGCTCTAACACTGATGCGTGATATTGAGTTGGATATGTCTAAGCATGATAAGCTAGTGTGGAAGGACTGGACGGGGACCGTAACTGATTTTGGTACCTCCACGGTGTGGGATGTTATTCGTGCTACTCAGAATGAAGTCCATTGGTCAAAGATGGTTTGGTTTTCGCAAGCTATTCCTAAACACTCATTTATAATATGGTTGATTATCAATAAAAAGCTGAAGACGCAAGATGTTATGATGAGATGGAATACTTCGGGTAACATGAACGTTAACCTTATGTGCTGCTCGTTGTGTACTTCAGGCCCGGACTCTCATGACCATTTGTTTTTTGAGTGTTGCTATGCTTCTAAAGTTTGGGATGGTGTCAAAGGCAGAGCGGGTATGGAAGCTAGTTCTAATAGATGGAGTGATATTTTTGACTTTGTAGTGGGAATAGCGGATTCGAAGAAGGCTCGGCATGTCATTGCCAAGCTTGTGGTGTGCGCTTCAGCTTACTTTATTTGGAATGAGCGAAATAGGAGATTATTTTCGAAGCATCGAAGAAGTCAGGAGCAGCTGGTTGATGTTATTCTTTCTACAGTTCGGTTGAAGCTTCAATCGATGAAGTTCAAGCAGTCAGTTCATACTGATAGGATCTTGCAAGAATGGGCGCTTCCAAGGGGTCTGTTACTTGCGGATGACGATTGTGGCTGATTTTATTTTGTTAGTGATTTTAGTTTGTAATCTTAGTTGACTGGTGTGTTAGTTTTGCGTTGTTGGTCGCTTGTTAACTCTCGTTAGGTATGTCTTTCGAGAGAACTGGGGTGTGTTTTTGCGCCCCACTTGTTTTTATGTTTTGGTTGGTATAATATTCACCGGGGTAACCCTTTACCGAAAAAAAGAATCAATTTTTGACATAAAGGTGATTAAGCTTCCAATTATTAATAGTGGAAAGAGATATAACAATGAGTATGGTATATGTCTTGACAACGAGACTACATATATATGTGGGTAATCCTGTGTTACAAGTTTTGCTTTAAAACGTTCATCTGAGTTGTATTTGGTTAAAGAAAAAATCTATTTAAAACCAACACTTGATACAACAACTAAAAAAATATCAAAAGAAATAGTCGTGATATCAATCAAAATGAATTGAATAAAGTTGTGATATAGACACACCGCCTGACCCTGAGGCTGAACTAAAACTAAAGTCCCACCTCCCAGAAAATATTGGGGGCAATGAGGAGTTTGTTAGGGTTTCGTCCACCCCACTTCTCTGAGGTATACTCGTCTTCTTTTTTCTTCTCTTTACTTTGTTACTATTATTATTAGGTTTGTTTGTTTGTTTATGTATGGGTATGCAACAGGAGGAGGCCTGGCTTCCTGCGTGGCTTCAGCCTTCCACCATCTCTCCTTATTCTTCTTCTTCTGCTCAGGTGAATATGACTCTCATACGCTTCGTTATTGCTACACCATTCCGTTTCTTTCTTTTTTCAAGAAGATACCCAACAATTTATGTTGAAAAAAGTAGACGAGGGGGCCGGGCACTTGTTCAATTTAAAAGTGGAATAATAATGATATCACACACTTACTAATAATAATAGTTGACAAGTTACTTATTGACACGGCTGGCTGGCTCGCAATCCTCCCACGGGCCACGCCACAAGGCGGCGGCGGCGGCTTATATGATGGTTGTTGTTTCATCTGTTTGTCTAAATGAATGATTTTTTTCTCTTAACCAGGAAATTCAACAAATCACCACAGGAGGAAATGGGCATGATGGCACCCTCCATTTGTTCTTATCTGGGGATCACAATTCGCCCATGAATTTTCCTTCATCTTCTACCAATGTAAGCAAGCAGCATTCCAATAAACACTCCATTACATTTTTCAGATGAATCCTAACTCTAGATTTATATGATACCTGTCACTTCCTCTCTAACTAAGAGTTTGATCTCACTTCTCAGCATCAAGTTCAATATCATCTTCATCTGTCCTCAAATGAAGAAGAATCTCTCAGTAGATCTCAAGCAGATAATAAATCTGAACCTCTCCTGGTACAGCAGCCAGAGGCTAGAGTTATCCCACAGGAGAAGGAGGGTGCGCTTCCAAGCCAACAGAAGGGCGATTTTGAAATTGCACATCCCAAATCTCCCAGCTTCAAGGAGAGATGTAGAAAAGTTGACATCAGTGATGCAATTGAACTAGCTGTTGCAGCATCAGAAGCATTAACCATACACAAGCTGTTCAAAGATGAACTTTTGGTTGCCTCATCTGTACTTGAAGCTGCAATACGCCTAAAACAGGCACGTTTGGAGAACCTCAGTAACTCAATTGAGTCAAGTAACGAGGTTGACTTTGACTTTCTTTCAGATGTGGATGACTTGACCATGGCAGACGCATATGAAGACGTGGGCTTGACTCTTGATCTGACTGGTTACGGTTCTCTATCTATTGTTAACGATAGTTTTGCCTCTGAAAATTATATATCTAATGCCAAACACAAGGGCAATGAGTGTGGTGGTCCACACAATGATTCTGATTCCATTTCCCCAAAACAGGTTTACAATGCCAATATATTATCAAAGGGCCCTATATTGGAATCTTGTGAATGTGTTACAGGCAAGGAAAACTTTGATTATGAATTATTAGGTACAGAGAATGCTAATCTGGCATCTGATGTTGATCCTGTGTTTAATTGTTTGGTTGAGCAATGTGCACCAGAGGTGAGTTAATGATGCTCTAGCAGATTTAGCATATACTATATTAACGTGGCAATTAGTTATGAAATTCATGATGATTAGCAGGTTGACTTGCAGAGGGAGGGCTTTTCAATGACACCATCTCATACCAATTCAAGATCTAATGGTAGTATGTTGTCTTCTTGCATTTTCTTCTATTTTTGGATATATGCTGCAGTTAGGGGCGTAAACAAACCCGAGCTTGAGCCTGTCTCGTGAAAAGTTTTTCAAGCTCGAGTTTGACTCGTTTATATTTTTATTATTTACCTATATAATTACCTTTATATGTATTAATGATTTATAATTTTATATTTAGCATAATATATATCATTTAGTTATTTTTATCATGATTACGTAAGCGCATTCACATTGGAATCCCTATACCATCTCCAATGTTATAAGTTAAGGAACATTTTAAGGTTTTCATCTATTTTTGCACCCCATCCGCTTCTTTAAAATAAATTGAATAGTGATTCCACACACACACACACACACACACACACACACACACACACATATATATATATATATATATATATATATATATATATATATATATATATATATATATAGGGCATGTTTGGCTAAGCTTTTTGAAACAACTTATTGACTTATTGGCTTTTTGAAAAGTTATAAGCTCTAAAATGGTGTTTGGCAATGAGGGTGTATGTGAGGGGAAAAGTGACTTTTCCAAAAAGTCACTCCATACCGACTTTTCCAAAAAGCCAATAAGTTGTTTTCAAAAAGCTTAGCCAAACATGCCCATATTTGGAATTACTATTCACTCCATGTATCTATTCCATATTTTTTTCGTGAGTGGTTGTGAGTTGAAGAAAGAGAAAAATAAAGAAGTGATTCTTTAATTGAATAGAGGTAGATATGAGGAACCAGATGTAGGAGGTTTTTAAAAGTTGAACAAGTTTTTTGTGTGTTTTTTAGTTAAATTATATAATAAAGATGAGAATTCCATAGTGAATGTTCTGACATAGTGACATATATCTTTTGTGTTAAATAAAAATTATTATGTATTTATAAATAAGCAGCTTTTTTGGGCTCGCGAGACTAGCCAAGCTCGGTATATGAAGCTTGGGCTTGTTTATTAAACGAAATTATTTTAGGCTCAAGCTCATTTAAGCTCGGCTCAGTTTGAGCTTTTAGCGAGGCAATCTCGAGTAGGTCACAAGCGGCGCGTCTCATAAACACCTTTTATTGATTCTTACACTCTAAATTTTCTTTTTCATGTATGTCTAGGGATTTGTGTTGTATTTTAATTCTGCCTTTTAATTGTTGTTTTATAGAAAGACAAGATAAGATGACAAACTTGGTTCCGGACAGATTTCAAAGCCGCTGGTTTGGTGGTTGGACATGGAAGGTGAGTATTGCTCTGGGAACATTGTCTCATCACTTATGTGTGCACTCCTATTAGGTTTGTGGGTTGGTTCGGTTTTGATTCTTATATGATCCATACCAATTCAATAGATTAAGTGGATCATGATCCGCTCATCATTTTTTTTTTATCATGGCTCTTAGAAATACTGAAACTGCCTTCTACTAACTAATTTGGGCCTAGTTTTGGGAATCATATTATCACAAAACTGAACTAATTGAGATCATTTTTGCTTGTGTTCAGAACGAAGTAAGCATTCCTGTGGTTACAGATGATAATAATAAAAGACGTGTTCCTGAACCATTTGCTAATGAAACGAGTTATCTATCAGAATCTGCTCCAGACATGAGTTCCTGCATGCAGAGACAAGATAAAGACAAAACTGTTTCTCAATCAAGCGCAGCTCCTCAACATGCGTACGAGAAAGCTAATGATAACGGGAATTTGATTTCTGATGATGTGGCAGTTTCTCCCATGGACCCTTTGTGTTCTGTTGTTCCTTGCAGCTTTACCTTGGATAATGTTGTATCTCAGAATTCCCAACACCAGGAGCATCTGGGCCCCACGGTTGAACCTAATCTGGATAATTTACAAGTTAATGGTGACAGTTGGCCCACTATACACAGGCAGGTGGCATCCCTGAAAACTTACAGCATGCTTCATCCAAGGTGTGAGCCATATGTGGACAAAGAACACACGTCTTCATTTGAACATAATCAGACTGCAGCAGCATTGACAAGTCATAGGGAGAAGGAGAATGCCAAGGTTTCCCGAAAAGTAGAGTCTATAGTTCCAAGAAGAAAACGTGTCCGTTTTTCAGAAACCGAAATCTGTTACCCACAGGTAAAAAAATTCCGAAAAACACCACAAAACCGACTCAAAGATCCTTTAGTTGCAAGTAGAATTTGCAGACGAAGTAAATCTAGACCATGTGACAAAGATAACAAGACGTTACTCCAAGATCTTACCTTCTTACTTACGGGATTTTCTGTGAAGAAGCATAAACAAATCAAGATTTTAATTCAGAATAATGGTGGGCTAGTTTTAGATGATATTCCTTCTCCTTCAACATCAAGAAAAAAGAGATGCTCAAAGCTTCCTCTTATTTTGTGTCCCAAAAAGCTTCTGACAACCAAGTTCTTGTATGGATGTGCAATTAATGCAGGTATTCTTGAAATAACATGGCTGTTTGATTCAGTTGATAAGGGTTTGATTTTACCACATCAGAGATACAAGATTTTAAACGATCGATCAAACGAAAACCATCTAATCTTTGACAATATTGCCATCATGCTTCATGGAAAACAAGATTTCTGCAGCAAAATGGGAAAAGTTATAAAGCATGGAGGCGGGTCTGTTTTCAAAACATTCCATTGGTTGGTCAAGAGCCTTGATTCTAAAAAGGTATCAGCGGGGGTTATCGTCATGGAGGACGAAAACAGCATTTCACGTCAGTTGAAACAATGTGCATTAGAGCAAAAAGTTCCTGTGATGCCCTTCAATTGGATCATAAACAGCTTATATGCAGGAAGGTTGCTTCCTTCACCACAACTTAAACTTCCAGGCAACCTGATTCATGTCGAATCAAGTGAAGAAATATAAATGTATGTTATCTTCTCTCGACTGTTAATTGATGTTGTTGTATAGTTAAGGGATCGATTATTGTATAACATTTTATCAACTTATAATATTGTTAAATTATGTGTAAGAAGCACACAAACACGCTATGAAAAAGAGGGAGCGGCGCTTTACTTTGGCACATGAGGTTGTGGGTTTGGCTAGGTAACATGATAGAAATGTATGGTTTAATTCAGAAGGGGGAAGGTTTTCCAGGCTACAGACGGTAGAAGAGAGGGATTACATTTCCTCTCTCAAATCGCATCTTGGCTACAGATACAACAGGGAATACTTGTAAGTTGTATCACCCTATACATGCTATTTTATTTATAGAATAAGAAATATTGCTACTAGTCTACTCTAGTCTAGTGAGACTTAAACCCAAGACCTCCCATCCCAAGCTCTTTATAGGTTTTGCTTGCCTTTGCCAGTGGATCTCACCCCATTGGTAGAAAATTAGTATTTATATTAGTAATATTACAATTTCCAACTTAAATGAGCAATAATTTGACTCTTCTTTTTTTTGTCTTTTTGTTACATTGACACTTACAACCTTTTACCTTCTTGTAATTGAGTTTACATGTTTATTTTTATGTACGTGTCGATTTAAATTCAAGTTGATTTACGTTTCGTCGTAAATTTTTCCCGGAAATAAGTTGGATCAAGTATAATATGTTATGATGTTTATTATTACGTACGTTTTTTCAATTGGTCTACGTTTTGACGTATTTTTTTCCTTGAAATGAGTCGGCTCAAATATAATACATTTTGTGCTTTTTTTTATGTACATTTTCAATTGGTCTACGTTATGACGTAAATTTTGTTCAGAAATGAGTCGGCTAAAATATAACACTTTTCATTAGACGGTATAAATTAGAGCCACTTTACGTTTCGACACCACCACAACGCGTTGTACCATTTTTTAACTTACAAAAACACTATTTCCTTGCGTGCTTATTTTTATGTACGTTTTAAGTTGGTCTACGTTTTGACGTTTTTTTTTTTTTTCCTAAAACAGTCAGGTCAAATATAATACTTTCCTTTAGATGGTATACATTCGAGGTATTTTACGTTTTAATGCAACTGCAACGCGCGAGGCAATTTATTAGTTATGTAACAACATGCATTGAAAACGTGTGGCAATTTTATTAAAACAAAGCACAAATATATGGTCTTACCGATCTTTACCTTCATAAGCTGGTACCGAGCATTTTCGTCACCGGTACCCAATTTTAACAATTTTTGGTACCGGTACCCAGATCATCCATACTTCACATGGATTACGCACCTTCTGTCTCCTCCCCTCTCACAAAAGGGGCAAGGGCTTGCCACATGCGGTTTGAATGTAAAGTTTGAATTATTAAAGGTATATAATGAATTTGGTAACACTATGGACTCCAAGATGTTAGAATTATTAATTAATTTTAATGAATTTGGGAACACCATAAACACCAAACTGTTATCTATGTGACACAAAAACGATTAATTGAACGAGACAGATCTAAAAAAGACTAGTAAAATGCCAGATAGTTATTGAATCTAACTAAACGCTAAAAAAATCTTAAACGCCAAAAGTGAAGCAGTATTGTGACACACGAAAATGGAAAAGGGAAGATAAAAAGACAAACAAAGCCCCTCTGCCCTGATAATATTGCGCGCAACGTGTTCGACCAGGATCCGTTCTCACACTTTAGGGCGTTCTCTCCTGATCCCGTTTCTATATATGTATATGTAGGGTGAGGTTCCTATAAAAATGACTTTTTTTGTGAGAAGGCATAGAAATTGATACGCAGGCATCATGTTTTGAACTTAGGCATATGTTTCTGCTTTAAGAAAACAAGGTTTTAATTATGCTTTTGATATTGTTAATGGTAGCATATCTGCATTTTTTAATGGTTTGTTCTATTTTGAGGCTAAGCCTCACACTGCTGTTTATGAAATAGATACTTTTAACAAAAGATCAAATAATATTGTATGCTCTCTTTCTTCTAAACGTGTTAAAACTAGCGTTAATGAACCTGAACCTGAGAGGATTCAGGAATCTGATGTAACACCAGGCGTCCACAGAAGTACGAGGGATCGCAATGAACCTAATAGGTATACGCCTGATAGTTGATCAAGAAGAGCCCTCAACCTACAAAGCTGCGATTTCAGGTAACGAATCTTAAAAATGGCTTGAAGCCATGGGCGCTGAGATGCAATCCATGTATGACAACCAAGTTTGGGATTTGGTTGAACTTCCTCCCGAATGTCGGATTATATGAACTAAATGGGTTTTCAAGTTGAAAACAAACATGGATGGAAACGTACAAACCTATAAGGATTGGTTGGTTGCTAAAGGTTTTATTGAGACTCAATGAGTTGATTATGGGGAAACCTTCTCGCCAATAGCCATGCTTAAGTTTATTAGGATTCTACTTGCCATGGCCGCGTATTATGACTACGAGATATAACAAAAGGATGTCAAAACCGCATTCCTAAATGGACACTTACAAAAGATGTCTATATGGAGTAGCCTGAAGGTTTTGTAGATCCTAAGAATCCTGAGAAAGTTTGTAAGTTGAATAAATCCATTTATGGATTGAAACAGCCATCTCGAAGCTGGAATCTTCGTTTTGATATGAAAATCAAACAGTTTGATAAGAAGGGTCTCTTGCCAATGGCAAGTGGAACCATACTGAATAGTCATCAGTGTCCCAAGTCGGACAAAATGAAAGAGGATATGAAAAAGATTCCATATGCCTCAGCTATCGGTTCCATCATGTATGCCATGTTTTGCACTAGATCGGACGTATCGTATGCTCTAAGCTTGACTAGCAGATATCAACAGAATCCTGGTAAAAGTCATTGGATTGCTGTGAAAAAATATCCTAAAGTACTTAAAAAGAACTAAGGATATGTTTCGGGTATTTGGCGTTTGGAAGAAGAGATAAAAGTAAGGTGTTACACTAACGCAAGCTTCTAAATAGATCATGATGATTCACGATCTCAGACAAGCTATGTTTTCACTTTAAATGGTGGTGCTATAACTTGGAAGAGTTCAGTCAAAACATGGTGAGATAAATGAGTGAATAATTTGACAACCCGATGCAGATAGCTTCATCTTGCCATCCAATTTCTGCCTCACATGTTCTGTTTTGCAGAAAAATACCCCCATGATTTACAACACATTGATTTTTAACAATGTTAAAACTATTTCATCATTTGTCAAATAATCATGTTTGTTCCGCCGTGAGGGTTTCGGCATATTCACTCAACATATTTTTTTTAAATGTTTTGAATTTTAGGGGGAGTAAATATTTTCAGAAAATACAAAAACATTTGAAAATCTAAAAAATCCAAAAACATGATAAAATTCAAAATGAGTTTTTTTTTTTTGTGTAAAAAGAGGAAATGATAATATATCAGTAAACAATCACAATACGCTAAAGAAATGGAAAGTTAAAATGTGATAAACGGTCTCACTGATGATGTGCCAGTAGGTTTTTACACATTTAGTAGATTGTTTTCGAGATATAAACATAAAAACAATAACTTGCTTATTCAGTGGGGAACATCTCTCGGATATATGGGTAACCCCCGAAATCTCGTTTGAGAGGTTGCCTAATTATGAGATACTAGGTCTTTATACTGTTTGATATCTGGGGTATTGTACCTGGTCTTTTGATTTTGCGTCAGCAATGGCCTAAACCTCGTATAATACTTTATGCGCTTTATCAAAAGCTTTCCCTTTGCATAAAAATTGAAAAATATCAAAAGATATGAATCAAGTGCAGTTGTAAAGAAGATCCCTAAGTGGGACACACCTCAAAGTCGAGCCTTCATCTCTTTGACTGAACGGTAGTTTATACCTGAGCTCTCAAGGTCTCCCACTAACCTAGAGTACAGATATCAATATAGTATATTCACCTGTAAGACTGAATCTAGGGAATCTTGATTCGAGAGTATATTCTGAGGTGGGACACACGAATAAGTTAAGTGCTTAAAACACTAAATTTCGCATCTCGAATCAGTTGAACTTTGTTTGAAAATTTAAGTGGATCAGTATACTGACAATCTAAGTGAATCGTTTAGAACTTAAAATGTTTATAGTTCAACGGTGCTAGTGATTTATCAAAAACTGATATGATCCTCTAACACGAACTCAAACAAAAATTTTGTCTGTAAATATTTCTTTACTGCGTTTCATTTCAGAAAATTCACAAAAAGATCTTCGGAGTGTTTTAGCATAAACTTTGATAAATACAAAAAGATTTTATTTCTGTTTTATTTTAGACAACTGATGTCTGAAAGCTGAGTTTTAAAATCTAAGTATGCTGAACATGTTTCTGAAAAATAAACAAGTTCATTAAATTGAAACTTGAAGTTTTACTTGAAAAATCAAAAACAGTTTGTGAAATCTCCAAAGTCATTAAATTGGACTTGAATGATTATTTGATAAAAGTTTTGGATGTTTTAACTGTATCTGTGAGTGCATAATGTCTATCACTTCCGTCAATGACGTATCGTAGCATAATCAGATGATTCAAGACCGGTGTTGAACTAAGCTAAACATAAAATTGATGTGTTTTAGTGTCCATCCAGACGGATGGACATCAGGTCCATTCGGACGGATGCATCATGTTTTTCAGAATGTTAAAGGTTTAGTCCATCCGTCCGGATGGAGTCCATCCATTAGGTTGTTGAGTCTGGATGGAGGATGCCTATAAATAGGAGTGTAGGGTCTTGACATTTTAGAACTTTTGTGACTTGAGTGGGGAAACTCTGTCCATTTGATTTCGTGGTATTATACTTGTCATATTATCAACAGAAATCAACAGTTAATTACTTCTTCGTCTTCAATCCACACACGTGATTGGATTTCGCACAACTTCGAATCCACAATAATCAAAATAATGCCAAAGAAATAAAAGAATAAATAGATGATAAAAGAGAAAAGGAAAACAAAAAGAAACGATTTCTGATTGGTTGGTTGAGTTTTAGCTTTGACCAATCTTCCTTTGTTGACCGAGTTCACCTTATTTTACCTGTGATCCCTGTCCTCTTTAGCCCTTGTACATGGTACAACGATAGTGACAATCCATGGATTCGGCTCCTTCATAAATTATATTTAACACTTCCCCACTTTCCACATAAATCCAACCTAAAACTCTCCTTCTCTATAGTTTTTTCCCCAATTTCTTAGGTTATTTTTCATCTATAAACAAGTTAAATGCCTGAGTACCCGTTTAGAATTTTTATCAAAAGAAAACCCTAAACTCTCTCATTTCACAGCCGACACCCCACAGATTCCGCCATCCAATTTCTATCCACCGTCAGTTGCATCGACGACGGAGTTTTGTTTAGCAGGTGAGAACGACAATTTTATCGATTATATGAATTTAATAGACTTACAATTGTTGTTTCGCAATATTAGTTGAATGCTTAAAGTTGTTGTATAACCTAAATTTCGTTGTTCTTAATGATTTTAGTTTGGAGCTCCACTCTACAATGATATGGAGTTGCACTCTACAGTGAAAGGCATACAAACACTAATATGTACAAGTGGACTATACTACTTTCATAAAAAGGTAAACACAACTTAGTTTTAACTTTTTAAGTGGTTATTATGATTTGGTTTACTTATCACTTAGTCGTTTTTATTGAAGGGTATTTTAGTCTTTTTATCCATATTAAACACCGCCTTCAATAAGAAGCTGATAGGCATGGTGTTTACGATGCCAATATTGTTGTCATGATGGCTAATGATATAGCCATTGTCTTGTAGGGTGTGATTAGGCACTCCGTTCGAGGCCCTGATGTCTACAAAGGTTTACGCGTGGTATGTTTTTTCGTTTAAGCGTTTTTTTTTTTTTTTTTTTTTTTTGCAAAATAAAGTAATTCAATGATATAAATATGAATTACAGGATTACGTAGGGGACCAACTTACACTTCAGAACCTAATTGCTATTTTGACTGTTAACACGTCATTGACAAAAGGGGGAGTGGACGGGTTCTGTTTTCTCGGTCGAATGATCGAGTATTTCTCTTTATATATCCCCATGGTAGCAAGGGTTTAATCAGTTAGTGCTTCAATCCTAAAAAGTTTTCCTCAGTTTGCTGTTCTTAAATAGCTTCTTTATAGTTAGTTTGTCGTCCTTAAATAGCTTCTTTGTAGTTATTGGCGAAGATGTATTAACGAAGGAAGAGTTGTTTAGAATTCTCCAACAGAACTATAAACAAGAATTGTACAAGACAATGCTAATAATTTTTTAAACATTTTCATCTCAAAATTCCTATATCTAACAAGTGTTATGTTAATTCTTGTAGGTTGTTTATGTTAGTGCTTGTTTTAGTGGAAGCATGTTTGAGACATACCATAGAGTATACGGGAAGATGGACGTCTACATTGTGACATATGGGGATCCCTATCAGTATTCTTATAAAACCGATGAATCTAAAGAGCACCACCCAAATTTAGGAACAATGTTTGGAGTTTTTTGGATAAGAGACCGGTATGTTTTTACTCTGTAAATTAAAGTAAAAGCTGTATACCTACTGATTTTCTTATGAACTCCAACATCAATTGTGGTTTCTTTGTCACAGTAAGAAACATGATAGAAAGACAAGAGATCTTGAACAACAGTTTTTGGAGGTTAGAAATTTTTATACATTAGTTAGTTATCATGTTCATCGGTTTAAACTGATTTAAAGTAGTAATATTATTATTTTAGACTGATTTAAAATAGTAGTATTATTATTTTTGCAGGATAAGAAAATTCTTGCCGATGTCAGAACGAAACACACCACGTCATGCACTATGGCTCAACAAAGATGTCAAACCATAGTCTTAGCCTATATCAAGGGTTTGTTTAGAGTATTTTTGTAGACTATGAATCTATAGTGTTTTAAAAAATGTGCCAGATTGAGTTTCCAAAATGGGTTAAAACTGTTTTTGAGATTTTGTTATGTAGTTGCTTTTGCTATATAAACTCGACCTTACTGTGTTTGGAGCGTGTATAGATTTTATTTTTCATTGTTTATGGGTGACACTGGGACTTGGCATTGGTTGGGGTCCTCACTGCAATGCCAGCTTCTATTGAAATGTTCTTTTCATTTATTATTTCATCTGGTGTCATTGTGTTAGAAGCGTCATCTGTTCTGTTGCATTTGGTTACAGGGTGTATTTTTTTCCCAAATTGGTTTAATATTCTATGTTTTTGGATTTTTTTGGGTTATGTAAAGTTAAGTTATTTGGCTGGACGGCTTATATGTTTTGACCTGTTTTATTTGTTCCCAAATTGTTCTGATATCAACCCGAACCCTTTTGACCTGTGATTCAACTGTGCAAACTGCAGCATTTAATGGAACCCATTTGACCCATGATCCGACTCTGCAACCATTTTTACCCTTTTCATCAACTAAGTGAGACTCCCAATACCAACGTTTCACTTGGTATGTCCTTGTACAGCTCCAAATTTTTAGTGTCTTGTGCTGGCTATATCTGTGTTAGCATTATTTCGTATATTGGATTCACATGCCAGGCGAACAGTGAGACTTCTGTTACCAGCGTTTCACTTAGTGTGTCCTTTTACAGCCTAGGTAATTTTAGTGCATTTTTCTAGCTATGTTTGTGTTCCCATTATTTCGTATTTACCGTTTTTACATTTCTTTAAACATGCCTGATAAAGGAGCTTGTAACTGTTGCAGGTGCGCACATTATTTCGTGCATATCGACACTATATGCTGGATATGTTGGTCTTAAATTAGTGTATTGTCATATGGTTTCTTTTTTTTCTTTCCTGTTATATATAATATCCCATAATTGGTGCATAAGATTATAATAGCTTTTCATGTACACAGTTGCTCGAATTTCTGACCTTGACATACTACTATAATTAAGAATATGAGAAAGTTGTATTTCTCAATTTGACTGTGTTTTCGAGTGATGTATACCGTTCAGTTAATCAATTTATTGTGTCAAAGTCTTTGGCCACGAGCAAGTCATCACTAAAAGTTCGGGTTTTATCTATCAAGTTCGGGGTACTTAAAGTTCTAGTTTTATTTAGAGTTAAATGCCCGGATAGTCCCTGTGGTTTGCCTTTTTTTCACCTTTAGTCCCTAACTTTCTAAAATTACAGCTATAGTCCCCAACTTTTCAATTTTCGTTCCCGAATAGTCCATGTGCCTAACATCAGTTAGTTTTCTCAGTTAAGAGGGTGTGAAATTACAAAAATACCCTTTTCTTAAAAAAGAGAAAACCACAGGACTATCCGGGCATTTAACTCTAATTAATATTTTAGAATTTATGTGCGACCCACCACCCACCTTCATCTTCTCCACTCCACACCACCACCACCACCACCACCACCATCTCCACCTTCAACCACCACCACCTTGTTCGACATTTCAACTTTACCGTATAAACACATTGAGCTGTTCAACATTTCAACTTTACAAACCTTTTTCGACATTAAACATAAATGCGTTTGATCCTCGTCCGTTGATCAAAAGACCATCTGGAAAAGGAAGATCATGTCCATTGTCTAATATCGCTTTTAGATCCTTTCGAATTCAAGAAACACAAACCGGCTCACTTTCAGCTAGGCATTACATCAAACAGTTGGACTACACTCAACTAAAAAGCTTCATATACTTTAAACTATTACTTACAGTGTGGTTTTGCTTGAACCAGTCTCCGGCTAGTAAGGTGTAATCTCCAGCTGGCGGTGGGAAGGGGACGGGAATAACGGATCGACTAGCAGTTTTGATCTCCACCTTCAACGCCTCAACCTTAATCAAATCTTCGATGCCTCAGCAGCGATCTCCTTCGATCGTTTCGACGCCCCAGAAACAATATCCGATAGCTTCGATGATCCGATCGTGAAGTCCTGTGATCGCTTCGCGGCTTCTTTTGTGAACTCCAGTGATCGTTTCGCGGCTTCTTTTGTTAGTTCTTGTATTTTTTGGCGGCATCTTCGGTGAATGAGCGAGCTTTTTGCCAGAAATCCATGGTGGTTGTGTGAATTGTTCAGGTTCGGTTGAACGTGGTGGAGATGCAGGCGGAAGAGGGGAGATTGAGTGTTATGAATGATGGGGGTGTGTGGTTTGTGATACACGTTTGTGAAAGTCAATAGTTTGGTGAAGTTGGGGGTAGATGGTGGTGGTGCTGGTGGTGGTGTAGAATGGGGAAGATGAGGTGGGTAGGGTGGTTGGTGGGTCCTACATAAATTCTAAAATATTAATTGGAGTTAAATGTCCGGATAGTACATGTGGTTTTCTCTTTTTTAAGGAAATGATATTTTTGTAATTTCACACCCTCTTAACTGAGAAAACTAACTGATGTTAGGCACATGGACTATCGAGGAACAAAAATTGAAAAATTGGGGACTATGGCTGTAATTTTAGAAAGTTAGGGACTAAAGGTGAAAAAAAAGGCAAATCACAGGGACTATCCGGGCATTTAACTCTTTTATTTATTAAGTTCAGGGTTTTTCTGGATTGTGACGGAAACCGAAAATTCACAAATTCCGGTACTGAAGATCAACCTTGTCTTAGATTTTCTGGGTTTTGTCGTGTTAACTCATGTTATGGGCGTTGATTTTTTGCCCTTTTTCACCCGTTAGTGTTTGATGAAATTTTTTTATTTATCTTTTTTCAGTTTTTTTATACGTATTACACACACATGTGGGGAGTTTTTAAAATTGCGGTTTTTTTATCTAGCGTAATGGTATTTGTCGCCAAAACACCGATATCAACATCACTTGGCGTTTAATTGAAATATTTATTCCCAGTATATTGTCACTAAACAATGTAAATACTTCATATTAACGTTTGACCAAGTTTAATTTATAACACATTGATCAACGAGGATCATAAGTCGTATACATGACCGGAAATTCTTAACCCTTGTTATAATACAACTAACGGGAATCAAAGCCATGAATAAGCGGTATTTTATTTTATATTTGGAGAATTAAATCCGATTTTTATCTAACGCATTACATATCATACTTAGGCTATAGGGTGTGGTCATGATCCTTATGATCACCATGATCCTTCACATAGGTGTCATGTCATTCATCTTTAATCCATCATTCAAAACCACTACCCTAAGGGTGTGATCATGACCCAAACAACTATCCCCTTTATTTTTTAATTTATTTTTGTCTTAAAATTATCAAATGGGAGGGTCGTGGTAATCATGGTTTAATCAATGGGAACCACCATCAATCAAAGAGGGGTATGATGTACCATTTAATTAATGATCCCATGTAGAAATAGTGTTCCAATCCATGACCCTCACACCCCATAGCCTTAGGGCCAAGCTGGGCCAGTGATCAATCACCGTAAGCCATGTGGCATCACTTTATTTTTTTATTTTATTCCATTTTTCTAGGTGAATATGAGAACATTAGATTTTTTTTTAACCTCAAAAGATTCTATGATATATAGAACAGGGTCAGCGAATCTAATAACCATAAATTTTAAAATCATTATTTTAGAAATAAAAGAATAATAATAATTTATAATAAACTAAACATTTATATTATGATCCATACTTATGTATAGCAACCAAAACTATTATTATTATTTATAAATTATCCAATAGGAAACCCTAATTAAGACACCCAAGTAATTCTGTACAAACCCTAGAATTTTCAGAATCAGGATCAGGGCCCCTAAAACTCAGAGGGGGGTAAACCCTAGTTAACGATTATCTTAAAAACTTGCTGTCAAAATTGAGTTTATCCATTCCGTCGACTCAGCAGGCCTACACCCACACGCGGCAACCCTATGAGCATGAGGTGTCCCTTACGGACCGTAAAGGGTTAGGTCTTACGGTCCGTAAGCCTTGTCAAAATCGGGTATAAATACAGAACATTGGCACTTGATTCTGGACGCTTAAACGACGAAGAAACTCAAAATACACGCTGAGATATCGTCTGTTTACCACAATTAACACACACAGAACACTAATTAGTATAGCGGGGTGCTACAGAACAGGGTAATAACTCGATCGCTATTACGATTCATTGTCCGATCGATCAATGTACTCAATGGATGTTTAAGTGCTGCCCACATTAGGGTGATGCTTTGTCATTAGTCGTGATTCCGACCAGATGTTGAGTGCCACCCGAATTCGGGGAATACTCTGTCCTTCGTTGTGAATCCGATGGATGTTTAAGCATAGCACTTTGTCATTCGTTGTGAGGGTTGATCTCGTGAGTTATCGTAAATGCTGTATTAAGTTATTAACCTAGTTTGTGTGCATGTTATTTAAATTAGGTTAAAAGACTAATCAGTAGTCTAAACTCTGCCCGTATAAATCTGAAATATTATCACAAGGTAGCTTCACTTTGGAATTATTAAGGTACGGATCCTACCCCATTCCTTATTGCTTCATATTCAAATTGTTATAAACCCATTAAATTCGTACACTCTTCACGTCTTTGATTATCGATTCATTTGACAGTCCGTTCGAATTCTATTCTAATCATTTGATTTAAGCTTTCATGCCATGCGATAGTATTATGTTAGTTGTACTCATTATCGCATGTTCCAATATATGTTCCGTTTTGTTATGAAAATAAGTTTTATAAGTTATGTAAATAAGACCTTTTGTACTCTGATACCCTGAGTATCGCTTCTCGTGGAGTGTCCCACGAGCATGTTGTTGCGGCATCGACATCATGTGCTCCATCCATGACGGAGAGACCAGTTCACGGCGTCTCTTAAGTACAAGTGTGGTACATATAAGCTATTAGGAGGCGTATGGATCGATCCTAGGATTTAAGTATAAGGAGGTGGATAACGGGTATGCCAATTCGCCATCTCATGTGATAATTATGCAGGAGTAGCTACCAGTGTATTGTCACGTTTTAAGTTTGCTCGTGGGTACATCCGTAAGATATGATTATAAAATTTTGTTCTTGCATCGTATCATTTTCATATAAAGTTCCATCCGGATAATATTTCATATAAAGCGTTATTTGTTCTTTGAGCCTATAAATTCCGTACTGAGCATTCGGCTCATTCCGTAAACTTTTTGTATATACAGGTCCACAGGTTACTTTGGGCGGGGAAAGGAGAGAAGAATAAAGCCTAGGAATAAATCTGAAGATGTTAAGTTAATTAAGTCGAATGTCTCCGCTTGTATATTAACCTTAAGTTCATTTGTCGTGTGATTGTATCCTTATCAAATAAATAAATGGAATTATGACTTTTGTTTATGATATCACTATTATTGTGACACGTCAGCCCTTCCGGGTTGGGGTGTTACAGCTATGGTATCAGAGCAAAGGCTCTTTCCTGTAGAAAACTTGAAGATAGTAATTAAAACCTATGAGGAATGGGTAGATATCTATGATAGGATTCAACTTGATCTCTTATTTGGTTTAACTCCTATGTCTATTCGTATAGATGCCTCCTCGTCGTCCGCTACGTAAGAATACTCGTACTAACCAGGAACGTAACAACACTTCTTCGAATGAGACTCCAGTTGATCCAAACATCATTAATGCTATCAACCAGGCTGTTGCCGGGTTGCTTCCTAACCTTGTTGCTCAAACCACTGAGGCCGTTATTCAACAAACTCGTCATCCAGAACGTAATAACACGAATCCAATCTCTGGTGAAGAAATTCGTGAGAATACCACAAACCATACTACCTATAGTATAGATATATGGATTAGTAAATTCCAAAAACAAAAGCCGAAATCCTTTAGTCACGCTACTAATCCAGTCGAAGCAAGAAACTGGATAGCTCATGTTGAAAAGATCTTCGGAGTTCTTGGAGTTCCGGAGCAATACAAAGTTAGACTGGCTACCTACAAATTTGAAGATGACGCGCAAACTTGGTGGGAAGGATATAAGCATGTCAAAGGAGGGGATGATTTCGACGCTAATCTTTCATGGGTCGACTTTCGTAATATCTTTTACGACAAGTATTTTTCTATCGCTGATAAAGAAGCTTATATCAGGGAGTATGCAGTGATTCGACAGGGGAGTGATGAACCAGCCTCTGAGTTCATTACTCGATTTTCAAGGTTGGCTAGTATTGTAGGAGACGTTGCAGGATCAGCAGAAGTCCAGGCAGAAAAATGCAAGTGGGCAGTCAATGATCGAATTCGGAAGTCGATCATGTACATGAAATTTAAGGATATCACCGAAGTTGCTGATGCAATCAAAACTTTTGAATTTGAAAGGAAAGAATTCTTATCTCGAACTGGGGATAATAAGAAGAGAAATAGGGAAGGACAATTTAAGCAGGAAATCGGCCAATCATCCACTACGCCACAGCATCAAGATCGCAAAGTGCAAGGAAATCAAAACTCTGGAAATCAGGCACGTCCATGGCAACCTAGACTGCAAAACCCGAGACCTGCTCAAAACCAGATTCAGTTGTATGCAGAACCTATTAGAACTCAGCCACTGAATCAGATTACATATCCTCTATATAATACTTGTGGTAAGAGACATCAGGGCGTATGTCACCGAAGTACAGGAGCATGTTTTAGATGTGGCCAAACTGGACACATGATTAAGGAGTGTACAAAGAAAGACACTAAGAAGAATAACCGACCAAACGTTGCACCACCCAATGTTGGAGGAAGAGTTTTCGCACTTTCTGCTACTGATGCTGCTAATGTTCCAGGTACTGTATCTGGAACCCTTCAGATTGGTGAACGTAGTATCTATGTGTTATTCGATACAGGAGCGGCCCATTCTTTAGTATCCCATTCGTTTACTAAGTACCTTCCGATAAGACCAACTCTCTTAAATCATACCTTAACCATTTCTACTCCCATGGAAAATTCATCCGTAATCACTTACGTATATAAGGATTGTCCGATCCGTATTGAATCTATTGTGTGTAAGGCCGACCTATTTCCAATACATATGTGTGACTTTGATGTTATTCTAGGGCTAGATTGGTTGTCTCGACATCGTGTAACTATAGATTGTCATTCTCGCTGTGTTATTTTCGGTGATCTTCATCATCCTGATATTATATATCAGGGAACTCAAGCTCATAAATCTCTTAAAATTATCTCCGCATTCAAAGCTCGAAAATTCATATCAAGCGGCTGTGCTGGATTCCTAGCATCGATTAAGGATACTTCTGCTAGTGTTAAGAGTATCGATAGCCATTCCGTTGTTCGTGAATATCCTGATGTATTTCCGGATGAACTACCAGGATTACCACCCGACCGTCAGGTAGAATTCACCATCGACTTGATTCCTGGTGCCGAGCCTATTTCTAAAGCTCCATATTGTATGGCTCCAATGGAACTGAAGGAGTTGAAGGAACAATTGCAAGAATTGTTAGATCTAGGATTCATAAGACCCAGTGTTTCACCTTGGGGTGCTCCGGTCTTATTTGTGAAGAAGAAAGACGGTAGTATGCGTTTATGTATTGACTACCGAGAGCTGAACAAGATTACTATTCGTAATTAGTATCCTCTGCCTCGCATTGATGATCTCTTTGATCAACTTCAGGGAGCTCAGTTCTTCTCAAAAATCGACCTGAGGTCCGGGTACCATCTGCTAAAGGTTAAAAATGATGATGTTCCTAAGACAGCCTTTCGTACTCGATATGGTCATTACGAATTTTTGGTTATGCCCTTTGGGCTAACTAATGCACCCGCAGTCTTCATGGATTTGATGAATCGCGTATTTCACCAATCCCTAGACAAATTCGTTATTGTCTTTATCGATGACATTCTAGTGTATTCTAAGAGTCGCAAAGAGCATGAAGCACATCTACATGCAGTACTTGGAACTTTGCGGCATGAGAAGTTGTACGCTAAGTTTTCCAAATGTGACTTTTGGCTTAGCCAAGTGGCATTTTTAGGTCATATCATATCAGCAGAGGGAATTATGGTAGACCCAACAAAGGTTGAAGCTATTACAAAATGGCCAAGACCCACTTCTGTTACCGAAATACGAAGTTTCTTGGGTCTTGCTGGCTATTACCGAAGATTTGTTGAAAGATTCTCGGTAATTGCTTTACCACTAACTAAACTCCTAAGGAAAGGGGTGAAGTACTCATGGAATGAGGAACAAGAGAAAAGCTTTGAAGAATTGAAGAAACGACTCGTATCCTCTCCGATACTCGCTCTCCCTTCTGGATCAGGAGGTTACCAAGTCTATAGTGATGCCTCAAAGAAAGGATTAGGTTGTGTGCTAATGCAACATGGGAAGGTTATCGCTTATGCCTCCCGTCAGTTAAAGCCTTATGAAGTTAACTACCCTACACATGATTTAGAATTAGCCGCAGTCGTCTTTGCACTTAAGATTTGGCGACACTATCTGTATGGTGAGAGTTGTGACATTTTTACCGACCATAAAAGCCTCAAGTACATATTCACCCAAAAAGAGCTGAATATGAGGCAAAGAAGGTGGTTAGAACTTTTAAAAGATTACGACGCAAATATTCAATACCATCCAGGCAAAGCCAATGTTGTAGCTGACGCGTTGAGCCGAAAGAATTCCGGGACTATATCTTGCTTACAAATTCAGCCTCGTATTAGGAAGGATCTCGAAAGAATGAACATTTGGCTTCAGGTTAGTAAATCTGATGGATATCTAGCTAGAATGCAGATTGAACCCGACCTCATATCACGGATCAAAGATGCACAAAAGCAAGATGGAGAACTTTGGGCAATTGTGCAAAATCTTGAGGTGGGTAAGCAATCTGAATTTCGTATAGACCATCATGGGGTGATTTGGTGCGGTAAGAGACTTTGTGTACCCGATGACTCCACCCTTCGTGAGTCATTGTTAGCCGAAGCTCACAGCTCACCATTTTCAATTCACCCAGGATCTACCAAGATGTATCGAGACTTAAGACAGAACTTCTGGTGGAATGGCATGAAGGAAGACGTTGCTCGATACGTAAGTAAATGCCTCACTTGCCAACAAGTGAAAATTGAACATAAACGAGCAAGCGGTCTGTTTCAGCCATTGGATATTCCCATATGGAAGTGGGATGAGATCACGATGGATTTTGTTACTGGTTTGCCTAAGACATTCAAGAAGAATGATGTTGTATGGGTTGTTGTCGATAGATTGTCAAAGTCAGCACATTTTCTACCAATTCAGCAAGGATTTTCGGTTAATAAGTTATCCGAAATATTTCTTCAAGAAATTATTCGACTCCATGGCACACCATCTTCCATTATTTCCGATAGAGACCCACGTTTCACCTCACGATTTTGGAAAGGTTTTCAGGCAGCTTGGGGTACACGACTGAAGTTTAGTACGGCTTTCCATCCACAAACAGATGGGCAGTCAGAACGCACGATTTAGACCTTGGAAGACATGCTCCGAGCATGTGCACTTGAATGGTCGGGAAACTGGGATGAATATCTATGTCTTGTTGAGTTCGCTTACAATAATAGTTGGCAAGCAAGTATTGGCATGGCACCTTTTGAGCTTTTGTATGGTCGGAAATGTCGAGCACCGATATGCTGGGATGAAGTGGGAGAAAAGATTATTGAAGGGCCATAACTAGTTCAAATTACAAATGAAAAAGTCACTATGGCCCGAGAAAAACTGAAAGAAGCTCAGAGTAGACAAAAGAGCTATGCAGATCAAGATAGACGACCACTCGAATTTAAAATTGGTGACCACGTATTCTTAAAGGTATCACCTTGGCGTGGCGTTCGTAGATTTGGAATTAAAGGGAAGCTTAGTCCCCGTTTCATCTGTCCGTTTGAAATCCTTGAAAGAATTGGAGAAGTGTCATATCGACTGGCTTTACCTCCTCAGCTCTCTCACGTTCATAACGTTTTTCATGTCTCCTCGTTAAGAGGATATAATTATCATCCACTCCATGTCATTAGTTATCCGTTACTTACAATTCACGAGGATTTGTCCTACGAAGAGGAGCCAGAAGCCATCTTAGATCGACAAGAAAGGGTTTTGCGTAGGAAAGTAATTCCGTTTGTTAAAATCCTTTTGAAAAATCACTCTGAACACGAAGCAACATGGGAATCTGAAGAATCAATTCGCTCTCTATACCCTAATCTATTCTAGTAATAGAATTTTAGTCGAAGTAACGGTAAAACTTGCTCTTTGATATATGTTCATTTGTTTCTGTTTACGGTCATTTATGTGACAACTGCCACTTTCTGGTAATTTAAGTACATTTAAAGCAATGAATTACATTATACAAGTATGTGTTTCGAACACTCGAACTGTATGATTACATGATATACATCTTAGAGCACTCAAGGAATATTCATTTATGATGCACATTATTCATTTTTATTGGTTACATTTGGAATAGTGTAAACAATTCACCAAAACAACTAGAGTAGTGCCTAGTGAACTAGAGTGCTGACAAAAACTCCGAATCCGCAGAAAACATCTAAACTGACATCTTAAGGACTCGGATGAGAGTCCAACATCAATTATATATTAAACCCTATATGGGAATACAAGGGTTTGATTTAATATATTACCAATGTTCGGTAGCACCAAAAACTGCCCGAAAACTGCCAGTCAGCAAAGCCGGTACCGGAACCGTGTCAAAAATAATAAAAGTTTTAGTCCAAAAAGTTGGATTAAATATTTGGATAATAACACAAGTACAAAAATAATTTTTGTTATGTTTTTATCTAAATAAAACACGGTGTCAGTATTTAAGCCGGTACAGGACCTGAACCGACTTTTTCACCCGAATTACACACTAAAAATTTCGGTGAACTAGTTTTACTTAGTGTCACACTACTTTAAAATATGAAGGCTTAAAACCTTGTGGATATTTTTATATAAAATGTCAAAGTTCATAAAATACTTAAACATTTACTACATTTTACCATGAGTTGAAACCTTATAATTCACTAACACATTTAAACAATTCAAGACCCTTTCCTCCCCTCATGTTCACGTTTGTTTAGTGGGTCCAACACCCCTTAATTACTTGCTAAATATCTTGATATTTTTAGTAAGTTACAAGTGGATGAAAAATGGATGGTTATTTCTAACACTTAACCACTAAGTCTTCTACCTCATTACTTCACATTTTCATCTATCACCAAACAAAGAACACTCTCATTATCTTCATCTTTTTCTCAAGAACACCCACCAAAAACCCAATTATTTTTATCATCCTCTTCATTATCAACATGGATTTCTTTGGAAAATAGGGTGATCTAAGGCTTTTGGAAGCATAAGGAAGGGTTTTTCATCCATACCAAAGTGTTCTAACATCAATATCATCATCTTCATTGTTCTTAATAATCTCTAAAGATCATCCCTAGCCTAGTGCTAGAAGTAAGCTTCTATTTTTTTTATATACATATTATGTTTATGATTGTTATTATAACTAATAATAACCAAGAGATCATACATAATAACATGAGAAAAATACAAAGAAGCAAAGATAAAAATCATGATATAATTATGTTTGTTTATATTGTGATCTAAGATTTGTTATATGCTTATTTAAGCTTGTTATGATGGTTATGATACAAATAAATGGTTAGAAGATGTTTTAAGTTATGATCTAAAAATTATACATGTTTATGTTAAAGGATTTTTAACATAAAGGATTAAATGGATGATCATAACTATTGTTCTTGTGAAAGTATTAAGGGTTTTTATTTAAAAACAAGACTTTTACAAAATTATAAAAAGTAACATACAACTAGAGATTTTTATAAAAGTTGTTAAAACTAAAATTAAACTTGGTTTTTGAACTTGTTAGCATATGTAATGATCATGTCCAAAATCCTACATGATTTGGAGATCATTTTGATAAGTTTAAGTTATAAAAATCTCATATGTTTTAGTTAATATGTTATGAGTAAATTGATGATGAATTTGAAAAGAAAATGATATGTTTATCTAAACATGGCAAAGTACCTAATATAAAGGTTATATGGCCAATTTTTCTTAGAAATCATATGTTAGAAAAATTATCATTTTTAACAAAGTCTTTACAAGATTAGAAAGTGGTCTTTCTAAAAACAAAAATAGATATAAATATATATTTTTGGGAAAATATATATTAGTGATCTTAACAAGTTATTTACTATGTGTTTATTATTTGTATTAGTTATGTACAAAAATTAGGTATTTGATAACAAAGATACAAATAAATACATGACACATTTACAAGTAAAGACTTACAAGAATACATATATACACACTTGAATACAATTTGCGGACCATTCGGACATCGGATACAACTTATGGTCAAAACGAACGACGGACGACTACATAAGTGAATCGCCAATCCGAGGAGTTACCACGACGTTTAGGCGATTTTTCGACACGAAATATAAGTATCCTATCGATAACAAATTTCGAATGTTTATAAACTTATAAAAACTAGTATGTTTTTATTTACCAAAAAGTATACTTAGTAAATTTTTATAAAAAGATTTTTATAAAAATGAAAGGTTTACTTTTACTAATGGGCTTATTATACTTAATGGACTATTTTTGTAAATGGGCTTATTTTACTTAGTGGGTTATTTATTTAATGGGCTATTTTTCTACAAATGGGCTTAGTTTTCTTAATGGGCTTATCTTCATCATGGGCTTAACATAAATTCATGGGCTAAGCCCAAAACACCAAACATATGGGCCAAAGCCCAACACTATTGAAGCCCAACACTATTGAAGTCCAACACTATTGAAGCCCAACACTATTCAAGCCCAACACTATTAAGCCCAACACTATTGAAGCCCAACACTATTCAAGCCCAACACTATTTGAGGCCCAACACTATTGAGGCCCAACACTATTTGAGGCCCAACACTATTTGAGGCCCAACACTATTTAGGCCCAACATTATTTGGGGCCCAATAACATGAAAACATGGGCTCGGCCCAATGATACTATTATTGGAAACACAACTATACAAGTGATACATATAAGACACGAGGTTCAGCGGACTAGATCCGACTATACAACTCATTCATCGAATACACAGTTAACGAACATTTGAACAACTCATTCATCGAATACACAGTTAACGAACATTTGAACAACTCATTCATCGAATACACAGTTAACGGACATTTGAACAACTCATTCATCGAATACACAGTTAACGAACATTTGAACAACTCATTCATCGAATACACAGTTGACGAACATTTGAACAACTCATTCATCGAATACACAGTTAAAGAACAGTAAAGACATACAAGTCTTACACATACTCAAGACAAAAGACTTGTACATGAATCAATACAAAGACCGTAGTGTCTAACAATTCTAGGACCTTTGTAGGTCGTGATACAATTCAAGGACAATGCAAGTGAGGTTACAATTACATACAGTTTACGGATGCAATTCTGTGAGTTCATGTTCCCCTATTCATTTTAAATGCTTTTCAAGTTTTACAACTATCGGGGAAAATACATGTACAATAGTATGATAAGTCAAGGAATGAAACACCTAGATCATGTGAGAAATTAGGGCCATACTATAAGCACCATTAATCCAGTTTGGACCAAGGAACAAAGCTTAGATCTAATGGGTTTTGGCGAGCCCCACTCTTGGTCATGGACCCCTACGGAAGAGTGCATTTGTGTCCCAGTCGATAGGAATCGGCATAAAATCGTCTAGGGTTGGTTTGCTTCCTATTTCGTCACACATATTAATGTCCTTGCAAAACATTAATGATCACGATTTCATAGACGCTTTTCATACTACAATTGATACAAATACAAATACATCTCATATTTTACAGATACATCTTATATCCAGTTTGGATACAATGACAATTGAGACAAATACATATTACATACTGTTTTGATACAGATACATCTTGTACAGCTAAACTGCATGAACTCGCTCAACTTTTGTTGATGTTTTCAAACTTACATGTATTTCAGGGAATTAGTGGACCAATGCAAAGATTTCAGTTCAAAGAAAACAAGTATCAATACTCCATGCCAACTATTGAAGGGTTTACCTATTATATACCGCCTCTTTGCGGTGATATAGTGGTCAAAGCCTTGACATTTTTAGACTTACATTTGATGTATGAAACAATGACAACTTATTTTCATTTGATGGTTCGTAAACAATGTACATAACTTATGTTGCGATCTTTTGAAACACTTATGTAATGGCAATGGAGTATGTTTATTCATATAGTTTGTTCATGTACATCGATATTTATGCAATGAAAACCATACAGATCACACCTTGCGTTTCCGCTACGAGCGGGTGTGACAATTTATGCTTTACCTTATGTGAATATATCTTAGCTATGATTAAGCATATCTATGTAGGAAATATCAGTACCAATAGTCACTCTAGTATCTGTAAGTCTCCATTGACTTTTCGTACGGTAAGATATTTTATTAAGATGCGTTATAGGAGGACCATTAGGGCACATATGTAAGGTAATTGACAATTATAGTCATGACCTTAGTTATGAAGTTCAGATACACATGTGTGTTTAGGAGATTCTGGTTATATAAGTTAGTAACTCTGCAATGAAAGTTCCGTTTCTGTTACTTATGCGATAGGTTATATTCTTATTTGAAAAATTTCGAGGACGAAATTTCTTTTAAGGGGGTAATAGTTGTAATAACCATAAATTTTAAAATCATTATTTTAGAAATAAAAGAATAATAATAATTTATAATAAACTAAACATTTATATTATGATCCATACTTATGTATAGCAACCAAAACTATTATTATTATTTATAAATTATCCAATAGGAAACCCTAATTAAGACACCCAAGTAATTCTGTACAAACCCTAGAATTTTCAGAATCAGGATCAGGGCCCCTAAAACTCAGAGGGGGGTAAACCCTAGTTAACGATTATCTTAAAAACTCGCTGTCAAAATTGAGTTTATCCATTCCGTCGACTCAGCAGGCCTACACCCACACGCGGCAACCCTATGAGCATGAGGTGTCCCTTACGGACCGTAAGGGTTAGGTCTTACGGTCCGTAAGCCTTGTCAAAATCGGGTATAAATACAGAACATTGGCACTTGATTCTGGACGCTTAAACGACGAAGAAACTCAAAATACACGCTGAGATATCGTCTGTTTACCACAATTACACACACAGAACACTAATTAGTATAGCGGGGTGCTACAGAACAGGGTAATAACTCGATCGCTATTACGATTCATTGTCCGATCGATCAATGAACTCAATGGAAGTTTAAGTGCTGCCCACATTAAGGTGATGCTTTGTCATTAGTCGTGATTCCGACCGGATGTTGAGTGCCACCCGAATTCGGGGAATACTCTGTCCTTCGTTGTGAATCCGATGGATGTTTAAGCATAGCACTTTGTCATTCGTTGTGAGGGTTGATCTCGTGAGTTATCGTAAATGCTGTATTAAGTTATTAACCTAGTTTGTGTGCATGTTATTTAAATTAGGTTAAAAGACTAATCAGTAGTCTAAACTCTGCCCGTATAAATCTGAAATATTATCACAAGGTAGCTTCACTTTGGAATTATTAAGGTACGGATCCTACCCCATTCCTTATTGCTTCATATTCAAATTGTTATAAACCCATTAAATTCGTACACTCTTCACGTCTTTGATTATCGATTCATTTGACAGTCCGTTCGAATTCTATTCTAATCATTTGATTTAAGCTTTCATGTCATGCGATAGTATTATGTTAGTTGTACTCATTATCGCATGTTCCAATATATGTTCCGTTTTGTTATGAAAATAAGTTTTATAAGTTATGTAAATAAGACCTTTTGTACTCTGATACCCTGAGTATCGCTTCTCGTGGAGTGTCCCACGAGCATGTTGTTGCGGCATCGACATCATGTGCTCCATCCATGACGGAGAGACCAGTTCACGGCGTCTCTTAAGTACAAGTGTGGTACATATAAGCTATTAGGAGGCGTATGGATCGATCCTAGGATTTAAGTATAAGGAGGTGGATAACGGGTATGCCAATTCGCCATCTCATGTGATAATTATGCAGGAGTAGCTACCAGTGTATTGTCACGTTTTAAGTTTGCTCGTGGGTACATCCGTAAGATATGATTATAAAATTTTGTTCTTGCATCGTATCATTTTCATATAAAGTTCCATCCGGATAATATTTCATATAAAGCGTTATTTGTTCTTTGAGCCTATAAATTCCGTACTGAGCATTCGGCTCATTCCGTAAACTTTTTGTATATACAGGTCCACAGGTTACTTTGGGCGGGGAAAGGAGAGAAGAATAAAGCCTAGGAATAAATCTGAAGATGTTAAGTTAATTAAGTTGAATGTCTCCGCTTGTATATTAACCTTAAGTTCATTTGTCGTGTGATTGTATCCTTATCAAATAAATAAATGGAATTATGACTTTTGTTTATGATATCACTATTATTGTGACACGTCAGCCCTTCCGGGTTGGGGTGTTACAGCGAAGCTGTAAAACCCAACAAAAACGTACAGAAAAAGCGAGAAAAGAAAAGGAAAAAAAAACAAAACTACATTATTACATCTCTAACATTAAACTCACACCATCTACCCCAATCGATATTCTTCAGTTTTGATATTCCTTTTAGCCATAAGCACGAACTGGATTTTATTTCTTCTACTGTTTTGTAAGTAGTGGAACCAAAAATTCTAAATTTAGTATCAGTTCTCATCTTCCAAATATGCTACAACGTACTCAAAACGACCACGTTTGTTACTTTCTTCCATTCCTTGGAGCCATTAAGAGTCTTGATTTTCACCAATACATTCTTGCAAGAATTCGCTCACATGTTTAAAGGTAGTTTTAGCCATATCATTATTGCCCACCATGCTTCTTGCAAATTCCTACATGTAATTAGGATGTGATTTACGGTTTCTTCGGCCACACCACATCTCATCTAGTACATATGACGCTTTGGTGTGTTGCACCTCTTTTTCTAAGTTCCACCTTCGCCGCAATCTTGTGTAAAGTTGCTCGCCACACAAAGTAGTTTATCTTTGGAGGTACCAGATGATTTCACCTGTCCCAAACCTCGTTATTACCTGCTCCATTGGCTTCTGTAATGTGTTCTTTTTGAAGGATATCCGTGGTAAATAAAATTTTGAACCGGGTTCATATATGCAAGATTAGTTAAAACATTTTCGACGAGTATGTGTTTATAAATATATACATGTACGTATATATATTTTATATAGCAACGGAAGCATATTTAACAAATGATTAATATGAACACCTTTTTCTACCAAGGAATACCCGCAATGGAACAAGGTCACCAACATGCAAATACGAAATATAAACACAACCATAGGGGGTTATGGGTATACCTTCGGTTTGTTCTTGAGACAGCTGTAGCACGTAACACGAGAAGAAAAGTAATAGTCGTCCTAATACGGTCACATGTGGAAGGGTCGAATGTGTCAACGAATCCCTTGCACCTTGGAAGGATAAACTAGACACCAAGTGTCATGCTGTGACTCCAACACTAATGGTTCGCATTATTCCCTAAGTGTTACTAGTGGTAGGATGCCATAGACCATTGATTTTAATTCTTTACCAAATAGGGTCTGATGAAATAGTGGTTAACCGGGAGGGTTATGTCACTAGTTTCGTCAAGTAGGGTTAATCCCTTCTTTCCGAGATCAATGGCCGGGCCGTCCTCTAACTTGTCTCCTACAGAAGGAAACATACCGTGACTCATAGTAAGGGGGATGGGGTGGGGGTGCTCCTTGTTACCACTCTCCGGCGTGAGAATCAGTATTTGTTTGAGAGCAAAGTGTGTGTTTGAGTAGTATGTGAGAGAGAGCAGATTAGCGTAACCTCAAACCTGGCCCGGGATGGGTATTTATAGCCGAAGAGCGAAGGTGGGTAATTGAGTGGCTAGACTGACAACGCTAGCCTTTTACAGGTGTGTCAGAAACGCAGGTCACGGAAGCGTTGGACGCTTCCTGGGATGATGACACGTCCTGCTGCGACTGTCAGTCCGTCTACCAGCTTTTCATGCATGTGGGTTGGGCAGCTGACCGCTATCAGTGCCCAGACAGGCCACTTGCTGGTTTGGACATTTAAGTCAAAGCGTCAATCCCACTTGTACAGGCAATAGGATGCGGGTCTGGACCGCATTGCTATGTGCGGTAACCGCCGTGGCTACCGCATCCCTTGTTGTGACGAAAACACCTGTTTTCATAAATAAGGTGAGTCTTCTCATTCTTTCCCGAGTGGGAAACCAAACTGGGTTCGCGTGTGCCCGCACGAACTCAGATGGATCCTTGTCGATAGGGGTATTGAGCTGGGTGATGGTTACTCGCGCCTAAGCCTGGTGCGAGATTTGGGACCATACCCTTCAAGTCCCCCAGTCCAGTGTTGCTTCCATGTGCAAGTTGCAAATGGGTGTAATGCTAGATTATTGGTCGAGAAGATGTCCAGGAAGTCAGTTTGGAGAAAATACTAGGCCGTGGCCTTTGCTCCTGCTTCAAGTAAATCAATTTGGCGATTGATTGTTAGTTGTGGAACTGGGTAAGCAGAGTTGTGTAACGCCTGTATAGAACCGGTGAGCAAGTTTAGGCTGATGCTAAAACATCTCGCGGTATGTTACGGTATAGTTGTGGGCTGGTAGTGTGGTCTACCTTTTTATGATATCATCAAACATGATCGCCACCTGTTGGTGTGCCGAACCAACCTTTGAGATGGTGACGGAAGATGAGTATGAACTCGTCATTATCCGCAACTTGAGTTGTAACCTTTGCATCTGCCGATGCAAACGTATTTGGCACCTTGGTGGTGCTTTATGTTCATCAATTGGACATGAAACGATGATCCCTCTTTTATGGGGCGTTCATGTTTGTCAATTGGTCGTTTTTTTCCAAGTTTCCGCATGCTATTTTCGGTTACCTCGTTGTCGTTGATGCTCAGTTTGAGCGTTAGCTTCGGTTTTGCATTGTCGGCCATGTTTGGTCGAACAATGTGAGTCAAGCCTTGCATTGTCGTCCGTGTTTGGTCAAACAATGTGAGTAGATGTGATGAAAACAATGGGCAAATAAACATGGTCATAAGCAGACTTGTTGCCACCATTGTTTATTCTATGAAGCCAATGGGTAGATAAACAAAGTCATAAGCAAACTTGTTACCAGCATTGTTGAGCTTCCTGCTCTTGAAGTTCATAAGGACTATCAAGAGTCTGCATGAACAGCTTCGAGGCTTCGTTCTGTAACTGCTTCATGTTTACGAACTGGTCGTTCGTTTGAGTGTTCGCTTAAATAAATGGGATTTATTTAAGAGTAAAAAGAAAACTAGAACTAGTTGTTCTTGAAGTAGCAGTCCGCGCCACGTCTGTCCGCGCAGTAGGGTTTGTTGCGGTGTTATGGTCCACCATCTTTGTGATGCAAAGGCGTGGCTTTCTTCGTGGACCGCATAACGAAGTTAGTGATGGGGTATCTTTCTATAACCACCGTTCCCATGGTTACAGATCGATCGCAGAATCGAATGTGGTCGTTTCCCATAGCCACCATTCCCATGGTGAGAGGATCGTTGATGGCTCTGGCTGCGTGTCTGCGGTTGTTAACAGAATATTCACTTTAAAAGAGTTTTTTCAACTCTAAGTGGCTCTAATAGGTACGGCGGCGTAGGTCGCTGAGATGCGGGATTCGCAGTCCAAAGAGCATCACTGGTTCTGAGTATCTGACACACCCGCATGAGTTACGTATGTGTTTGGCTTTGCCGCATATGCCATGCGTGGAGCTAAAGCTAAAACGAGCTTTGTGTTCCCCCTTTAGTAAGTCCTTTTTTTTTGGGGGGGGGGGGTCCGTAAAGCAACATGCTGTATGGGTTTTGGTAAGTGATACTAGTTGAACTGTATGTCGCGTTGTATGAAGTTGTCTTCATTTTGTCATTTACTGTAGACGTAGTGGACCGCATGTATGAGTTGGTGGAAGTAGGTGAGATATAGCTGGCAGACGGCTGATGTGACGGTGATTATTGCACTGCTCGAGGCGTTAAATGCACTGTAGCAGGGGTGCAATGGTCGTATTGTATCAGACACGTGGGCGGCTACGCACGCGTGATAACCGTCAGAGTACCGTCGTCTGCCACGTGGCTTTCTGGGATTGGCGCAGAAAACGCACGTCTCTTTGGTTACGCTGCTCGCATTAATTGCGAAGGGTATAAAAGGGGAAACCTTTTAGGGTTTCCCCTCATTTCAAAATTTCTCCGATGAAAAGAAGAGTTCACTTTGTCTTCTCCGACGAATAGATGAATTTTCTGGTGAGAGTTTTCAAGTTTCTTTATTCTTCCCCTTTTTTCTCTAATCATCTTGATGGCCACTCCCTCAAAACCATCTTCTCCACCGTCTACACAACCTTCCCCACCGTCGTCGCCGGTGGCAGAAGAGGAGGCGGAGGTTGTTCCAGCCGGTAAATTTTTGCCGGTTTTAAAGTGGAAATATACAGACTTCCGGACGTTAATGACGACCATCCAGATGCCAGAATCCTATGGGGCGATCTATCCCCAGGACGGTGATATGGCGGCTGATGCTCCTGCCGGTATGGTTACTATGTTTGCCGACTTATTCGGTACCTACAACCTCCGACTGCCTCTAACGATTTTTACGGTGGACTTGGTGGAATACTATAAGATTCATATTCTCAGCTTAGTCTGTTGGGAATGGTACGTGCTCGTCATTTCGAGTACTGTTTTCGTTCCCAGAATTTTGAGCCGTTAATGGAGGACTTTCGGCGGTTTTACCAGATGCATGTCCAACATGGGTTTTATTCATTCTACTTGCGTAAAAATGCGGCCAAAATTATGCCGTCGCCACCCAAGGGTTTTACCGCGTGGAAAACCAATTATTTCTATGTGAAGGAGGCATCGGTTACTTGTAAGCTGCATTTTAGGAATGTTACTGTGGACATTCCTAAGGAGAAAATATGTGTCCCAACGGTGGGAAAACAGGATTGTGCTGCTGCTTTGCAAGTCGTACCCTTGATGGCACTGGGAAACAAGCAGTTGCAGTATCTACAGATGATGATGCGGAACAAACTGGGTGTTAAGAAGAAGCTTGTGGTGAAGGAACAAGACAAAGGTAATTGTTTTTTGTCTTGATTTTCATGAAGTTCTGTGATTGCCTGATTTTTCATTGGTGATTTTGTTGTAGTGGTGCAATTTTGGAGAACTTTTGCTTCAGATTTTGAGGGAAAAATGGAAGTGGTTAAATGCGGTGAGGGGAAAGAAGGGTGGTACGAGGCTACTGTTAGGGGTTTCCGGCTTCCAAACCAAGCCGCATTAGATTCCCCTTTGCCGCAAGGGCGAGGTAAAGTATTTATGATTGTGCACATCATTCTCCTTGCTATCTGTTATCTTAGAAATAATTGTGTTTGTCGCAGGTAATCATGGGGCTTTGGGAGACCCTGATGGGAAAGGTGTTAAAAGCGCACCTGCGGTAGTTGTTGTGGCTGGGAAGAAAAAGAAAACAGAGAAACCTGTGACTATCCTGGTTAAGTAGGTTGCGTCAGGTACCTTCCGCCCTCGATTACGCAAATCTAAAGATTACTTCATAGTGTCTAACACTCTTGAGGGCTTGGGTGTACCAGGTTCTTTTTCCTGACAAATGTTTGTATGTTGTAGAAACCGCAAAGCCACCTACCCCTACTCCTACCCCACCATCTTCTCCAACGAAAGTTACTATTGAACAAGCGAAGAAAATGGAAGGTGTAACAACTCTCATCAAAATTACTATTTCTTATTTTTATTTGCCCAATAGGAAACCCCAATTAAGACCCCCAAGTAATATTGCACGACCCCTAAAATTTTCAGAACAATCGGAACTAGGATCAGGGCCCCTAAAACTCAAGGGGGGGGGATCCCCTACTTGACGATTATCTTCATAACTCGCTGTAAAATTCGAATTTCGTAAAACTGTCAACTCACCAAGGCTAGTTGGAGACGTGGCTACCCTACCCTAAAAAGGGCACCTGTCGCGCTACGCGACAAAGCTGGTTTTTCAGTATATATAACAGGGTTTGGCACTTGCATGGAACTGTTATTACGATGCTCAAATTCATTTCCTACACTGAGTTATACTCCATTTCGTTCAAAAACACACACAGCACGAAATTCTGCCGCGATAACAGGGTAATAACTCGATCACTGCTACGATTTAATGTCCGATCGATAAAAACCAATCCGATGGATGTTTAAGTGCTGCCCGTATTTGGGCTATACTTTGTCATTCGTCGTGAAGGTTTTGAATCTCGTGAGTTGTCGTAAAAGTTGTATTAAGTTACTGACCTAGTTTTCGTGTGCATTGTAATTTGAATTAGGTTAACAGGCTTATCCTAGGGCTAAACTCTGCCCGACTAAACTTGCAATGTGAGTCATTCTCTTTTTATCAAATTGATTTCTTAAAACTCTACTTGTTTTCAAAGTTATAATTACAGGGATTAAGTCTTTGTAATCTTCAATTACTGCCGGTATGTGGGGTTTTGTATACATTACTTGATACCCGTCACCATTGGACAACGAGTTAGCCAATGGGTGATCTGACCATAGTCACAGATACAGTCGAGTGACAAATACCGATTTGGGGTAATTGGTTTATAGAAACAATGTAATCACCCTTAATACTGTATATTATAACAATGTGTCGTTTTGTGCAACTTGAGTGACTCGCCAGTATTTCCCTGCTGATAAAACCTTTTTAAAACATGTTTCAGGTGATCTGCTGTGATCCAGGAAAAAGTGCCGCGTAGCACTACAAGCTTGAAGAAGTGGCTCAATAAAATAAAGAAACATGTTTTTGTAAAACAAGGGATTTCCCAGTGAAATCACCTTTATTGTAAATTATGGGTGTTATCCCCAATTTGTAAAATAAAATAAATTAGGTATTTTCAAGTTTTAAAAAGATCCAGTTAAAATTCTGCTGCCAACATATTAATTACCACGGATTTTTGTCCCACGGCTCCTGAAACGGGTAAAACCGGGCCGGGGGTCGTGACAGAAAAAGGTGGTATCAGAGCCACTGATTTAAGCCAATTAAGTATTTAGAAATACTTAATTTTTCTGATTGCTATTCTGTGATTATGTGAAAATCCAATTTACAAAATTTTAACTTAGAATTTTGTGTGTTTCTTTATATATGCTAACAGCATGAATGAGTTGTCTGAAGCTCTTCAGAATATCACTATCCATTCTGCTGACATGGAAGTTTCCGAGTGCTTTTCCAGTTACTAGGCCGACATTGATGAACCTATGGAATTCCAAGCCCAACCTCAGGAGAAACCAAAACCGAAAAAGAGAAGAAGACTCCTTGGCTGGAGGCGTGTGCGTAGGAAGAAACCAGCGACACGGAAAGTTGTAAATACTGAGGATCCAAATAATAAAGGCAAAGGAATAGAGATCGGAGAAAGTTCTAGGCAAGCCCAGGAAATGCCATCTTGGGAGGAGCTGGATCGTAAACTGGCACTCAGTGACCTCATCGGACCTGCCGATGCAAACCTCTTCAATCACCCTACGAAAGCACAACTTCCAGTTAATCTGGAACCGGCTATTCCAGATCCCCTTATTAACCCCCGACCTCTACTCGAAGAGCTAGAAGAATGGTGGACAACTGACTGGCAATTTCAGAACCTTTTAAATAACCCTAATACCCTTTTTCCCCAATTTGACCCTGAGCCTCCACTACACCCACCTATGAGTTCAGAAGACTTGGCTGAACTCCGCCACTATGGCGAGGAGCTGGTGGACGCCGGGAATAGAATCCGAGATGTGGGAGAGAGGATATCATGGAAATACGACGAGAGGGAACGTCGTTTCTGAGATGCCAGCTGACGGGGATGGTGTGACTGGGTGGTTGTGGTTGTATAATAACAAAATAATAATAACAGTAATAAAAATATAATCCTGTAAAATAACTAAAAATAAAACTTTGTAACATATCTGGTAATGTATGGATGCATATTAAAATATATAAAATATGAAAGTCGAAAAATCGACAATTTTGGCTATATGTGTTGATGTGATTATGTGCAATTGTTTATTATGCTTGGTTGTTAGTTATTTTATGGTAATAACTTATATATATATTAATTACCAGATGGAACACGCCGTTAATGAGCCAGTTAATGAAGTAAACCAATCTGAGCAAAATAATGAGGACCATTTTCTGAATAGACAAGATATAGAAAACATCGTTGCTCAAGGAATAGCCAATGCTATTCCAGCAATCATTGCTGCTGCTCGAAATCCAGTTGAGCCTCAACCAATTATTCCTAGCAAACGTACTCATGAAGACAACTTCAGTAATAGTGTAAATGGAGGCGGCAAAATTAATAATAATGATAATGATGTGATGCAGGCCCCAATTCTTAAGAGAATGAAAGCTGCAACGCCTGGTTGCACTTACAAGGAATTTCTTGCCTGTAAACCTGTTGAATTTGCAGGCAATGAAGGGACGACTGCTACACTACATTGGTTAGAGAAAACCGAGGCAGTAATTAAAATAAGTAAATGTGCCGAGGAGGATAAAGTCATGTATGCTTTACACCTTTTCAAGGAAGAAGCATTAGAATGGTGGAACATGGTGTTGCAAGCCAAGGGAAGCGACATGGCCTATGCCATGAGTTGGGAAGAATTTAAGCATCTGGTGGAAAGAAAATTCTGCCCAGAATATGAAAAAGAACAAATGGCGAACAAATTCCTGAACCACCGGATGGTGGATGTTGGCTGCTGAGGGTATACTTCGAAGTTTTTCGAATATGCTCGAATTGTGCCTACTCTGGCTTCGCCAGAACCGGTACTTATTTCTCGCTACATTTGGGGTTTAATTAGCGAGATCCGTGATATTGTCAAAGCTGCGAGACCCCGCACGATCGATGATGCGGTGGAATTAGCCAACACTTTGACTGACGGACTGGTGCGTACGCGAGAAGAAAATAGGAAGAAGGAATTGGCTCAGAAAATTACCCAAGGATTTCGTGTAGGTAATAATAGCAATTTCAAGAGAAAGGGAACTGGATCATCTTCCACTCCGCCGTTCTGCAGAAACTGTAAAAAGAAACAGTTTGGAAAATGTAATGAACCCTGCAACTTCTGCAAAGCGATAGGACATCGTGAAGAAGATTGCAGAAAGAAAACAAAGATCTGCTACAACTATGGCGAAGCTGGCCATTTTAGACCAGAATGCCCTAAACTGGTCAAACCGACAAATAACAAGGCAAAACATGCTGAAGGGACTAACAAGAAGAACGCAATAGCCTTCCAACTGACCACGCAGGAAGCCGAACTGATTCCTGACGTAATAGCTGGTACGTTCTTAGTTCACAACGTTTATGCAAAAGTATTATTTGACTCTGGTGCAAACCAAAGTTTTATAAATACTTCATTCTGCCAAGCTCTTAAGTTACCCTTAACGAAACTTAGGCAAGTTTTTACAGTAGAAACGGCAGACGGGAACTCTGTTAACATAGATACGGTTTTGCAAAAAGAAACTATAGAACTTTCAGGTCATAAATTTTCTGCAAACCTGTTACCTATGAATTTAGCTGGATTCGACGTTGTCTTAGGAATGGATTGGTTAGTAGCCAACCATGCTCGAATCCTTTGTGATAAGAACTCTATAGAAATCCGTGCACCCACAGGAGAAGTAATTATGATTACAGGGGATAAGCCACGTAAGTTAATGAAGTTCATTTCAGTAATGAAAGTTGCTGGTTATGAACGAAAGCAAGGAATAGTGTATATGATTTCTGTAATTATTAGCACTAAGGGTAAGGAACTTAAGGAGATTCCCGTAGTATCAGAATACTCGGATGTATTCCCAGAAGAATTACCAGAATTACCACCAGATAGGGAGGTAGAATTTAGAATTCATTTGATTCCTGGAACTACACCCGTAGCAAAGGCACCCTACCGATTAGCACCCACTGAAATGTTAGAACTGAAAAAGCAGTTAGATGAATTATTAAGCAAAGGATTTATACAACCCAGTTCATCCCTGTGGGGAGCGCCTGTTTTGTTTGTGAGAAAGAAAGATGGTTCGATGCGAATGTGTATCGATTATAGGGAATTGAATAAGATTACAATTAAGAATCGATACCCATTACCTAGGATCGATGATCTTTTCGATCAACTTCAGGGAGCTAGATATTTTTCTAAGATAGACTTTCGCTCCGGATACCATCAGTTGAAAGTACAAGAAGAAGACATACCTAAAACTGCTTTCAGAACTAGGTATGGTCACTACGAGTTTAGAGTCATGCCATTTGGATTAACAAATGCTCCTGCAGCATTTATGGACATGATGAATAGAATCTGTAAACCATATTTGGATAAATTTGTAATTGTTTTCATCGACGATATACCTATTTATTCCAAAAACCAGGAAGAGCATTGTGAGCATCTACATGCACTCTTAACTTTGTTAAGAAAGGAGAAGCTTTACGCCAAATTCTCGAAGTGTGAATTTTGGCTATAGGAGGTGCAATTTTTTAGGCCACATGGTGAATCACGAAGGTATTCACGTAGATCCTGCTAAAATAGAAGTGATCACCAAATGGAAAGTCCCGCAATCAGCTACGGAAGTTAGAAGTTTTCTAGGATTAGCTGGATACTATAGACGCTTCATTAAGGATTTTTCTAAGATAGTTATGCCATTAACTAAGCTAACATGTAAAACAGTTAAGTTTGAATGGGGACCTAGGCAAGAAGAGGCTTTTAAGGTTTTAAAGCAAAAGTTAACAAACACCCCAATTCTTGCTTTACCCGAAGGAACAGAAGATTTTGAAGTATACTGTGATGCTTCAAAGCTAGGGTTAGGATGTGTACTAATGCAACGCAAAAAGGTAATTGCGTATGCATCAAGACAATTAAAGAAGCACGAAGAAAATTATACGACTCACGACTTAGAATTAGGAGCCATAATTTTTGCCCTTAAGATATGGAGACACTATCTGTATGGAAGTAAGTTTACAGTCTATACAGATCATAAGAGTTTTTTTTTTTTTTTTTGGGTAAAGGGTTACCCCGGTGATTCTATTATAGACAACCGCCAAATAAGTACAAGTAGTGAGGATGAGTTCCCCACTAGTTCATATACAGGACATGCCCCATATATGTAAGCAAAAAAGCAAACAAACCAAGTTACCACCTCAATCTAGCCTACTATAATCATGATAATGACTAACTAGTAGACAAACGAAAAAAATCAAACAAACGACGTCAACCGCCATCATCAAAAATGAAATTGCTACCAACCGGCAACCCATGAAACAGAAGCCACCTATCCATTGGACAACTTTATGTGAGAGGTGCTTGCCCCTGTACTGGAAGACATAGGATGTGTACCCGATGTCATAAACTCATTCGTTTCATCATATACAACCTCTACCTCGTCATCGTCAAACTCCTCATTTAGCTCACGTCCCCCTTTATATCTCCCATGGAAGGAACCCCCATCCCCCCCCCCCCAACAAACCCAAGAGCACTAAACGAATTGTGTGTTTGAACCTTGGACGAACTAGTGCACCGCGCATTCACGTAGGAAGAACTCACTGCCTTTTTTCTTTTTATCCACAGGTTTATATTCAAACTTGGGCTTTTGATTGTTAACTTGAAAACCGCTCTTCTTTACATTCTTCTTTGTCTTGACAGATCATAAGAGTTTAAGATACATATTTGGGCAAAAAGAATTAAATATGAGGCAAAGGAGATGGATGGAAATTCTAAGTGACTACGACTGTGATATTCAATATCATGAAGGAAAGGCAAATGTAGTTGCAGATGCCTTAAGTTGTAAGTATCACAAAAAGCAAAAGCGAGTTCGTGCTCTTAGATTAAATTTACAATTAGACTTGATGGAACAACTGAAAAATATTCAAGCCACAGCAATCAAGGATGATGCTGAAGGAATGAAAGGAAGAATAAAGGAATTAGAGCAAGGAGCTGATGGAATTTGGAGATTCCACAAGAAGAAAATTTGGGTACCTAAGCAAAGAGAATTAAGAAATAAGATTTTAGAGGAAGCCCATAAATCTAGGTATACCATGTATCCTGGAAATAATAAGATGTACCAAGATTTAAGGAATAATTTCTGGTGGATAGGGATGAAAAAGGACATAGCTAGATATGTATCTAAGTGTCTTACTTGTTCACAAGTTAAGGCAGAACACCAGAAACCTTCAGGATTACTCCAACAATTAGAAATGCCTGTTTGGAAAGGGGAACTAATAACCATGGATTTTGTTACTAAGTTGCCCAAAACCAGAAAAGGTAACGACGCAATTTGGGTAATCGTGGATCAATTAACCAAATCAGCTCATTTCCTACCCATGAAAGAAACCTTTAGTATGGAAAGGTTGGCAAAGCTATATGTAGACGAAGTAGTATCCTTACATGGAGTTCCACTCTCTATCGTATCGGATAGAGATAGTCGTTTCACTTCACATTTTTGGACAAGTTTCCAAGAAGCTATGGGGATGCGATTAAATTTAAGTACAGCTTATCATCCTCAAACAGACAGACAAAGTGAAAGGACAATTCAAACCTTGGAAGACATGCTCAGGGCATGTGTAATAGATTTTGGTGGGAACTGGGATGACCACCTACCCTTAATTGAATTCTCCTATAACAATAGTTATCATGCAAGCATTGAAGCTGCCCCATTCAAAGCACTGTACGGACGAAAGTGCAGAACTCCAGTTTGTTGGGCAGAAATAGGAGAAAGCCAATTATCAGGTCCCGAAATTGTACAAGAAACTACCGACAAGATCACTCAAATCAAGGAAAGACTAAAGACAGCTCGAGATCGTCAGAAGAGTTATGCAGACAATAGACGCAAGCCGTTAGAATTCCAAGTTGGAGACAAGGTACTCTTAAAAGTTTCTCCTTGGAAAGGAGTAGTGCGGTTCGGGAAGAAGGGGAAGTTAAGTCCAAGGTACGTAGGACCATTCCCAGTAATCCAACGAATAGGACCAGTTGCCTATCGATTACAGCTACCAGAAGAGCTAGCCGGGGTACATGACGTATTTCATGTATCCAACCTCAAGAAATGTCTATCTAACGAATCCCTGGTAGTACCTCTTCAAGATGTAGAGGTAAATGAAAAGTTAAAATTTGTTGAGAAGCCATTGCAGATAGAAGACAGAAAGGTCAAGTTTCTCAAACACAAACGACTAGTGCTGGTCAAAGCCAAGTGGGATTCAAAGAGAGGACCTGAGTACACTTGGGAGCTGGAATCAGAGATAAAGCGAAAGTATTCCTACTTGTTCCAGTAAATCTCAAGGACGAGATTTTTATAAGGTGGGGAGGATGTAACAACTCTCATCAAAATTACTATTTCTTATTTTTATTTGCCAAATAGGAAACCCTAATTGAGACCCCCAAGTAATATTGCACGACCCCTAAAATTTTCAGAACAATCGGAACTAGGACCAGGGCCCCTAAAACTCAAGGGGGGGGGGGGGTATCCCCTACTTGACGATTATCTTCATAACTCACTGTAAAATTCGAATTTCGTAAAACTGTCAACTCACCAAGGCTAGTTGGAGACGTGGCTACCCTACCCTAAAAAGGGCGCCGTCGCGCCACGCGACAGAGCTGGTTTTTCAGTATATATAGCAGGGTTTGGCACTTGCATGGAACTGTTATTACGACGCTCAAACTCATTTCCTACACTGAGTTATACTCCATTTCGTTCAAAAACACACACAGCACGAAATTCTGCCGCGATAACAGGGTAATAACTCGATCACTGCTATGATTTAATGTCCGATCGATAAAAACCAATCCGATGGATGTTTAAGTGCTGCCCATATTTGGGCTATACTTTGTCATTCGTCGTGAAGGTTTTGAATCTCGTGAGTTGTCGTAAAAGTTGTATTAAGTTACTGACCTAGTTTTCGTGTGCATTGTAATTTGAATTAGGTTAACAGGCTTATCCTAGGGCTAAACTCTGCCCGACTAAACTTGCAATGTGAGTCATTCTCTTTTTATCAAATTGATTTCTTAAAACTCTACTTGTTTTCAAAGTTATAATTACAGGGATTAAGTCTTTGTAATCTTCAATTACTGCCGGTATGTGGGGTAATTGGTTGATAGAAACAATGTAATCACCCTTAATACTGTATATTATAACAATGTGTCATTTTGTGCAACTTGAGTGACTCGCCAGTATTTCCCTGCTGATAAAACCTTTTTAAAACATGTTTCAGGTGATCTGCTGTAATCCAGGAAAAACTGCCGCGTAGCACTACAAGCTTGAAGAAGTGGCTCAGTAAAATAAAGAAACATGTTTTTGTAAAACTAGGGATTTCCCAGTGAAATCACCTTTATTGTAAATTATGGGTGTTATCCCCAATTTGTAAAATAAAATAAATTGGGTATTTTCAAGTTTTAAAAAGATCCTGTTAAAATTCCGCTGCCAACATATTAGTTACCACGGATTTTTGTCCCACGGCTCCTGAAACGGGTAAAACCGGGCCGGGGGTCGTGACAGAAGGTGAACCTGAAGTGCAGGTGTTAAGTAGTGAAGGGACCCCCTGCTGATCGTGTTGAGGGGTTGTTTGAGAATCCCACGACAGGGACACATGTTAATGATACCGTTGACTCATTAGGTAATCCGATTGTCCCAACCATGCCGGGGGGTGATCCTGAAGTTGAGGGGGGCAAAAAGCCAAAGTCCCCCGTTCAAGAAAATGTTTTCAGCTCCAGTTCTGCGAGCAAGGGGGTGAAGACCAACCTCCGATACAGCCAACTGAAACAGAGCTGGACTATTACTATCGCACTTACTCCGAAGTGCGTGGTCTGAACGTCCACACCCCTCCTTGGAGTATTATGCAAGGGGATGTGACGACCAATCCTTCCCTTTGGAGGGAAGCTCTGAAAGGGTATGGACCCCCTGCCGAGGCAGCGCGGCTAAAGGCTGGTGGACGTGAAAGTTTATACCACCAACTTGCCCTTCATTTGGTTGGGGGCTCCTTAGTCGGGAATGCGATTCTCGGCGACTGGTCCTCCCTTGCTCACAGTGAAGAGGAATCTGCCCTGTTGAAGGAGGAAGCTGCGGCTGCAATGAAGAAGGTGCAAGTGGCTGAGGAGCGTTTGGCAAAGCAGAAGGCCGATTTAGAGGCCTACAAGCAAATGGAGCAATGGGCCACAGCCGCAGACCATCGACAGGTTCGTTCTCTAACTAATCTTCTTATTGAAAAGCTCAAGCTTTGGAAGGAAGCTTGTGCGAGAGAGAATGAAAAATTTAACTGTCTTCGTCAGGAAATAAATAACCTTAAGGCAACAAATGCTGGTCTTGCAAAGGAGAAGGCCGTGGCTGAGGTGACCATGAAGGAAGAAGAGGCACGTCGTGTGGCTGCGGTGAAGGAGCTTGCTGATGCTATCGTTGGGCGCTCTCGGATGGCCAAAATTATAGAGGATCTCAAGGTATGAATTAACCTTTTTGAGTTGTCTATTTTGTGATACATGTTGAGAATGCCTTTTCATATGAAGTTCTTTGAGAACAGGAAGAGTCTCGTAAAGAGGTGGAGGCTCGCGGGATAATCCTTGGAGATGTGAACAGGCGCCTGGAAGAGGCCAAAATGCGGGCACATCAGGTTGCGGAAGAGAGAGATGGCTTGGCAACCATGAATGCCCAGCTCGTGGCTGACCGCGCATGGATGCGGGATTTTGGTGTTGCCAATGTAAGTGCCTTATCTCTTGTCCTTTCTTGTGTTTGCTTTGGTACTTATTTTTATATAATTTGGTCAGGTTGCGAACGCAATCCTTGACGCACCGGAGAACACAGATGCGGTTGCGAAGGTGGTAGAATGCGTGCGTGAGGCTGGGTTCAAGGTGGCTATACAGAGTGCCTTACCCATGTGAACGCCTTGTCTGCAAAGAAGTTCACCGATGAGCTATGTGCTTTGCGCGGTGTTGATACTGAAGCCGCCTTTAGAGCTGCAACCGAAGCGTATGATGGTCTGCGCACATTTTTTAGCCGAAAGAAAGATGGTGAAGGCGGCAGCGGTGCTAATGTAGAATAGTTTGGGCCTATGTGCCTTGTTTCTTTCTTTCACTTTTAAAGTTGTTGAACTTTTTTGTAAGTCGTTGCCTCTTGCGTATCTAGTTTGGTGCGCAAGTTTAATGAATATATGACTTCTTTTGCTCCATGTGTGTAAATAAATGTTCTTTACTGTTTGTCTGTGTTTGAGCGCGAGTGAGTTAAACTCTTATTATTTAAGGCCAATTGTTAAGGCGCATGTAAATAATAAGTATTTACTATACAGCATTGTCGTGTTGCAAGTAATAGCCCTCTCTGATTTTTGCCCGTAAGGCTTAGGAGAATGTGAGATGTTCTGAAGTACTTTGTTGCGCGCGCCCAGCCAGGTGCATAGCAATGTGTGTCTTTGTAACTATTAAATTATTTGCATGTGACAACCACTTTGTATGGGTATTTCGAATGAAGATTATTCAATTTGTTTTTGTATATACCTCAAAGGGTAACATGCATTTGTAATAGTATCATAGTATAAACAACAAAGTTGGGAAAACTATTGTTTATTACTGAACAGATGGCGCGTGGGCCATGGAATATAGAAGAAAATATAGATTATAGTCTTACATATAGTAGCGCCTAAGCTGCTGTGCATTCCAAGTCCTTGGGATAAGGTTGCCTGCCAATGTTTGCAGTTTGTATACGCCTTTGCCCAAGACCTCGTGTATGAGATAGGGTGTGTTGTAACAGAATCACACCCCGACCACGTAGAACATACAAAACGTGGCGGAAATGTCGGGGAGTGTTGTAACAGAATCATTGTTTCATAACACATGGAAATTGAAATATTGTTTTATTGAATAAAAGAGTTACAATGTCTGACAAACAAAGAAACATAACATAAATAACTAGTCTTGCATCTTTTATTGTCACTAAGGCCCAAGTCCGCCTAAGTGTATCTTGATCAATCCTATGCTTCATTTCCTGAAACACATGTGAAAATAGGTACGTCAGCATAAAAATGCCGCCGAGTACATAGGTTTTGTGAAAATGGGATTCATGACTTAAGTTTAAGAAAATGTTTAGTCATGAACCTTGTAATTTGCTTTGTCTTTGTAAATCATTTGAAAAACAATAAGTTCAGATGATATGTATAAATAAGAGAATAATGCATGGTTAAATGAATAACCATGTAAAATGAGTTTGTATAAGATAAGTTTGTTTGTAAATCAATGTCTTGTGAAAAGTATGTTATTTGTATAAAATGTTATATGTCCCAAATTGAAATGATTCAAATAACGCTACGATATGTAATACCATACAAACACTTATATATAGGAAGTACCAGCGGCGTATCCACCATGCTCGTATCATATTACACACGCCTCGTTACTTAATCACTTACTCAAACCAAACCAACAATGAAAGATGTCTATGTTTAAACCAATCGCCAAATGTATTGAATAATATGTCAAAATGTTTATGTCAAGATGTGAGTCATGAAATGTATAACCAATGTCAATAATGTTCATGCGTCAAATGTAAATCATGTAATGTGTAACCAAAATGATATGTATGGCTAGTGATATGTATCAACTAAACCATATGCACGAAAACAAAGTATTGAAGTAAAACATGGTTTAAATCAATATTATGTCTTGTGGAAATGCATGATCAATGTAAATCATGTTAAAATGTCTATGTCGAAATGTCTATGTCGAAATGTCTATGTCAAAATGTCTATGTCAAAATGTCTTTGTCAAAATGTCTATGTCAAAATGTCTTTGTGTAAACCATGTCAAAATGTCATGTATGGCAAGTGGAATATATATGTATATATATATATCCATTAAGCCATAGGTGGAAATGCACAAAACAATATATTGAAGTAAAACTTGGTTTAAATCAATATTATGTCTTGTGGATATGCATGCTATACTAAATATGAACATTTATGCGGTGTTGTTATAATGCATACATCCAAGCCTTGAGACTGTGGCGATAAACCCTTAAACGACTTAAAGGATTATCTGTGCTTCATGTATATCGAATTCGGTCATTCCTTTCATCCCCTTTCCCTGGGATGTCCGGAACGGGAGTTGTCAATTCCTATGGTACCACTACCTACTAACGAACGGCGTAGCTAATGTTAATGAATGTATTGTCCCATTTAAATGAACCAAATGTCATACCAAAATGTAAGCATGTGATGAAATGAATATGTACTAAGTATGCAACAAATGAACATACATAGCATGTGATGTGATGTGATGTGATGTAAAACAATGTACTAAGTAGGCACACAATGGCATACATAGCATAAAATGTGATGTAAAACGATGTACTAAGTAGGCACGCAATGGGCATACATAGCATAAAATACAATGAAATCATGTACTATAAGTGTACTACTGAACATAACAAGCATATGATAAAAACATGGAAAGCATGAAAGTAACAAGTAGGCACATGTGTTCCACCCCAAAACAGTTTGGAAAACAGTAAAAGAGGGGTCTATGTACTCACTTGAGATTGCTCAGTAGTCCTTGAGTAACAACCAAACAAAGCTAGAGATCACGGATATCAAACGGCACCTAATATAGGTAACTATGTTAATAAACCGGACCTAAATCGGAAGATTGGGTAGCATGAGGGTTTGTAAACCAAATGAGTGTAGGAACTCATGTGATATGGTTTAACAACGCCTACATACTAAATGAAACTTAACCTAAGTGTTTACGACCCATTACGACCCGTTTAGGTAGCTTATGCTACTTTAACGCGTCGTTCGCGTGAAACGCGTTCGGACCACCTAACTAGCCCTATGACAAGTGTTATATGCCTAAACATGTTACATAATCAGTTATGTGACAAAAGTTTAGGTTACATATGCTTAATTACCAATTATACATGAAAAGGGTATTCTGGTAATTTACCTAAGGCATATAAACTACCTATCATACAACTAGTTAAACGATGTGACCATAAGGTATAACCTCGGAAGGTTATTCCCTATACACTATGGTCACCTAATGTGTTTGGTCGGATCCTAATGATCGACCAAACTGGGTCGGGTTCGAAGGTATAAGCGATTTATTAGATCGCTTACCCTACGACCCTAGACAACGTGGTAATCAGTAGGCATAGTCCCAAGGGACTATAACCAACGTGATTACATTCACGTTGCGAAGTTCAAACGAACTTCGCATTGACCATAACTGGTCAACGCAGAAAGTCAAACAAAGTTTGACTTTCAGACTCTAAAGACTCGAAAAGCAATAAAAGAACGAAAGAATACTTACGAAGGGTCCCCGAATGCTAATCTCGATCCAAGAACTCAAGTATGAAACAATGGTTTCAACTTAGAGCTCTCAAATCAAGATTCTAGTGAGAAATGAAGTTGGGGATGGATGGGTATTTATAGTAAATGGTCCACCGTTAGGATCGTTTCACGGAAACCGTGATTCGATCACATCCGTACACTTGTTGGAAGGTTATGGAAGCTAAAAATGGTACTTATCAGCTGACTAAGCAAGTTAGAATGTGTGGGTGAGGATCAAACAGTTGGAAACTGATGTTAAATGCACTTAATCTGGTCCATAAGGCGGACGCGGCCCGTTTCAGCATGTGCAGAATCTCAGGCGGGCCGCCTGGGAGTCACAGATCAGAAACAAGTTTCAGAAGTTACAGTTTTGGTCCCTGCACGTGTTTAAGGCATTTCCGACACTTCTAAGGCCCGTAAAGCCAACTTTAAGGCCCTAAAATGTTGCCTAAACATTGTGGACATGAAACATGCTCAAAAATGTGTCGGATGATGGTTCGTTTAGTCGTACGAACGCGATGTTCGCTTAATTACGATGGAATGCGCACAAGCGCGTAAAACGATCCAAATGACGCGACGAATGGATTTTTCTTATGGCGAACACTAAAGTATAATATAGTCATGCTTATATAAATTTTTGGATGTCCGGATGTATTCAGAACGTGAGTTATGCACGAAAGTGCAAACTTGTGCACTTTTTGACACTTTTAGTCCCTGAATGATCCAAAAGTTTATTTTAGCACACCTAACCCCTCAAAGCCTATTTCTAAGCTATGTAAAGGATATTTAAGGTGTGTTTAACTTATGGTCATGTTCCGGAATGTCTGTTCCAGTACGAATCATCATACTTTCACAGTTTGTCAAGTTTAGTCCCTGTAAGCGAATTAACTTGTTTTTGCCATACCAAAGCCTTCAAAACTTATTTCTAAGTTATGTAAAGGTTATTTAAGGTATGTTAAGCCAATGTCACTATTACGGAGTGTTTGTTGCATTTAAACTGGTTATATTTACGCATCGGTGCGCGTATAACCTTCCAGAAAGTGATTTAGAGTTTGGAATTGAACAAAAATTGATATGTGCAAATGATACACATATTTTTACAAATCCCAAGTATGAAATACAATATTTCATTGCTACAGTATTTGTTTGATGGCCGCGGAGGCACAGGTGTTACAGTCTCCCCTACTTTAGGAAATTTCGTCCCGAATTTTTATTTAGAGGAAACTTGTGGGAGTCTGAAACATGAAGTTGAAAAGATCGAACAACATTGGTTAGAGTTCTTGAACTTCTAGTAACTTTAATAACATCATGATTGCAATATAAGAGGGATACTTATATACAAGTATATGAAGCGTCATTGGTGCGTCCACCGTACCTCCATTACATCGTTCTCATTTTGTTATTGTTGTCACTATCGGTTCTTACACATAATAAACCTTACTGTGATTACCGTGCACTAAATCTCATAATTATGTACGCGTGCATAATTAGACAATTCCTTGCATAGTTCACACAGTCTATTTTATAATGTGTAGGGTAAAACCAAATGAACAATTCTGTGATGAGGGTGACTAGACCGCCATAGAGTCCTTTTAATTAAATCAATAAATGATCTAAATAGACTATCAAGGAGTCTGTCTAGCTACATCACTAGATGTCGTTCTTTAACCAGATTGTGAATCAATCTTTTGACTAGACCTCTAAAAGGGTCTCTTATGAACCATGGAGCGGTACTATGAAATCCTAGGGTCTTAACTATTACATAGAAGCCCATTAAAGATTTAAGGTAGTACCTTTTTGAATATCCTACTACGAATCCCTCATGTGAAGATATGAAAGATTCTACGAGGATTTGGATAACGAATACCCAGAGTATAAAACACAATATGCATAAAAAGAAAACATAAGATGCATAAACACATAGTCACATAACCACAAAATTGTTTGACTAGAAATTTGTTCTGCTAACAAAGCACATGTATTTAAAGCACACTAGGAATCCATCTCGTGGATTTCATTTGGTACTTTAAACATTATCAAGAATCTAACTATAAAGATAGAAAGATTCAAAAGGAAAATTCGATTTCGATTGTAAGGAACCAAAATGTTCGAATTAAGGTACACTAGGAATCCAATTAAGGACTCTGATTTGTATGATAATCATCCACAAGGATCTAGATGTGAAGATAAAAAGATCCCATATGGATTTTAGAAGTTGAAGATGTTTTGAAATCTTGCACTGGATGTGCTTAAGTCAAAACATAAGTAAAATGCTTATGAGGTTGAGATGCTAGATATGTCAAGGCGACATATGAAGCAGAATTTGAAGGTTAAGTAAATGTATGAGGAAAATATCTTTGGAAAACTATGCATGGGGTTCAAAAAAAAAATGTTTTCAATGTTTTTGAAACCTTATATATTATACATTTGAAATCATAAAGTAGGTGTACTAGGTGAGTATATTTATAAAAATGTTTTAAAATCATGCGAGATGAATTTTGAAATTATGTATAAGGTTTTTGAAAAACATGAATGATGCTTTGCGAAATCATGCACTTGATAAGAAAATGTACTACTATATGAAATATTTTGAAATTAGGAAGGTTGGTTTTGATAACATGGCCAATGTTTTTGAAATAACATAGACAATGTATTTAGAAAAATTGTTTTCAAACTATATGAAATATTTTGAAATTAGGAAGGTTGGTTTTGATAACATGGCCAATGTTTTTGAAATAACATAGACAATGTATTTAGAAAAATTGTTTTCAAACTATATGAAATGTTTTGAGATCATGAAGATTGTTTTTGAAATACTTGTACTGTGTATGTTGAAAAATCAAAACGTAATGGGTATGAGATTTGAAAATACCCTTAGCTATTTAACCAAGGATTCAAAGGCACAGATGTGCAGAAGCATGATTACTCATAATGTCACCTTATTTTCTGTACTTTGTTTCTTAAAGTGAAACGAGTACTTAAAATTTTCGAGGGAATCATGAGCGATCATTTGAAAGAGAGAAATCACAAGAGTAGTTTGTAAGGAACATAGTTCCTTAATGAAGGTATCATAGGAAAATCATTCACACATATAACTATACTTGTATATCAGAATTGTGAACAACAATTTATTTATAAACGAACAGATTGTTTCACATTACAAGAAAACAAAAGAAACAAAGGCATAAGACAGCAATATCCTTTGTTCAGCCGAATGCTCATCCAAGGGTTGGATTTGCACTGAATATCTTTGGGCAATCCCTTTGGAAATGGCCCATCTCGCCACAGTTGTAACAAGACCCTCGTGAAAAACGAGCTTGAGCAGGATTGTCACCAGCTTGATTTGGTACAGCTGCAGTTGGGCAAACCCTTGCTGTATGACCTATAAGTCCACAAATCTGGCATTTGCGGCACCTCACACTAGCGTGATGATGAAGGCTACATTGGTTGCACAAGGGTGCAGTTCCGTTGTATGACTTCCTAGCAGGGGGTTGAGCAGGTTGGTTAGGGACGGCTTTACCATTGTGAGCGACCACGGCGAAGTTTTGAGAAGCCTTTCGCTTCTTTGACTTCTTAGGGGATCGTTCATCCATGGTATTTGATTCCCCCATTCGTTTCTTGGCTGATGGTGCTGTCACCTGACTAGGTCCTGCCTGTCTTGGTGACCCTTGAGTGGCTTCATCCTGGAGACGATACATGGCAGTAGCCAATTCAACAGCCTTCAGGACTACTTCGCCTATTCGTTGGGTAAATTTGGCAGTCTGCTCGGATATCTGGGCGTCATCGTGATGAAGAGACATTCTAGAAGGAAATGAAAGACGTAGGAAGAAACAAGTGAAAGATTATTGGATAAATAAAACAAAATGACAACGCATAGAAATTGCGATCACTTGTTTGTTACCAAAGGCAAACAAATGAGACGGTGACTAATCAAAGTAAACAGGTCTTATTAATGTATCACTGAAGACATGCTCGCCTATAAGTGAACACTCATCCCAAGAATTCCCAGGTAAGCACAACTGGTCTCGCGTCTGATGAGATATATACGAAGTGCTTTCCTAGACAGAAAACCAAGAATACAGGTATTCACCCTTCCAGTTTGCACATGTTCACATTATAAGACCCAAACTTTGACGAGATTTTGAAAATTCAAAGGGGTTCAAAACCATATAACAGAGAGTTCAAAACCTTATAACTGAGGGTTCAAAACCTTATAACTGAGGGTTCAAAACCTAGTAATCAATCATCCTTGAACAGATGATTAGTTTTCAAAGCGGTTTTGAAATTTATGTTCTTGTTGTGGTCGTCGCCTAAGGATAGGTGACGGTATTGTTTTATGACTAAACGCAAGTGAACTCGCGTTAGGGTCCTAGGAAGGTTATAGACTAGGTCAAAGCATTACTAATAACCTAATTCCCTATAACCATGAGCTCTGATACCAACTTTTCTGTCACACCCCGACCACGTAGAACATACAAAACGTGGCGGAAACGTCGGGGAGTGTTGTAACAGAATCATTGTTTCATAACACATGGAAATTGAAATATTGTTTTATTGAATAAAAGAGTTACAATGTCTGACAAACAAAGAAACATAACATAAATAACTAGTCTTGCATCTTTTATTGTCACTAAGGCCCAAGTCCGCCTAAGTGTATCTTGATCAATCCTATGCTTCATTTCCTGAAACACATGTGAAAATAGGTACGTCAGCATAAAAATGCCGCCGAGTACATAGGTTTTGTGAAAATGGGATTCATGACTTAAGTTTAAGAAAATGTTTAGTCATGAACCTTGTAATTTGCTTTGTCTTTGTAAATCATTTGAAAAACAATAAGTTCAGATGATATGTATAAATAAGAGAATAATGCATGGTTAAATGAATAACCATGTAAAATGAGTTTGTATAAGATAAGTTTGTTTGTAAATCAATGTCTTGTGAAAAGTATGTTATTTGTATAAAATGTTATATGTCCCAAATTGAAATGATTCAAATAACGCTACGATTTGTAATACCATACAAACACTTATATATAGGAAGTACCAGCGGCGTATCCACCATGCTCGTATCATATTACACACGCCTCGTTACTTAATCACTTACTCAAACCAAACCAACAATGTAAGATGTCCATGTTTAAACCAATCGCCAAATGTATTGAATAATATGTCAAAATGTTTATGTCAAGATGTGAGTCATGAAATGTATAACCAATGTCAATAATGTTCATGCGTCAAATGTAAATCATGTAATGTGTAACCAAAATGATATGTATGGCTAGTGATATGTATCAACTAAACCATATGCACGAAAACAAAGTATTGAAGTAAAACATGGTTTAAATCAATATTATGTCTTGTGGAAATGCATGATCAATGTAAATCATGTTAAAATGTCTATGTCGAAATGTCTATGTCAAAATGTCTATGTCAAAATGTCTTTGTCAAAATGTCTATGTCAAAATGTCTTTGTGTAAACCATGTCAAAATGTCATGTATGGCAAGTGGAATATATATGTATATATATATCCATTAAGCCATTGGAAATGCACAAAACAATATATTGAAGTAAAACTTGGTTTAAATCAATATTATGTCTTGTGGATATGCATGCTATACTGAATATGAACATTTATGCAGTGTTGTTATAATGCATACATCCAAGCCTTGAGACTGTGGCGATAAACCCTTAAACGACTTAAAGGATTATCTGTGCTTCATGTATATCGAATTCGGTCATTCCTTTCATCCCCTTTCCCTGGGATGTCCGGAACGGGAGTTGTCAATTCCTATGGTACCACTACCTACTAACGAACGGCGTAGCTAATGTTAATGAATGTATTGTCCCATTTAAACGAACCAAATGTCATACCAAAATGTAAGCATGTGATGAAATGAATATGTACTAAGTATGCAACAAATGAACATACATAGCATGTGATGTGATGTGATGTGATGTGATGTGATGTGATGTAAAACAATGTACTAAGTAGGCACACAATGGCATACATAGCATAAAATGTGATGTAAAACGATGTACTAAGTAGGCACGCAATGGGCATACATAGCATAAAATACAATGAAATCATGTACTATAAGTGTACTACTGAACATAACAAGCATATGATAAAAACATGGAAAGCATGAAAGTAACAAGTAGGCACATGTGTTCCACCCCAAAACAGTTTGGAAAACAGTAAAAGAGGGGTCTATGTACTCACTTGAGATTGCTCAGTAGTCCTTGAGTAACAACCAAACAAAGCTAGAGATCACGGATATCAAACGGCACCTAATATAGGTAACTATGTTAATAAACCGGACCTAAATCGGAAGATTGGGTAGCATGAGGGTTTGTAAACCAAATGAGTGTAGGAACTCATGTGATATGGTTTAACAAAGCCTACATACTAAATGAAACTTAACCTAAGTGTTTCCGACCCATTACGACCCGTTTAGGTAGCTTATGCTACTTTAACGCGTCGTTCGCGTGAAACGCGTTCGGACCACCTAACTAGCCCTATGACAAGTGTTATATGCCTAAACATGTTACATAATCAGTTATGTGACAAAAGTTTAGGTTACATATGCTTAATTACCAATTATACATGAAAAGGGTATTCTGGTAATTTACCTAAGGCATATAAACTACCTATCATACAACTACTTAAACGATGTGACCATAAGGTATAACCTCGGAAGGTTATTCCCTATACACTATGGTCACCTAATGTGTTTGGTCAGATCCTAATGATCGACCAAACTGGGTCGGGTTCGAAGGTATAAGCGATTTATTAGATCGCTTACCCTACGACCCTAGACAACGTGGTAATCAGTAGGCATAGTCCCAAGGGACTATAACCAACGTGATTACATTCACGTTGCGAAGTTCAAACGAACTTCGCATTGACCATAACTGGTCAACGCAGAAAGTCAAACAAAGTTTGACTTTCAGACTCTAAAGACTCGAAAAGCAATAAAAGAATGAAAGAATACTTACGAAGGGTCCCCGAATGCTAATCTCGATCCAAGAACTCAGGTATGAAACAATGGTTTCAACTTAGAGCTCTCAAATCAAGATTCTAGTGAGAAATGAAGTTGGGGATGGATGGGTATTTATAGTAAATGGTCCACCGTTAGGATCGTTTCATGGAAACCGTGATTCGATCACATCCGTACACTTGTTGGAAGGTTATGGAAGCTAAAAATGGTACTTATCAGCTGACTAAGCAAGTTAGAATGTGTGGGTGAGGATCAAACAGCTGGAAACTGATGTTAAATGCACTTAATCTGGTCCAGAAGGCGGACGCGGCCTGCTTCAGCATGTGCAGAATCTCAGGCGGGCCGCCTGGGAGTCACAGATCAGAAACAAGTTTCAGAAGTTACAGTTTTGGTCCCTGCACGTGTTTAAGGCATTTCCGACACTTCTAAGGCCCGTAAAGCCAACTTTAAGGCCCTAAAATGTTTCCTAAACATTGTGGACATGAAACATGCTCAAAAATGTGTCGGATGATGGTTCGTTTAGTCGTACGAACGCGATGTTCGCTTAATTACGACGGAATGCGCACAAGCGCGTAAAACTATCCAAATGACGCGACGAATGGATTTTTCTTATGGCAAACACTAAAGTATAATATAGTCATGCTTATATAAATTTTTGGATGTCCGGATGTATTCAGAACGTGAGTTATGCACGAAAGTGCAAACTTGTGCACTTTTTGACACTTTTAGTCCCTGAATGATCCAAAAGTTTATTTTAGCACACCTAACCCCTCAAAGCCTATTTCTAAGCTATGTAAAGGATATTTAAGGTGTGTTTAACTTATGGTCATGTTCCAGAATGTCTGTTCCAGTACGAATCATCATACTTTCGCAGTTTGTCAAGTTTAGTCCCTGTAAGCGAATTAACTTGTTTTTGCCATACCAAAGCCTTCAAAACTTATTTCTAAGTTATGTAAAGGTTATTTAAGGTATGTTAAGCCAATGTCACTATTCCGGAGTGTTTGTTGCATTTAAACTGGTTATATTTACGCATCGGTGCGCGTATAACCTTCCAGAAAGTGATTTAGAGTTTGGAATTGAACAAAAATTGATATGTGCAAATGATACACATATTTTTACAAATCCCAAGTATGAAATACAATATTTCATTGCTACAGTATTTGTTTGATGGCCGCGGAGGCACAGGTGTTACATAGGGGCATTCCCATTTGGGAGCCAGTTTACCTGGGCGCTCTGCGTTGTAGGCTTCGTTATCGCGTAGGACATAGTCTCCTAGTTGAACGTGCAGATTCGTACCCACGCGTTATAGTATTTTTCGAGTTTGGACTTGTATTTAGCTTCGTTTATGGCTGCGTTTTCGCGCCTTTCTTCCAAGAGGTCCAAGTCAAGTATGCGCTCGCTGTTGTTGTCAATTTTGTTAACAACCAGCATTCTTGGTGAAGGGAGACCAATTTCGGTAGGGATCACTGCTTCAGAGCCATAGACCAGGGTGAAGGGTGTCTCGCCATTGCTTGTCTTTGGATTTTTTCTATGTGCCCATAGGATGCTCGGGATTTCATCGACCCGGCCTCTCCTTTCTGTTCCCAACCATGCCTTTATTCCTTCGACTAAACTTTTGTTGATGCTTTCTCCCTGGCTGTTACCTTGAGGATGCACCACGGAAGAAAAGATGTGTTCGATGTTTAGTTCTCTCAACCATTTTTGGAAGTCATCAGAGGCGAAGTTGGTGTCATTGTCTGTTATGATGCACATTGGTAGACTGAAACGGCAGATGATGTGTTCCCAGACAAATTTGTGTTATTATAGCGGTTGTAGAAGCTAGGGGTTTTGCTTCCACCCATTTGGTGAAGTAATCGACTGCCACTATGATGAATTTTACCACACCTGGTGCATCTGGAAAAGGTCCTACTACATCTATGGCCCATTTTTGAAAAGGCCATGCAGTTGTTACTGGGACCAGATTATTCTTTGGGCGCAAGGTTTTTGGTGCATGTCGTTGAGAGTTTATAAACTTGCGCAAAACTTTAACAGCATCCAGGTGCATGTCGGGCCAGTAGTACCCAACATTCATGATTTTGGCCACCACCATGCATGGTCCTGCATGGATGCCGGGCCAATAGTACCCAACATTCATGACTCAAATACATAACTTAGTTCATTTACACGAATCCTCCATCCTGAGGAAACCACTAGAGAATTAGCCGCTCATGTGGGTTGAATGATCTTCACTGGCTTGAATCATAATTGAAATCATCATCTTTATTATAATATAATACAAAAAATAATGAAACTTAATAAAAATCTAGCCTTGGCTGCCGTGATGATGATGTGATGTTGTTGCTAATGATTTTGTTTCTCTTTTTGTTCATGTGATGACTGTCGCCAAAAACAAAAACTCCAACCCTCAATGTATGCGTGAAGTTGGCTCTCTCATGTGAGAATGATTATTTGACTTTTTAAAACCCCTCCTGTCACGTGAATGAGAGCCCCAATATTGTGATGATGATAGATATTTAAGAAAAACAAAGCCTCTAAACAATTAATGTCTCCCTCCTGCCGTCAAAGTCAGCGTCCCTCCTTTGGGTTTTGACTAACTATTTTTTCCTTTTTAAATACCTTTAATCAGTGGCGGATCTTGCCCGTTGAACGTCCCAGGGTCGAAAGACACGGGCACTAAAAAATGCTCGGGCCGAACATAGTATATATAAAAAATTTTGATCGAAATGCGGAAAATTAGCACTACGGCCGAAAAACTGCCAGGGCCGTGGCCTTCTAAGAACCGCCCATGCCTTTAATATATCATGCATGCCCATTTTTTCAACCGCAATTTGCGAAATTGAGCATTGTTACGGTACAAACTCTCTGTCTCTTTTTGTTTTCAGATCATGATCACCGTAACCTACGGTTACGGAACCGGAGGTGGCGACGTAAACATGCATAATCCTTTCTAAACTCATACTAACTTTCTCATATTGACACTTTAGGTCCCCGTACTTTATTATTTCGTATTTCTCATGTATCCAAGCCATATTTTCGACCCGAACACATTCCGAATGCTATGATTTCTCTCGACAAACATCCTAGCTTGTTCCTCTTCGCTGCTAAGCACTTTAACTTCACCGAATTATGCCGATTAACCTGTAACACCACAAAAGCTCGTAGTTACTATATTTAACAACTGTAATCGCATAAACACATTAAATCACACAATCTAATACACTTAAGGCTCATGTTTCACACTCCCCATCACATCCCCACACTTATCATTGATTGTTCTCAAGCAACCATTACAAACATTACTCACCTTATTAACAAATCACCATTAAATCCCTTACCGAATTAGCAATTCAAGATCCCAAGTCATATCCATCCCATAGACTGACACAATCGAGGTTGACAATCTGACAATTAAGTGATACGCATTTAAAACAATTTAAGACGTTCCTAACTAAAACTAACATGCTTATGATACTACACACATGCCACACGCCCCTCACAATGATCACCCCTCTCGGCTCAATCAAGACTAGCGTGTAATGTGCTAGTATGCATTTCGCTCAAAACCGAATACGCTACCTTGCAATCATAAGCTTGTATGACAATCACACCTCCACTGTATCAAATAACGTCGCACATATCAAAAGGACTTTTTGGGGTTTGGGTTAAGGGTAAAGGTAAGGAATTGTTTTTGGCTTTTATTATACTTATATGGCAAACACAAACGAATACCGAACCATGACAACTTTATTCACAATATCTACTAACTTTGGGTTATTTTCCGACCCATTTGTATAACATGAACATAGTAATAATTTTTGTTTTTCTTTTTCTTTCTTTTCTGTTTTTTTTTTCTTTTTTTTCTCTTCAACAAACATCTAACACACAATTGTCATTCATGGCTGGTAATCAAACGGGTCAAACAAGGTGTAACAAACGAAGGGTAAAAGGCTCAACATGGTTTACTAAGGTAAGATGGATAAACAATCAACATACAAAATAATGAAGGGATCCTAATGCCTTTATCATCTATGTGCATACGCTAAACCACAGTCTCAGCACGTATCAAACCACACAAGTTCTAACACAAAGCAACATATGGCTTACTCTCAACAACTGAACATTTATTGCAATTTCAACTAACAATCTAGTAGGCTCAAATATCTCACCGAACAAAAGGAAATATAGGTTACCAACATATAGCATGTGTAATTCCTAAAGCATGTTACCCCTAGTTAGGCATCTCTTCTCAACTATTCTCTAAAACTTGTCAGAAATACTCTCATGAAACTTAAAGGGACAACCATAACTAGGGATCTAAGTTAGCTTAATATCAGTAGGAACCCTTTAGCAGTTGAAAATGTTGGTTTTCATGTAGTTTAAGCATACTTGAGACAAAAAATCTTTCAAAATTTTTCAATTTTTCACAATTTCAACTCTTCAAGCATTTAAGATCAACAATTATACCAACCTTCTCTCGAGTTACCACATCCCCACACTTGGGATACATTGTCCCCAATGTATGGTGCAATTTATAATCTAAACTCGAGAAATACCACCCACAAACCATGAACGGCTAATAACCAGATGACTCGACACATAAAACCACACCTAACATAAAAATTTCACACCACCAAATGCACGGAAATAAATAAAACACAAGATAGATAAACACATGCACCTGATCATTTGTCTGTAATGATGCGGCTGTTGTGCTTTAACCAGAATAGACACATTCCATAGCTTCTTTGATATCTCATCGGGGATGTTGCAAAACATTCCCAAACTTGAATTATTATATCCGTGACGATTGAATCGTAGTTACCTGTCAAAACACCAACACACCAAAACGAACCAAACAAGGTACACTACTCTACATCCTCGGGCTGCCTCCCGAGAGCGCTAAGTTTTAGGTCTTTAGCCAGACCGTACATGACGTGCTCAAGGTGGTTCCGATGCACGCTTGCCCTCCCATTTCTCTTCGTACATATCCATCCAGTTTTTAGGGAGGGTCATAACTCCATTTCGGTTGGGGTTAAGGTCAACTTCATTACCCAATCCAAACCCACCATCAGGTAGTTTTCCTTCACCAACTGGCCATCTTACACTTGACTTCTTTACCCAATGTCCACTTGCCTCTAACCTATCCTTGGTCACACTTGAAACATGTTCGTTAGTAGCAACTGTGTGACAAACATCATTAACAAGATCATAAGAAATAGTTTTTAAAAACACATTAAAATACAACTTACGATTCTTGTAACTCAAAGTAACCATTCCGTTTCGACAATCGATCTGGGCGTTCGCGGTATATAGGAATGGGTGGCCCAAAACTACTTGCGGCTGCTCGTATGTGGTCGATGGTGCATAATCAACCACCATAAAGTCGACCGGGTAGTAAAACTCGCCGAGTTGGATGACCACGTCATTCACCCCCCCCCCCCCCCCCCCCGTGGTTGTTTCAAACTCGCATCTGCAAACATGGCCATGCTATCACAGGTTTGCAGCGGACCAAAATCATACTGGTCATACAAACTACCGGGTAATACTCTTACTTCCGCTCCATTATCCAGCAATGCCTTGTGGATTTTGAACTTCCCAACTCTGATGGGAACAAACGGTTCCCCCAAATCAATTCCGCTTCCTTTCGTAGCTGCTTCACTTAAACCTGCAATAACCTGAGACGCATACAAATCATTATCATAACATTTAAATTTAGAAACAGGATTTACTCCACTGATTAGTGTATTCTTTCCGTTCTTGGGGTTTGTCTGAGTGTCACTTGGCAGCTTCCCTTGTTGCTGCTTCAATGCTGCTACTTCACTAGCCAGCTGCCCCATCTGGGTGGTCAGTGATTGAATGGCTTTGTCCCAAATCTCATCCTTTTGGGCCTGTAAATCATCCATCTGACCTCTCTTCTGCATCTCCTGCTGTATGACCCTTAGTATCTCCATCATTTAACTACTACCCCCACTACCCTGATGGTAGTTTCTTTGATCACCGAAGTTATTACCCCCTTGATAATTATTCTCATTTTGGGGTTGGTAGTACTGATTATTACCTTGGGAACCTGAATATCTGTTCCCATTGCCCTGCAGCATATTCACATCATCTTGTGTTAGGATTTGAGTTTCTTAGATTGTGTTGTTTAATTAGAAATGGAAGATAAAACAGAGATTTGAAGTGCAGCGGAAATGGAAATAAACTTTAACACACAATCAAGGAAGAATAACTTTAAGAAAACCTGATTTCATTCAGTCAAAAGATTGTATCTATTACAATATTTAACTGTGCATGCATGCAACTAGACTCCCCCTCAGCCTGAGCTCAGTGATTTGTTCGTACAAGATGACTTGGTGAGAATGAGCTAATGGAACAGTGCAGGTACTATTCTATTTATAGTACAAAAGAAACCACTGAGCATCTTTGCTGACGTCACCATGAAAGTGACATCTAACCTCCTAACCAACTCTAAACACTGTTACATATAAACACTGATTACATAAAACACTGATGCAACTTCCATTGTTGTAGCCTAAGCACTGATGTTGAGAATCAGTGCTTTCTTCAAAGGGTGATCAGTCCTTGAATGGGTAGTGCTTTGGTCTTCAACAGTACTTGAGAGACATCAGTAGATAGAGCTTCAGTCTTTATTCTTCATCAGTTCTTTGACTTAACAGTTGTTGAGATGATCAGTGCTTGGAGTTCATCAGATGCTAGAAAACCACTGTCAAGGGAAGAATCTACTGCAGACACTGCTTATGATGACCAACTGTTTGAGAACCAGTTTTTGCTTTCCTTATCATCTGTTCTTCTGGGCTCAACTTCATGGGCCAACAATCTCCCCCTAGAACAGATGATGCCAAAACACTTCTTTATTCTTAGTCTTTATTTTCTCATCATCTTTTCCCAAACTTGGCCCTTGAATTGCAGCTCAAAGTTAAGGGAATCTTCATCATCCTCATCCCTGCAAAGTTGAAGGTCTAATAGATCTAGGAGATCAGCTGCATCCAGACCTAATGCATCCTCCCTTGAAATGTGTTCAAGTTTTCCATTGGATTTGAGCAAAGTCAATACATGGGTGTTTTTATCAGACTTCCACTTTAGTATTTTTGAGTTCAATGGATTTCTGGGGATGGATTTTATTTGATGAGAGTTTGGAGAAGGAGGCCTGCTCATGACTCTTTTGGCAATTTCTTATAACTTTGCTAAGTCAGGATTCTCTTCAATCGTCTGCTTGATGGTGACTTTCATAATGTCAGCTTCTCTCTGTGCATCTTCTTCATCAATCTGCTTTTGCCTTTTTTCTTTGATTTAAGGCAATAATGGAAGTGTCACATGATGTGAACAAAGTTTGTAGAGAGAGGGTCTGCTGCTGTGGTTCATCAGCTTTCTTGTTCTTGTATGCTGGTTTCTTTGGTGCTATAGGATCTGTCTCTCTTAGTTTCTCCAGCTTCTCATAAACCATGTCTGTATACTGCCTTGACCATTTTGAAATGGTTTTTGCTGAACCATATTTAGCTGCAACCAACTCAGCTTTCTTCCTCTTATATTCCAAAGTGAGCTCTGCAATGGTCTTTTTGTACTTATTCCAATCAGGTGCAGACCTTTTCATCTGAGGATCTTTCTTTATTCTTTCAATTCTATTGACTTCAGCTTTGAGAGCAATGAGTGGCCAGTCTTTGAATTGTTCAACTTTGGCAGGATAAAACTTTTCGCTCATGATCAGCTCTAAGAGATCTTTTCTCAGCTTTTTCTGTGAATCAGCATTTGGTGGTAGATTAGACATCTCTTTGCTTAAGTCTCTTGCATAGTCTTCCAATTTCTTGACTTTACTAAGCCCATACTGCATTCGACTTGAGATGTTACTATCACCTAGCCCTTTACCTTCATATTTGGCTTGTAGTTCAGCTTGCTTTGCCTTAAGTTTTAAATACTCATCCAAGTTCTTTGGAGGTCTAAAGCCATGAAGGGAAGGAAATTTCCTTTTTACAGGATCATCCACTGTGTAGAATTGCTTCATTTCATCTTTTACTGCATGCAATTCCAGTGGACAATCTGCTGCTAATGCAGCAATTCTTGAAGGATCATGACCTTCAAGCACTTTTGGGTCAACAAGTACATTTGGTGGTGGTGATGGTGGTGGAATGAATGGTTCAGGATTAGTTTGAATGAAAGGTGAAGATGATAGAGGAGTAGGTGCAAGGATATCTTCATCATACTTGAAACTTTTTTTTTCTGGTATAAACCTTTTTAGGAGAAGGGGTTTTTGTTGGAGATTGGGAAATAGGAATGAGTATGGCTTGAGAAGGGAATTGGAAGGTGGTGATTGGTTGACTAACAGTTGTTGAAACAACTGGTGTTTCAACCGCTGTTGTCATAACAACTGTTGAAGTGTCAACATTTGTTGCAGCAGTGGATGGTATTGGTGATGAAGGTTTTGTTTTAGGCTTTTTGGTAGGCTGTTTTTGTGGTGGTGGTGTTGGTTTGGGTGTGTCAGTGGTTGATCTTTTAGTACCAGCAGTGGTTTTGAGACCAATAGTGGTTGTTTTTGGTGATGAGGGTGATTTAGGGTATGTGGCAAGTGGGGGTTTATTGTGTTTGTGGGATTTTCTTCTTTTAGAAGTGCCAAGACCCTTTGTTTTTATTTCCCATTCCTTCATTGCCTTTTGTTCCTTCTTCCACTCCCTTTCCTTGGTTTCCTTCTGATTTTGAATAGTCTTTTTATCTTTAGCCACTTCATCTGCTAGAATATTTAGGGTTTCATCAACTCCCTTTTTCTTTTCTTTGTCAGATGTTTCATCAGTGGCTGCAGAAGACTTCTTCTCAGGCTCTGGCTTTTTGGTTGACTTTTGCCTAGGAGTAGGTTTGCTAAATTTATTCTGTCATGTTTCTCCCCCATTTTGGCATCATCTTGATCATCATCATCTTTGTAGATAGATGCAGGGGCAGTGCCAGTAATGTTAACCAAGGCCTCTATGATGGCTTTAATGTCAGCCTGAGTATCCTTGTATCTTGCAACAACCATGTTTCTTATCAGTGCCATCTGATGGTTGTGCTGAGTTTCTGCCAGTTCCCTTTGAGCTGTGATGATTGGCTGAACTGCATTCCATAGCTCTTGGGAATAATGTTATGGAGTGGGTTGACTTTTGGAAGCTTGTACCAGAAAATCAATAGATGCATTCATTTTTGTAACAACTGTTTCCATAGTAGAGAGCCTCTCCGTCAAATCCTGGTATTTTAAACCATCACCCAAGTGAATGGGATCATCTGATTTCCTACCAGTGGTAGTTGTATCAGCAGTTGAACCAGGAGGAGTCTCCAATGGTTCATCCACTGATGCCCCTAGTTGACATGAATCTGTCATACCTTGCCAGGGGCTATGATGCAGCTAGGCACCTACTATTATCTACATTGAAACTTAATCGGTCAATCGACCAAGTGGGAGATTGTTGGATATTATGTTCATTTGTCGATTAAAATTCGATGTTGTCGTCAAGGTATGAGCCAAAGAGTTACACTTTGGCCAAAGAACATTTAAAGGTGTTTAAATTGTTAATCACTGATCACAAAATAATAAGTGTAAACAAAGAAATGAGTAATTATTTAGAATAATTATGAAGAGCCGGCTTTAACAAGAATAATTATAATTAATTTTTTTATTATATTAAAGTATATATGTATATATGCATATCAATATATATGTCACACCCCAACCGATGGCGGAAACATCGGGGCATGGCAATGAGCAAAACAGATTGTCCAAGAGAATCCATAACAACTATTAATGACATTATATTTAACGTGCAATATCCCATACTATCAAATATATAAAGCAAAACAGTCATTACAAATATTAGTCTCAAGAACAAATCCATTCCGACAACTCAGATTTATTTAATGGAGTTTCTAGACTTCCTAACTCGATTCAGCATAGCTTAGCTTCCTATCAACCTGTCACATACGTTAAATAAGGTCAATACATAAAATGTAAAGGTGAGTACACAAGTTTCATAGCATATAGTAGAGAAAGCGTTTAACGCATAACCAGCATGTATCACGTAACGGGTGAAAGCAAGTAACTACTAATAAATGTATACAACTTAACCACGAGACTGCGTTGTAGAGTATGCGCGACACATGTTCAGCGAACACGTGAAGTAAAGTAATGTGATCCCTAGCAACCCCTGTCCACGACAGGTGCTGAGTCCAAACTATAGTACTATCGTTGCTAGAGGCGGTATAGTGTAACACTGTATAAGCATAGTACAAGCATTCATAGATCACATATAACATGCGGGAGCGGTTAGCGTCATAAAGTGTTGCGTTGTGTGTTGTTGTGTTTTGATAGAGAACGTATGTAACACCCAAAAGTGCGTTAAAAAAATGGGTTCGAGTATACTCACAGTAGGTGTTTAACAAGTAAACACAACTTGATTGGATTGAAGGGAACGCGTTGGAGTTAGCCTGAGCATAGAACAGTAGCGTAAGCGTTGAACAGTGCGTAAACAGAATGTCGGATGTGCTAAGTGTCGAACGGTGATTCGAACAAATGAGTATCCATTCGAGCTGATGAATTCCCATTCGAGCGGATGGTCATCTGGACGGATGGTCATCCGAGCGGATGACCATTCGAATGGATGGCCATTCGAATGAGATGTGCTTGTTTGTAAAATTGTTTAAGTTCGAAGTTTAATCAAATCATTTTGAACAAAGATCAGTACAAGGGTCAGGTTACCTGGTCGAATGGTCATTCGATCGGATGGTCATCCGATCGGATGGCCACTCGAGTGGGCGATCTGTTGTTTGAAAATTGTAAAATTTTCTAAGTTAAAAGTTTGAAGTTTAACGGAGTTAACGGAGACAACGTGATGACGTGTCAAACAACGGAAACACACCAAGGTCCAGCTCATTAGATCGAATTGTCTCAGCCCATTCGATCAGACTCACTGTTCTTGATGGAATTTCATGTTCAACCTGCTAATCGGTCATCTCTCCGGTGGAAATTCGTTTTCAAGCCGACTCTCAACTAAGGATTGAGTAGAGAGTCTGAATGAACTCAGATTCCATCGGTATTGTGAAGAAAGTTGAAGAAAAGTTGGAGAAAAGTTGAAAACAGTTGAAAAGTATTGAGATCTTGTTGAGTTTTAGTTAAAAGTGTGGAAATCCTTTAGATCTGAACCAGTCTTGATGAATAAGATGATCCTTAACCATTTGCCAGAGCAAAACAGGTGGAGACCACCTTCAAGAGGTCCAAATCAGTGATTTCAGAGAAAAAGTAAGTGTTTGTGTGTGATTCTAATGGAGAAGATGATGTAGAAGTGATTAGGGATGTTGATTGTACAAGATTTGAGGAGAAATACTTACGAAATAGCCTTGAATCTTGATTAAAAGTGACTGAGGGTAACTTGAGTGTGTGTGGTCGGATGGAGGTGTCAAATCAGTGAAAGGAGATGTACGGCGGTATTTATAGAGGGTGAGAGAAGGGTTAAGGCGGCTCGCAATGTGTAGCGGTCGGATGGCCATCTGAGCAGATGTCCATTCGATCGGGTGTCCATTCGATCAGCCGAGTTGTGCGAGTAAGTGTTGCATTGCGTTTAAGCGAGTTAGTTTTCCAACTTTCGTTTCGTGTGTGAAGTGTTGCGTTGCGTTTAAGCGAGTTGCGAGTAAGCGTTAAGCGTGTAAGCGTTGCGTTGAGATAACCACATATCATTAAACAAACAATCACACGAGTAACACACATAATAACTAAGATGCATAAAAGTAAATCCGCGTTTCGAGTTTGCGTTTGCGTTGAGATTGCGTTGCGATTGCGTTTGGTCTAAACAAGCGATGTAATATACGATAAAATGCGTTTAAATAGTAAGCGTTAAATACGATAACTGCGTTTTGAATAAGCGTCGTAATAAGCGTTTAATAGTAGGTTTAGTATGTGTAAAAATATAGTTTAAACTCATTGCGATAATCGAAATCTCGGGAGTACAAGCGGTTAACGAATGACATGACATCGACGAGTAATGACCCGAAAAGTCGGGTTGTTACAATATATCTATACTATCTATACTATCTATATCTATACTATCTATACTATCTATAATATACATATCCAAAGGACTTCTTAAAGTCATTGAAATTTCCTTAAAACACCTCTAAAGCATGCTGTACAAGTCTTTTAAGCACCAAAAAACATCACTTTCCACTTATACCCTTCCACTAAAAAACACTGAGGTTCTGTTTGTTTTTTTTTTGTAGGAAAAGGTCTGCAGTCTGCGGACCACATCTGCAGACATCTGCAGGAGAAGAGGTGGACTAAATGTATGCAGTCTGCAAGGAGAAGAGGGTTTGTTTTTTTTTACATAAAAACCTCTTCCTCACACACACAACACACACATAACAGACCTCTCTCTCTTCTCTCTCTCTCCATCAAAACCCACCACCACCACAACCATCCGCCACCACCACCACCACGTCGGCTACCACCACCGCCATCAAAACCCACCACCACGTCGGCTACCACCACCGCCATCAAAACCCACCACCACCGCCGATCTCTCTCTCTCTTCTTCCCCTCTCTCTCCTGCCGCCCCCTCTCTCTCTCTTCGTTCCACCACCACCATCATACCCACCACCACCGCCATCAAAACCCACCACCACCACCGATCTCTCTCTCTTCTTTCCCTCTCTCTCTCTCCTGCCGCCCCCTCTCTCTCTCTACGGTCTCTCTCTCTTCGTTCCACCACCGCCATCAAACCCACCACCGCCGCCATCAAAACCCACCACCACCGCCGATCCCTCTCTCTTCTTTCCCTCTCTCTCTTCTGCCGCCCCCTCTCTCTCTCTCTCTAAAAAAAACCCTAAATTCAAGATGTCAAAAACATATTTAAGCCGATAATGTTGAGCTTTGCAAAGTCAAAGTATGTTCGGTTTCAGATGGACCCCGAAGCATATCTCATCATCAGTGTAAGAAGTCAATTGAAACCTAAAATACAATTTACCTTTTCCACAATATTGTTTAACATTGGCATACATTGGTGCAGGAACGTGGAAATGCATGTCTGTGGAGGTGGAGAAGGGTGGAGGAGGAGAAGGTCTGTGTTTTCAAAATGTGGAGAAGAGGTTTTATGCAGAGAAGAGGTTTTATGAAGACATTGGTCCAGGTCTGTATGAAGCAGAGGTCTCGCAGACCTTTTTAATGAAATGTCTGCGAGAAAACAAACAAGCTGCAGACCCTTATGCCTTATGTTTGCGCGTGGTCTGCGCGGCGCAGACATAAGAGGTTCTGAAGTGCTTCTAGCAAAAAAAAACAAACACCACCTGAATACATTAGGGTTTCACATTCATTTCAAAACATTTCAAAATCCCGCTTCCTGCTCCTCTCTCTCTCTCTCTCTCTCGCTATTCCAGATCTGTGGATCTAGGGTTTTTCTCCAAGGCGATTCAAGATCTAGCCTTTCTCATTAACAGCAGATCGATAAACAAATCTCAATGCATTCTCCATTCAGATCTCAATCTCATCTCGCACCAGATCGATTTGGCCTCTCATCCTCATTCATCTAGGCGGCCAAATCTTGAAAACCCTAGATCCACTTTCAAAATTCAAATGCAAGTCTTCTACTCCTTTCTCTCTCTCTCCACTGTCCGGTTTCATTTTCTAGGGAGAGACATAGAAAGGGTTTCCCACAGAGAGGGGTGTTGTAGTGGTTTAATCATCCCACTGAAGATTGATTTTTGATCATCGTCAACACTTTTCTGCAATAACCCAGATCATATTTCTACCAGAGGTGTGTATTTTGAAGAATTCTACCTCTTGCTACTTAATATCGATACATATTTGGTATAGATTAGTTTATGTTTGTTTGAAATTGAGATGTTGTTTTGTGTTTGTTATCTGCGATGATGGTTAACATCTGTTGGTATGTTGTTTATATGGGTTTCTGGAAATGCTTTTGTTTAAATTTTAGTTTAGTGATGTGATGGAATGTTTGAATTTGGGGTTTGGTAGGCTTAATTAGGTTAACAATTACTTGATTGGTGTCAGAATTAAGGGTTTTTTTATATATATAAGAGTAAAGGTAAGCAGGAAGAAGACTTGTTTGGTTAATCTTGCTTTCAGCTTTGTTTTGTCTTCAAATTTGTTTGGTTATACTTCTCAGAACTGTTTGGATGGAATTAGCACGGCCCTGCAATCAAATTCTTTGAAAAAATTCAAACAAATAATTTAATATGAATGACAACTATAGTCATAATTCAACTCAATAATTGGAGTTTGGTTCAATGTGTTTCGGTTTTGGAGTGAGGCATAATCGAAACTGAACCGCATTTTTTAGTTTCCAAAAACGCAAAAACGAACTGTCAGTTAGTACTTTGGGTTGCTTATTTCAATACGTTTTGTCAATTATTTCGATTTCTGTTCTTTTAATCGTTTTTTGCTCACCCGTAGGCAGTACTGAAGGAACGCAAGGAGGGCACCTTGAAGAAGGTTTGTTTGGTAGCCGAAAAGTTCCTTCAGGAACTCTCTAAAGTAGGTAAATTTTTTGACAATCCCAAGTTATGTTCCGTGTTGGCTCAACACTTGCTCACTATACGAGTATGCGTCACACAATTTGGTTACAATATGTTGATCATATTTAGTGATACAATCTGAGAATGTATACAATCTTTGTTCAGATCATAGACAACTTCACCTCAGGTACGATTCCAGTAACCTAGCTTTGGCGAGGGAAACAGATGCAATCGTTAAAGACCGGGGGATCGTATGGCCACCGATGGTAGTCATCATGAATACGCAGCTCGAACAGGATGAAAACGATAAGGTATATCCTATTTTCATTACTATTGTTAATGTATATTTGTTTAATGAGTTTGCTAAACGAAACGCTATTTCCAGTGGCTTGGGATGAGAAACCCGAAGCTACTTGACTAATTCGGGTCATACGGAGCATTGAGGGCCCGCCATTCTTACGGGCCAAAAGGGCACAAGGGTATGAGTGTGCTGATATTCGAATCCTCAGCCGTTGGATACACAGAGGCTGAACGTCTGAGCAAGCATTTCGAAGATGAAGGCACCGACCGAGTCGCGTGGGATCGTCGCCCCGTTCTGTTTTATCCCGGAGGCAAATGAAAGCTATATGGCTATATGGCAACAAAACGAGACATGGATATCTTTAATCAGCATCTCAAGGTCGGGATTATTCTTTTTTTTGCGTCTCCTTTCTCTATCACTTGAATAGCATTATAACTTATTTTTTTATGTTTATTTAGGGAAAGCGAAGTTGAAGTATGAGTTGGTATCTTACCAAGAAAAGGTTGTGAACCAATTAAAGCAAATGCACGAAGACAACCAACAATTGCACTGGTATAAGAACAGAGTGGTGAACAGATGCATTCAAAAGCACTTGAAGAGTCGTATGACTTAGTATCGCAAAGACTGAGGAAAACCGAAGCGGAGAATTGTATAGTGAGGGAGAGAACACAACTGTATCATGAACAGAACAAGGAAGCGGTAAGTTTGTTAAATATTGCTATGAAATTTACTACTTTCTTCTTTAGTTTTACATATATTTTTTATCGTATGCCATTTTTATTAGATGGATTCCCAGGAGGAATTTTTCAAAGATCAGCTTAAGGTAATTCATGAAGCCAGTGATGCGAAAGAAAGCCATTTTTTATAAGCTGCCATTTGGAGAGAACACTAATCAAACTTTTATTTTTTTGATTTTTTTTAATTTTTTAAGTTCTTTTGATTTTTTTAGTTTTTTTTTTTAATTTTTTTGATTTTTTTTAAATTTTTTTTTATTTTTTTATTTGTGTTTTTAGGGGTAATGTATAGTCGTAGATATGTATCTATTTGTATAGGCTGTTTGTGTTGTTATATTTGTCTTGTTTACCATGCACTCTTTCACCACTCATGTTATATTGGTAGCTTCATACACACACATACACCTCATGTTCTATCTTTTTTTCTGTCTTTCCTTGGTGTTTTGGAGCCGAGGGTCTCACTGGAAGCAGCCTCTCTATCCCTAGGGATAGGGGTAAGGTGTGCCTACATCCCACCCTCCCCAGACCCTACCAATAGCTCTGCTATTTGTGGGATTTTACTGGGTATGATTGATTGATTGATTGATTGATTTTTTTATTTATTTATATTTTTAGCCTATCATGCCCAAATCCATCTTGACAAAAACCCATCTTAACCCAAACCCATCCTAACACATACCCATCCTAACCCATTACCCAAACGGCCAAACCTGCCCAATCCACCCATTTTGCCACCCCTAATATTAATAGATAATCGCGACATGCATTACCCTGTCGTTGAAAAAAGTAGATCTAAATTAAGCAGTATATGTTGGAATAATTACATCAAAGGCCAAATTGCATCAAGCAATTTTGAAGGTGTAGCACAGGTATAGAATTCTTTAAAAGAATAAAGTTTTATGTTTTGAATAATGAAAAAAACATTAGTTAATAGTTATTTTGAAAGTTTCAGATATGGGACGTGGCGCGGAATCAAGTATATATGGAGCCGAAAGAGCACGAGAGAAGAGTCTGGTCAGTTGACTTTTCATGGTCGAACCCGACACTGGTGGCTAGCGGGAGCGATGACGGTTCTGTTAAGTTCTTGAATATCAATCAGGCAATTTTATTCTTGCACTTGGTGGATGTCAGCTTTGAAAACTAAACGTAACTGCGATTGTTTAACTATCAGTGATTTATAATCGAAAATCTTGATGTATAATAAGTTGTTTTTCTTACAATTGTTGCTACTGCAGGGAACAAGTGTTGGTACCATTAAAACAAAAGCAAATGTATGTTGTGTTCAGTTCCTGTCCGATACGGGAAACACTTTAGCGTTCGGGTCAGCTGATCATAGAGTTTATTATTATGATCTTCGTAACCCCGGTGTGCCGCTTTGTACGCTCATCGGGCATAATAAAACCGTTAGTTATGTTAAGTTTCTTGATTCGTCGACTCTTGTATCGTCATCAACTGATAACATGCTCAAACTATGGGATTTGTCTGAGTCGAAATCACAAGTTATTGACTGTTCCGTTCAGTCGTTCACGGGCCACATGAATGTAAAGGTATGCTTGCTTATTTTTTGGGTTATGTGATTTATTTATTGACAGTTTTTAACTTTGTTTTTTTTTTTTGTTCAGAATTTTGTTGGTTTATCTGTATCTGATAGTTACATTGCTACTGGTTCAGAAACAAATGAGGTACTTTTTGTTAGCGTTAGCTACATCAAAATAACTTGAAGTCGACAAAATTTCTTTAAAGAGAAAATTACGTATAGTCATTTTGACCCGACATATTTACTGAAATATCCGTTAGCTTTTTCTTTAAAAAAATATTAATTTGACTGTTAGAAATGATTACATCCAATCAATGTATGCCACGTATAAAGTTTTGCGTCAATTATGAAATGTGGCAATAATGATCGGTCTCCGCTAGACTTTTGCGTCAATGCGATTGGAGCAAAAGTGATAAGTTTCATGGATCACGCGGCCATTATTGATTGGGTTTTCTTTCTAAATAAAAGCCTTGTAGTGGTCATAAAATCACATCTGCACTCTGCAGGATTTGAACCCACAAGAAGTTGGTTGAGGAACATGCCATTTGACCACCTTGGGGCAATCAAATTAATAATTCTTTTTAAAAATTGGTGTCTAATTTTGTTACTATTTTATGTAATGGTAGAACGGAAACCCGGAAAATATATCTTGAATCAAAATGAACTGAAACTTGATTCCTACTGTAATTACGATGCCCAACTGGCGAAAATAACGTGGATAATGCAGGCGTTGCAAAATAATTTAGACGGAAAGTCTAAAAATTATAAAGATCAAGCGTTGACTCAGTTATTTATGATGAACAATATTTATTACAATGTTAGATCTGTGCGAAGGTATCCATTTTTTCTTTGAATCTTATTTTATTTTCTTAGGTGGATAACGTAATTTGGTTTTATAGGTCCGACGCGAAGGATATGTTAGGAGATGACTAGGTCCAAATCCACCGAAGGGTCGTGCAGCAGCATGCGAATCAGTTATTCATCTGTTGTTGCAGATGACGGGCTTGAATTCTGCTCATAAGTTCTTATTACCTTAAAGAACTTCATAGATGAATTTATAGTTGTCGTAGACATTCATTAAACTTCAACGCTAATTGTCATAGATGCTAAAACCATGTATATGTACTTAACAATTTTTTAGCATAAATTCAATTTTTTAGCATAAAACCATGTATATGTACTTAACATGTGTTTACTTGCTGATGCAAGTAAATAGTTTATACAAAAGTGTATACACAGGCTAATAAGAAAAGTTTATTTGTGTGGAATAGGAGTATGCACCAAAGGCATGGCTAAAGACGCTGCAAAAGCTGCATCACAGAGTAAAGATGCAGAGTTGTTGGAGCGCCTTAAAAAACTTGACAACAGAGTCTCCGAAGAAGAGGTGTTTACAAGGAAGATGAGTCATGTGATACGATTCTAACTAGCATCAGAAGAAGATATGGCGCTTCTAAAAGTTTCAAGTTCTTTTCAAACTTTAGTAAAAATAGGGATGATAAACGAACATTGCTAAGATCTGTGTCAATCTTCTCAATTTCATCTTGTTTAAATTCAAAAAGATTGGACCTTGAGGCAAAAAGAAGAATAATTGTAGCAACAAGTTGCTGGCTAGGGGCACTCAAAATAAGCATCTTAGTGCTTGTGTATATTTCATCGGATGATGGAGTCGTCTGCTTCTGTACATTACAAGTGCGTATAGCAAGAAATTACATGCAAGAAAAACTTAATCGAAAAAATGTTTTTATACTTTATAACTTCAAACTTAGGTAGTCAAACTTCGCCCTTTAAAATATATCCCCCTACATGTGATGAACATCAATCGTTCTTGATTTTGATGGTGTGTGTTTTTTATAAGCGAAAATTGAAGACGTTTCCATGTGTATCCTTATAACCTGATTTTTAAAATGTAATAAAGTTCTAAATTTTGGATAGGGATAGAATTTAACAATTTTCACATTATTTTTTTAGGTGAACATCGAAAGGTTCCAAAACTTGAAGAAACAAATTAGTATATCCATCAATATTTGACATTAAAAGTCAGTAAGTTAGTTAACTGTTTTCCCCTTAACTTAATTACGTTATCCTACATAGCCCTAAACTCACCAACCTAAGTGATATGTTTCCCGCCGCATCGCGCGGGTAAACGACTAGTATATATATATATATATATATATATATATATATATAGTATATATATATATATATATATATATATATATATATATATATATATGAGTAGGAGTTGGGTAGAAAGTGAGTTTTTCCTAGAAAGTCTAGGAAGCAATCAGAATGCGACATGTGGCATTGAAGATTTTTAACTAGAAGGGCAATTGTGTACTTTCACATTCAATTTTTATTTTTGGAATTTATCTTCATTAACTAACTATCCATGTCCATATTTTGTAACCGTTTTTCTCCATGATTTTCTGAATAATTTGTTTTCGAAATCTAAACCAATCGCATATTCCATTGTTTAGAAGATTACTGGAAATTATCAGCATGTTCTTGGTGCTGTGTTTTAACAGTTTACAGGGCTAAAGTCATTTTTTTATAGATCCCATAATATAAAGGTGGTTTTGTAATTGGCAGATTACTGTTTTTTAGATATTGTTGTTGTGTTTTTAACTTCCATTTGCTAATCTGCTTGCTGTTAAAACACAGCGTCAAGAAATCCTCCAGCATTACCAGCATGGATGGTAAAACACAGCGTATGAATCTGCTTGCTGTTAAAACACAACTGTATGAATCTGAATGCTAAAACACAACTGTATGAATCTGCTTGTTGTTAAAACACAACTGTATGAATCTGAATGCTAACACAACTGTATGAATCTGCTTGCTGTTAAGACACAACCGTATGAATCTGCTTGCTGTTAAAACACAACTGTATGAATCTGAATGCTAAAACACAACTGTATGAATCTGCTTGCTGTTAAAACACAACTGTATGAATCTGCTTGCTGTTAAAACACAACTGTATGAATCTGAATGCTAAAACACAACTGTATCAATCTGCTTGCTGCTAAAACACAACTGTATTAATTTGCTTGCTGTTAAAACACATCGTCAAGAAAACGGAGATGATAGAATAGTATTTGAATGGTGATGATGAACTCGAAGATGGTGGAGATGGAGAAGTGTTTTAATTTGATCCGGTGCTCTCCATCCTTTCTAAAGTTATATTCTTCCATGATTGTAGTTATTTTTTGTAGGGATTGGGATTTCAAAGATGGGTTTGGAGAGAGAGAGGGAAAATAGCGTGAAATTAGGGACTGGGTTTGACTGACGGTTATCTAATTGATTTAAAACAAGATATATTGACAAAATTGCCCCTAGTCTTTTAAAACAATGAATTAAATAAACTAAAAAATTACAAGATTGCCATTGACTTCATCTTAACCATTAAACACACCCATTGGATGGCCCAGATCACTTCCTAGACTTTCTAGGAAAAACACACTTTCCGCAGGATCCCTACTCATATATATATATATATATATAGGATTAGGTTCATTTGTGAACAACTTCTTGAGAGTGAACTAATCTTGGCCCTTGATCATTTTTTAGATTAAAAGGGTAAGATTGACATTAGCCAAGTACTATTAATTAAAATCCCTTAATTTTCTCCTCTTTTAACTCTCTCTCTCATTTTTAATTATTTCTCCGTTATTTTAATTATAAGAGATTGAAGGGCTAATGTTTTTTTAAATAAACTCTTATGCACCTTTTAAAATTAAATATTAAACCTAATTAAATTATGTTTTTTAACATATGTGTATACATGTCAGTATATACAAGACTTATACACTTATGTATTATTACATCTTGTTTCCACAAGTCGGTACAAACCAGATTTATACACTTGTGTATTATTCAAGTACATATGTGTATGTATACAAGTCGGTATATACCAGATATATACACCTGTGTATTATTCAAGTACATAGTGTATACATGTCAATATATACCAGACTTATACACTTGTGTATTACTACATATTGTTTCCACTATACATCTTTTCATCAAACATTGATCTAATACATATATGTATAGAAATGTAATTAAATATTTTTAATCGTGTTCTAGATAGAACAATATTTGATAATGTTGGTATTTTTTTAAATTATTAAATATTAAGTTAGGTAATATGTCAGAAAAAAAAGTATAGATAATGTAATTAAATATTCTTTTAATTGGAAAGAGAAATCAGGAGAGAGAAAAAAAAACAATTATACCCTTGTACATATTAAAATACATGTAAGTTACAAAAGATAATTACAATCTTGCCACTAAAGAAAAAATCTAGATCCACAAAATCAATGGTCAGGATAAGTTCGTTTTGTTCACAAATACATCATTGTTCACTCATGAACCATACCCTATATATATATATATATATATATATATATATATATATATATATATATATATATATAATATAGTTAGTTATTAGATAATTAATAATAAAGAGAGATAGTGGAGAGTTCAAATGAGAAGAATTTTTTTATAAGAAGAAAATAGAAGAATTTTCAACCAATAAGAATGCTTCATTTTACTTCATTTAATATTTGTATTTAATTTTAATATAAGGGTATATTGGTAAACTTACGTAAATCATTAAACTAACTAAATTAAATTTGTAACTCTTTTTCAAAATATATACTTTTTCCAAATTAAAAATAACTTAATTTAAAGTGTAGAATAAATTACTAGTTGTGTAGGATAAATTATATTTTGTGTAGGATATATTTCGAGGTGTGTAGGATAAATTTCGACTGTGTAGGATAAAATTCTATAACGTGTAGGGTATATGTAGGAAAATTTTGATATGTGTAGGTTTTGTAGATTATATGTAGGATAATTAATGATTAGTTGACTAATTAATTAAAAATTAATTAAAAAGAGAAAAAACTAATGATATGAGTTATAAATGAAATAGTATTTTACTAATATGCCCTTTCTTCTCACATTAAATTTCTTCTCAAATGAACCTTCCCCAGGAAAGATAATCATTATAATTATGAGATAGAGTTTGATTAGATTAGAACTCTTATGTAGTGTTTGGTATGCAGGAATGAGAGGTGGAATGGAATGGATGATTACGAGGGAATGAAGAAAATGGTGTTTGGTTGGTCAATGAAATGGAATCACCCATTCCAAAAGACATTCCATTCCCTCAAAATCATTCCTTCCACCCCCCATGTTTTTTTTCCATTCCATCCACTCTTGCACCATTCATCAACAACACCACAACTCACCACCTTCGCCAAAACCCACCACCACCACCAGCCACCACCGACGCCATCACCTCACCCCGACAGCCACCGTCGTCGCCGCCACCCACTCTCCACCGTTATCACCCACAGCCGCGACCAACCGCCAACGCCACTCGCCGCCGCCACCCACCACCTTCGTCGTCGCCGCGACCCACCACCACCGTCGTCGACGCCACCCACCACTAACGTCCACCTTGCTGCCACCCACCACCAATGTCCACCTTGCCACCACCACCACTTGTCGTCACCGCCGCACCCCCACTCGCCGCCATCACCACCACCCATCGCCGCCGCCGACACCCACCACCGCCCCATAACCACCCACAATTACCACCACCACCACTCACCACTTATTTTATTACTCTGTTTTTCTTGCCTACCGAACAATACACAATAATAATTCATTCCATTCACACATGGTAACCAAACAAGACATGAGATGGTAATGATCCACTGCATTCCCTCGTCCATTCCATTCTTTCGTTCATTCCATTATTTCGTTCATTCCATTACCCCATACCAAACAGACCATTAATCTTTGCTTTTAAAATAAAAGATATATATGTATATCTTCTAATCATGACTCACAATTACTCTCAATACAATTCTAAACATCTACACATCTGTTTCTCCTTTTGATATATACAAAGGAACTTGTAATTTATCTACAAGGACTCACATTCCAAACAAAAAAGAAATGAATGCCTTTCAAAATAAAAATGTATCACAATTTCGAAAAAAATGTGATATAGTTTTTGGTTCCTTCCTGCGACAGCATCAAGGAGAAAAGTGAAAAACCTTATTGACTCTCTCATTCGTGAATCACAAACGCATAACCCTGAGATCCAAGATTCTCAAGACGAGCACAAGTAAATCTCTTAGTTTCTTTGATTACACAAAAGGTAAGTAAAGTTCTGAACTTTTATTTCTTTATATTAAGGTTTTCGTTTGAAATCGTTTTTTGATTACACATAAGGTAAGTAAGTTCTGAACTTTTATTTCTTTAGATTAAGGTTTTCGTTTGAAATCGTTTCAAATGAGCGCATATAATTTCATGGTCAACGATCATCCAGCCAGATCGTTCTTTGAACTAAGGTGTCTTTTTTGGTTGTCATGATTCTTTAATTTTTTATTTTAACCTATTTTGATTGTAATGAGATCATTGGTTGAATCGGTTTAGAACCGGACCTCATGTACATGTTTCCGCTGCGTTAAATTTTTTTTTTTTTTTTTTACAAAAGGTACACGAAATTCCAACAGTGTGTTGACTTCTGTTGCGTAATGCACGTTTATTCAAATCCATATTAACATGACTAACTTCGGATGCAAGAAAAGAAAACACTAAAACTTTAGCTAAAACAAGTCTTTCTTTTTGCTATATTTGGTACCAAACATCAATCAAATCTTAAAATCGTGATTACAGAATGCAGCTTCTACATATCCTCCATCATGATGCAGTGTCTAAAAGTTAACGAAAACAAAACAAAACAAAACATTCTGGGAAGGAAGGCTAGATGAAACCTGGGATTTCTCCAGGCATTGGAGCCAACTGGTTGGTGTTAAACCTTTCTTCATCATAAAATGTAGCGCGTACAACCCTCCCCCCAAAAAACCGACCTTCAAGATCAACAAGTGCTTTCGTTGCTTGCTCAGATCTCTCAAACTGCACAAATATTCTAACAGCTTCGTCAACTGGAAAACTAGGCTCCGTTATTTCAAATATCAACACCCTCGTCACTGTTCCATATTTTGAGCATTCCTCCGCAACCTCCGCTTCTAGATCATCATCTACCTCCCCAGGACCCACCTTCAAACATGTATTATATAAAGATTTATGCCATGTCACAACATCCAATTTCGACAAACAAACATATGCCCAGATAAACCTTTAATGTTGCTTCAAAGTTCATACACAGAAGATTGGCTGGTTGTTGCAGTAATAGTTATTGCACCCTAAATACTTAATAATATCATATTTAATCAAAAAAAGAATCATAATATCTAATACACCCAAATTTCATAGTTTGACATAAATACCCTGTTTCTATGTGAGGATTTAGGTTATGAGAATTTGAAGTGCAAGGAGAAGGTATATTTGACATGAACTTTTTACAAGGGTGTATTTGAGATAACTTTTTTTTGGTCAGCTTAATACGATATTATTGCATGTTTTTAGAAGTACATATGAATTGCATAACACATTTAAGAAAGCAAAGACAAAGATAGAACAATAAAGAGATGTTTTGAGTGCACGTCCAATATCTTAAATACTCTACTGCTGCTACTCCAAATCTGATTACTTTGAGATAATTGCAAAAACTTGTTGGCAAACATTAAAAACTGATTATTGCGGCTTGATATCCAAAGACAACCTAAATAGACATGATCATTCGTTTATTTATGAGATCATTCTTTTCACCAAAAGTAAAACTTTGGTTGCTGCATAAAATGATTTCATATAACAATCAACTGGGAACAACAAAATAAGAATCGCCACTAGAAATGGAATGATGAAGCTACAATAATACCACATGTGTCCAAAACAACAATTTCCAAGTTGCAAACTAGTTAACACTACACTGTTTTGACCCATATAGTTGAATGACATGATAAGTTGACAACAACTAGTTATGCATATATACAAATATCAACTTAGGTTGTGTCATTTTTTTTTTATACAAACAGTTGTGTCTTTTCTTTTTTATTCTATATATATACAAATACCAACTTAAGGATTCTTTTATCACCAACCATCGCCTCACTTAATCAAATATAAAATTCAACGGTTCATTCAATAATATTTAACACCAACCATTGCATCACATAATCAGATACAAAATTCAAAGGTTCATTCAATAACTGGGCCCATTAGGGTTAGAGCCAGCCGGTCCCTTCTCCTTATGCACTCTCCTAATTAGCGAGCTGGCCCACAAAGGGACCAAAGCCTACAACTCCAACAGATATTCAACAGGCATACCACGTGTAGTAAAACATCAGCCAAGCTAGTTGCATAAATCGGTACTAGGATAAATTACAAAATCTTTATTCTAATGTAATAAGCTAATGTTAATAGTTATGTTTTTCTCTACATACTCCAATACGCTTTGCATAGAATATATATGCAATAGAAGAAAGATGGTCTTAGTGACAGACTAAACATAACTGTTTCCAAAAAACATGATAACTGTGGATTAGATAGATTATCATTTCAGCCATGACACACAGGAAAGCAGTTTGGGATATATATTCTGAAAAGAAGTCTAGAAATGCATCTGAGGCTTACAAATATCATAGGATTACTTGCTTTCAAATTGCATGAAGCATTATACCAAATAACTGAGCCAGAATCAACTATTGATCTTAGAATGCTAGTTAATGGCAAGATTCTTAACCAGTGATACGTTATGATCACAATTTTTTTCAGTGGATGCACTAAAATTTTAACCTTTACTTTGTTTTTCCAATGGAAAATGTTTTGTTTAAAAAAAGCATCAGACCACATAGGTCTAGTGATTTCATATGGTCACTGGTGTTCAAGGGATTATTGGTCTCCTAATGAAATTACAGAATAGAGATGTGATTGTGTATTACTCCTTAGGACAAGAATGGTTGATGAATTGAGAATAGTTTAATTAAAGCAATGAGATATGGTAGGTTACCATGTTCCGAAGAAGCACAACTTTGGTAGGGTGACCATTGATGGTAACACCACCTCCTCTAGGTTTCTTTTCGGGGGGCTGCTGCTTAGGCTGACTGGCATTGACAATAACGCCGGCTCTCCTATCGGTCTTCTTGGCCATCAAGGGAGTGGTAATCCCCTGCTCCTGCTTACCAAGCCCCTGCCCGGCTTTCCACCCCATTTTAGCCATCATTCTCTGGGCAGCAGTCATCTGTCCACCCGCACCAACACCCAAACCCCCGGACTCAGACTTCTCAATGCTAAACCCATCCCCATCCCCATCCCCATCACCCAAAGAAGGCGGCGGTGAAGTGGGCACACCACTCATGGCCGCACGCCGCTTATACGCTTCCTCACCCGATATATTCATCTCCCTATCTCTCTTCTCCTTACTCTCCCTCTCCTCTTCCTCCTGTCGCCTCCTATCAATCTCCCTCTTCATCTCCGCCCTCTTCCTCTCCTTCCTGTACTCCTCGTAATCGTTGGGTCTGGCGGGATCGTACTCCTCAGTCACCGACGATGTCACTCCCATAAGTGCCGGTTGGAAGGACGTTGTGCTGACGTCGGCAACCACCGGGGGGGCTCTGGGTTTGCTTTGTTGGGGTTTAATTAGGGTTTTGGGGGGTGGGATGTGTGAGGGCTTGCGGAGAGTAGGGGGAGCCATTTTAACGGAGCTGGACCAGACATTGGAGGAGGAGGAGGAGGAGGAGGGATTGGGGGTTTTGGAGTGGGAATCCTCATCTGTGGATGTGGACGAAGGTGGAGGTAGGTCTCCGTACAATCCACCCAGCATTGTATTGTTGCTTTGCTTGATGATCGATCGATCAATCGAACAAAACAGACAAGAATTGTTTGTGTTGGGATAACAATAGGGCTCTTTCTTTCTTTGGGGAAAATATGTTGCTGAAACGTTGATCGATATTCGCTTATTAATATTCTGATCTGATCTGATTTCTTAGTAGCACTAAAATCAAACCTAACACATGTTTGGGTTTGTTAGTTAAGGAAAGAGTAAATTACAAAATTCGTATGCTATTTATTGCAAATTGTGCTCTTTGTCTTAGCAAGTACAAAAACCGTGCTCGGTGTTTGCAAACTCTTGCATATTATGTCCTTTAGACCTAACCCAATTAGTTTTTATAGTTAAATATGACCAAGTAGACCCCATATAAGGGCATTTTGCTCATTTTACATATTCAATTATTATTTTTAAACAAAACTCATTTAATCGAACCCTCTCTCTAAACTTCTGGCACCATCACCACCAGACCACCACCACCTGTAACCACCATCACCACCGCACCTCTACTATCACCATCGTCAACCACCATACCTCCATCATCACCACCGAACCTCTACCACCACCACCGAACCTCCACCACCACACCTCCACTGCTGCTACAAAACCAGCTTCGTCACAGGCCACACCACCCCAAGCACAACATTCGACACTTTGTTTCCACCCAACAAGCTTGGTTGAGAGTGAAGAGTCAAAGGTGAGGTGGCTTTTCAACGATAGTAGCAAGTCTTTCTGGTCATCCAGACATGGGACTAATCTTGTTAACCCCAAAAGGAATGACACAAACAGAATTGGACAGGAGGATGTAATTTGGAAACTCATTTTGCTTCTTGTACTAATGAGTGAATTCCCACACAATTTCCAATCAAATCCCCAATTTACTACTTCTAGGGTTCCTGTTCATCAATTCGATTCACCAGATCACAATTCATAACAATGACCACAGCAAGTCATCATCTATATACACCGTTCATAAATTCCAGTTGTTGTTACTCGACTGTTGGTGTCTTCAATCTACGCACTTGTTTTCCGGTTGCTAGTGTTCGGAACCCTGGGAAGAAGAAGAAAGTTTTGACGGTTGTGAAGGCGGTGGCTGCTGCGCCGGCTGGTGGTGCTCGTGGTGGTAGCCGGAGTGGTGATGATGATTGTTTGTGTTAGATCAGATAGGTTAGAGATCAGATAGGTTAGAGGGAGATTGTGAGTGGTAAATGAAATTGCAGAAGAGAGAGATAGAGAGAATATTATTAATTATGTTCTTTTTAATTGTATAATAATATAGTTTTGTATTTTAAGTTTATAATATTAAAGGGTACTTTAGTAAGTTTACAAGCATTGGGTTCATTTGGCCAAATTTAACAATGAAAAATAACTAAGTTAGGGATAAAGGACATAACGTGAAGGAATTTGCAAACATTGAGTACGTTTTTTGTACTTTTTGAAGATAAATGACACACTTTGCAATCTAGTGTCAACATAAAGGACGATCTTTGTAATTTACTCTTAAGGAAATAAATATATTTATGAACACTTAAGGAATAGAGTTTTAGTTGAGTGAATTATAAATTTTGTCTTTTATCTTTATGTCAAATTCATATTTGCCTTTAAAATTGACGAGTTTATATTTGATGTTTTAAAATCTTGCATGTTTTGTCATTTAACTCTAACCCGGTTTATTTTAACGGTTAAATAGAGGGTAGATTGGTGGTGTTAAAAACCATTTTAATAATGTCATCAACACCACCACCCTTGAGGGAAGGGTTGCCGATTGCTAACAGATACGTCTAGGACACAACTCAAAAACTAGAAAATTTTAGGTGCTAACTTTCCACTCTCAACAACATCATCAAATTCAACTAATAACCTTCCTTGCCGCCTAGTGTTCTCTCAGTCGTGTAACACCCCGAAAACGGGTTTGGTAATCAAACCAAGTTTATACTAAAAGACGGGTAATTTACCTTTAGTGGTAAAAATAACCTGGTGAATATTAGGATTCTTAAATAAACAAGAATTTACTAACTAGGAATTTTAACCTAGTTAGTTAATAGTCTAGAAATAACTTATAATAGGGTTAAAATTAGCCAAACTATAAGTTATACAAAAGTGGAGGGACCTAAGTTGTAGAACTTGAAACTAGAATTTATTAAAACAAATTAAATAAAAACCAAACACACAAATTAGTGTGCTTGGTCTATCAAAAGCGCAGGGGAGCGACCAGGAACTCTCACCAAACCCTAACTCCACAAATTTGATCAATTGAAGGCTAATTCCTGTCCCAAATCGAAATCTGAACATAGATTCGTGATCCTCATCACAAGGGGGTTACAAGGTATGTGAAATTTAGTGCTAATTCTCTGTTTGAAATTCTCATGAAATTGGGAAAATCTGAAATTCATGGTTGCATGTTTGTTTTATGATGAATTAGGAACCATATAGTGTCTAGGGACAAACCCTAGACAAATACAAGTTGAAATCATGTGAAATTTTAGTGAAACCTGTGAACACCATTGTAGGTGATTAGTGGTTTATGTGAAATTTGATGAACACTAGGAAATAGAGTGTTGATCTAGTATAATTTGACAATTTTGAAGTGATTTCAGAAATTATAGAAGTTAACAACTTTGTAAGATGGTTGATTTATGTGAAATTAGGGCTAAGAGATAAGCTAGAGACTTGATAAATAAACATGTAAAATTCTGCCCTTAAAGTGTTTGTTGAAATGCCTCAAAGAAGGCTCGAAACTAGAATTTTTGTAGTTAAAACACCTAATTGTGATGTTTTGGCTATTATGCAAAACGTGATTAAAAAGAGTTCTAAATGTGATGAACGTGGTTAGAACTTTGGTTAAAACGGTGGTCTAAAGATAACGCTTACCGGGTAATTAAAGAATGCTAAAACTAGTTGATGAACTCGAATATGCAATTAGTATACTAATGGGCATTTGACTTTTAAAAAGTCAAACTGACCAATAATCCGATAAATGATATTTTTTGATATGAAATGTGTAAGGTGGAATAATCGTATTAAATTATGATTAAACTAACCACCTTGAAAACGAATGATGATAGTTTGACGCGTAACAAGCTAGGTGGAAGCTTGATGAGGGAGCGGATCAAACAAATCAAGAAGGAAAGGAAAAGCGTAGTTCGGATGCGAGGTAAGTAAAGCTTACGCCACTTTTTATTATTTACAAATGACATGATTGCAAGTATAGTATATGAACACTACTAAGTGGTTGGCATAGGATGTTCCGACACGATTCAATGAGAGTCGGAACGAAGGGAAAATGGTAAGAAATCATAAGTTATGGACAAGGGGTAAAATGGTAAATTAGTCATGTAGTGACGAACAAACAAAAACGGTTTTAAGTAAAACGAGTACAAGGAAAACCGGGATAGGTTTAAAGGGGATGATATGGTACTTAAATACCATCTCATACGGACAAATGGTCAATTTGACTAAATAGGTCAATTGGTGTGGGTAACGCCATTTGACAATAACATTTGATAATTGCTTGTTGAGTTTTGTAATCACAGGAAATAACATAAGCTTGCGTTGCTTTGACTACAAAGATTCAAAGCAAAAGTTAAGTAAACGGGTCAATACTTTGACCCGAGCCAGGTACGTATAACTAAGCTTTTTGGTTAAACATACAATTTTGGTCAAAATAGTTAGTGAAAGTCCTTTGTTGTGAAGTGAGGGGCTAAAGTTGACCAAAATACCCTTGAAGGGTATATTGGACAAACGACTCGTAGGGGTCGTTTAGGAACTTGCGTAAAGATCTTGGAATCATTAGACATGAATAAAGGTCATAGGAATGCACATTCGCGGGTCAAATGCTCAAAGATGGTCATTTGCGTAAAATGACCAACCGATGGGTAAAATTTGGGAAAAGGGGTTCATTACGATAAATCCACCTCAAAATAGTTGTGGTGGAATGTTTGTAGTTAATTAGATTTGGAACTTTTGTAGCGACAAAAGAAAGGCACAAGTTCTAGACTAAAACGCGTAACTACCCTTAACGGGTCAAAATATGCATTTAAGCGTAAACGGGATTTTATCACTTGAGAAACCCGTGATTTGAGATTAACAAGATAGGATACATTGAAACTATGAATTTTACAAGTTTAAAGATCAAGTAAACATGTTTGATGATGAAATCACGAACGGGTCAAAAGTTGGTAAAAAGGGTAATAAGCCGAAGAGTTAAAAGTCTGAAATTTTATTATATCGGACATTGGATTTTAACTCCACTAGATGGAGAATTAAATTACAGACATCTAGGAAAAAGAATCGCGTAAAACGGACAACCGAGTAAAAAGTTATGCTAGTTTAAAGTTGGTTTTTTTGAAAATTCGGAGCTGGCTGATATGCAGGCCCAGATACTGGACCTGCTGGAAAAAGCAATCCCTCGCGATATTCGGATGACTTAAAACATGTCGCGACACGCGACGATACGTCGCGGCCCGCGTAAGATTTATTAAGTCTGTCGCGGCCCGCGACAGACTACAAAACTGGAAAATTCTTCGTTTATTTCATGGTTTGTTGTTTAGAACTTGTTTAACCTGTTATTTAAGCATCAAAACTAACTTTTAAAGTTGGTTTTGATCACAAGTGAATGTCGAGAGTCCCGGATGAAGATCAAGCAGCGTACAAGAACTGAACACACAAGATTAAAGCTTCCGCACGTCGTTTTCATCGTTATCTTAAACGGCAATTCCGTAGATAACAATTTGTATTTTTTTTTGTCAAATTGTAAAAGTTTTAATTCACCCGTATTATTCAACAGTATTTACATATAATTCCATGTTAATTTTCGTATTTTAAAACGAAAAATCTTTAAATAATTAGACGAGTGTTACAAGTTGGTATCAGAGCCTTGGTTTAAGAGATTCAAGTATGGTGGGAGAACTATGCTTGGACTTAAACCTTATGCTCTTGAAAAAGATTGGTGTTCGGTTCGAGGCTTGATCGCGAATCCGGTAAGTACAGGTATGTTAATAAGTTTAAGCACACTAAAGTGTTGTAAACAACACATAAGGCTATCGTGTGATACACGTTACCTAAATTAAATGATGAAAATAGTTGACGAAATTGCGCGTGTTGATGCGTACAATAGAAAAGCCTTGTATTATGATACGGGCATTTAGTAAAGTTGACATTACTAACTTTTATGAATGTTTTAATTGGAGGAAACTCGCATTTGAAGATGACGAGGATTGAACAAATTACGGATATGATAGAGGAACGGTCCGAAGTATGACAAAAAGAGCATGCTCACCAAGGACCTAAATCGCGCAACGATTGCGAATAAGTTAATGGCAAGGGGAGCCTGTTAGAGCAAGCATTATTAGGTGCACGTTTTAAATTATTGCATAAATAGTAATATGCAACAAATATGTAGAGATTGAAAGTTGCATATGTAGATTGAAAATTTGGAAAAACCTGAATAGAAAACCTATCCGGGATTTTGTTTCCAAGAAAAACAAATAGAGGCATTACTTACATGGGGTGTAATGTGAAAATTATAAAAAGGTCATGTATACCAGGTGTTGATCGCTTACTCTGGCCAAGTAAGTAGTGAACACGTGGTACCATGAACCTCTTATGATGGATACATTTATGTCCGATGTAGTAAGGGCGAGGTGTATGGGACTAACTTAAATGGTACCCAAATAAATCAAATAAGTAAGATGTTTGATAGTAAACGTAAACGTAAGTCGGATGACGGAAGCGTATTACGTAAGAATAACGAGCCCGAGAGAAGGGACAAGGATCAAGTAAAAGGAAAATACAAACTGATCAATAGGAATGCTAAGGCATAGGGATAAAAGTTTGACTGTCACAAGTGATGAAATTCACATGGACAAGTCAAACGAATTGAATAAAGAATAAAGAATTAATTTGAATAAAAGCGATGAATCTCGCTAAGACGACCAAATGAATTAAGATGATGTCTAAAACCATATAAGAATGGTTACTTGACGATGACGTTGGTAAAGATACCCGATGGACGGGTAGGATTGTGGGTGAATGCGTAAACCAAGAGACGGGAACGCGAAATAGAAAGTCAAAAGACTCGGAATACGAGTCATGACTAAAAGACAATGAGAACTTGCAAACAGAAATGTTAATAACTACGTTCAACTGATTTAAAGTTGAACGGGTCGAATAAAGAATGGTGTTTGATGTTCACAAGTGATGAAATTTCACACGAACAAGTCAAACGAGATAAATAAGGTATAAAACTTGGTAGTACAAGTAAGCGTAAACTGAATAATGGTAGCACGAAACATTAATGAACCTACATGATAGGTCATAAAGGAATATATATATATAGGAAAAATGCAAACTAGCAAAACAAAAATGTTAAAAACACTAAGATAAAGAACCCGGGTAATGGGTCGTAAAGAAGTATAGGTAAGAACCGGGTAACAGTAAGTGTAGGGCAAACCGACGTGTAATTGACGTTAGAAGTCAAGAAGTCGGAAGTGTTAGTGCACTATGTCTATTGACTTCGTCTTGTATCGAGTTTAGGATTTGAATTGTTAGATTAGATCTTGTTATTCGAGAGTATAGGAGGTTTTAGAGTATGTTTAAGGTAATTTAGCTTGAAAGTGGTGATTTACCTTGAAAGTGTCACATGACAGTTTCAAGCTAAATCAACATGTTGATTTCCCTTGAAAGTGGCATGTGTCATTTCAAGCTAAATCAACATCACTATAAATAGCATTCAAGCTAAATCATTTGTAAGTTTTAGAAAGTTTGGAGCTTGGTGCCTAGAGAGAGAAAGTAGAGAGAGAAAGTACTCTAGGTGATTCACGGTTCTTGTACGATTTCAGATTTATCAAAGAATCACGTTTATATTACGTCACATGTGTTAGGTCGCGTTCGTGTACGGTTTCCGCACGTTTCACGTTCGTTTCGCAATCGTTTCGGAGTTAAAACCGGTCCTACAAGTGGTATCAGAGCAGGAGCTCGATTGCACTGATCTATCACACGATTTCGCACAGGATTACATCGATTACAGATCTGCATATCATCGATTTCTTCTTATTCTACTTATTCTTCACGTTTTCTACAGTTTTTCGACAAATTGAACAGGATTTTATGGTCCGAATCAGCTGATTTTTTAGTATATTGTGCGAAAACAGTTGATCTACAATCCTACCAAGTTTCAGATTCAAACTCCTAGTCGTTTGGGAGAATTTCGAGTTTTTGTGTCCGATTTCGTTGAAAACAGCAAGATTCCGCTTGAAAAATACAAGCGAAATCCTTATAAGTGAGATTTCGCTTGAGATATTAGTTTAGTTTCGCTTGAAAATCACTTGGAACTCAGAGATTTCGCTTGAGTTGATAGCTTGAACTAATTGAACGTGAATATAACAGATTGTTGGTCAAATGAAAAGTGTTCTTGTGAATCAAAATAATCAGACCTATGTGTGTGTCAGTTCACGTGATTAAAGTTGGATGGTTCTATCAAAGTGTTGTCATGTGTTAAAATTGAATTGTAACAAGTGGTTGTTAGTCATTAAAAGCTCACGAGAATTTGTCGATCATTAAAAGTAAACTGTTTGGGAATTGTGAATTGATATCAGAATACACATGAGATATTGATTTTAAATCGAACGGCCCAATATATGTCTTGCATGAACTTTTGAGGCCCAATCACAAAATTGAATAAATAAAGTTGTCAGCCACTACTTGTTTCATTTAAACAATTTGTTGACATATGTGAATTGCATATTATATTAGTCCATGTGATCGAGATATGTTAAAGTGATTGACTGACTTTGAAAGTATCGAGATATGTGATCGAGATATGTGATTTGAGGTCCAGGATAAATTGAAAGTATCGGTTTGGTAATAAAGGGTTTTGCTTATTTGTCCTATCAGGTTTCGCTTATACAGTAACTTGATTTCGCTTATTCGGACATCGAAGCTATTTCGCTCATTGAGACATAGTGTCATATTTCACTCGAAAGTGAACATTTTCACGTCAAGATCATTTCACGACAATCAAGTGTTGGTTTATTTCAGTTTATTGGATATTGTTTAAACTGATTATGTTTGTCTGGTTTGATTTAGGTGATTAAAGATTTACAAGGGACGAATATCAAGAAGAAGATTTAAAATGTCAGGAGAAAGTGCTCATGATAGATGGTGGAGAAGAGACAGTGCGAGATGGGAGATTGGCAAATTATATGAACCATTTAAGGAAGCACAAAGAGCAAAGAGATGGAATGAAGAACTAGAGTGTTACATGGATCCACATGGTAATCCAGTAGTTGATCCATCAAAAGTGGATTTTGATGCTGTAACCAATGTGTTTCCAAATGAGGGCACTTTCAACACAAGAAGGCTTTCTGATAAAAGCTATTTGCCAAATTTGATGAACAAGTTAAAAGAAGTTTTTGAAGCAAGTCTACCAAAGGTGGTAGAAATGAAAAAGAGGAAAGAACAAGAACTGGAAAAGCTGATAGAGGAAGTAAAGAAAACGGCAGAGGAAACTGATGAAGAAAAACAGATGAAAGATGAAGATCAGAAAAAGACAGAAGAAGGAGGTGTGATAACCGAAAAAATTCAAACTGAATCTTCTGAATTGTTTGACAACGACAAAAGCATTGAACAGTCTGATGATAAAAATGAAAATAAGTGCAGGAATTGCATAGAAATGTGCAAAGCCTGTACCGAAAAAGATGAAACAATCAAAACAAAAGATATTGAAACAAGCAAACTTGAAAATATTTTCAAAACAAAATGTAAAGAAATGATTGAAAAAGAAGAAATTTTGAAACTAAAAGTTGAAAAATTGACACAGAAATGTCAAGGTCTTGAAAAGGACAATGATGTTTATAGACAATTGTGTTCTACAAAATGTGTTGATTGTGTTGAAAAAGAATCTAAATTTCAAGATTTACAAAAACAATATGATTCTTTAAAGTGGTCGAGTCAGAGAGTACAAGAAGCTTATGATACTTTGAAGAGCCAAGTCAAAAGTTTTGATCAAAGATTGTCTGAAACTTTAGTCACTAAAGAAATGTATGAAAGAATGTTTAAAGAAAAGCAAATTGAATTGAACAAGTGTGTTAATGAAATTGCAAATCTTAAACAAGTCTTGGCTGAAAAAGAAAAGATTGTTACAAAACTTCAAAGTTATCATAACTCTTCGTACATTCTTGAACGCATTTTCAACATCACACCAGATGACAAAGATACTGAAAATTGCAAAAAGGGTATTGGTTCAGAATTTCATCAGGTACCACCACCATTGAGAAACAATTATACTTTTTATGATGAGGAAAAGGTGGCAAAGGGTTTGAACATAGCTGACCAGTTACCTGATAGTATTGATGTGACTTACTCCAAATCTGATGATGCTAATGATTCAGAGGTGGTAAGTAAGGTTGTTGAAAGCGTTTTGAAAGATGAGTCTACAAAAGGTAAGTCTGAATCACAGGATGAAGATGAAGGAAATCTTTATGATGGTTATCTGAAAAACACAAAATCCGAGAAAAATTTGAATGATGATTCAAAAGGATTGGTTTATACCATGATTGGATCGGACAAATTATTCTTAGATGTTGTATTCCCGATTCAGAATGTGATTTCAGAGAAGGTCGATAAAGTTTTCAAAATGGTTGAGATTGAGAAGTCTGAGATTCCAAAGTTTGCTGGTAAAGGTCATAAATCTTTTTATAACAAACCTGGTTTTAAGAAGAAAAACATGAAGGCTAGTTTGGGTTATAAAAAGAAACGGAATTGGAATCAAAGTGAAAAACAGGATTTGCAACAAAAGATGAATTTTGTTCAAGGGAAAAGTTTGAAAGAAGAGGAAAAACTCAAAATTGGACAACAGTCTAATGAGGAGTTTGATGCTATGAAAAAGAAACAACAACAGGCCAAGGATGTTTCAAAGAAAGTGTGTTTTAAATGTGATCAAATTGGACATGTTGCACGAAAGTGTCCAAATCCAAAGCCTGTTGATGTTGAAAAACAGAAATCTGAGGCTGTGAAACCGAGGTTAACCAGATTTGATTCGAAACAAACTTGGAGGTACAATACAAACAAGTTTGCTTCAAATCAAAATTGGAAATTAAACTCGAACATGTTTGATTCAAGACAGACCTGGAATTCTCACACACCCAGATTGAGAACAACACAAAGTTGGAGAACATCTGTTGATATGACAAAACCTCAAGAGTTTTGGAAACCTAAAAATGTTATTCAACATCAAAAGGTTCAAAAAGAGACAAATTTTTACAAAAGAGGTACTCCGGAAGGTCAAATGTGGAGTGCTAAGAAACAAGTGACGTTGGTAAAAGATGAGAAAGTTGAAGTCAAAATTGAAAACGTTTTAAGTGACAAAGAGTTTCCAAAATTGAATGAACATTATTGTGTTGAAATGCCTAAGGTCCAACAGACCTGAGCTAAATTGTTCAAATGATTGATAAAGTTTGAATGTGCAGGTGCTCAATGAAGCTGAAGATTGTGAGAATGGTAGTTGGAGCAACCTGGCACAGGAAGAGGTTGCAGGACCCTGGTTTAGTTGAACAGGGAGTTTAGTTTGAGTGATTTCTGTACATAAATAAACAATATTTTCAAAATCCTAAAAATTGGAAAAATTAAAAACCAAAAATATGTTTTTAGTTTGTTAAAATTTGAAGAAAAAAAAAACCAAAAATATGTTGTTTTTAATTTTGTTTGAATGTATGTTGATCGAATACGCCGAAACCCTCACGGCTGAACAAACATGATTACTTTCATCAGATTGAAAACGGTTTTCAAACTGTTAAGATCAATGGGTTGTAAATCATGGGGGGTACGTTATATTTTTTGCAAATCAAAGCACTTTTAGCAGAAAATGGATGGCGAGACAAAGCTATTAGTATTGGTTGTCAAATTTTCTTTAAATGGTTTTGCATTTTAGGGGGAGAAAAATTGTTGTTAGAAAATACAAAAACATTTGAAAATTTGAAAAAGTCAAAAACATGATAAAATTCAGAAATTTGAGTTTTGCGTAAAAAGAGGAAATGATAGTACATTAGTAGACAGTTACAGTATGCTAAAGAAATGGAAAGTTTAAATGTGTTAAACGATCTCACCATGGATGTGTCGGTAGATTTTTATACATTTAGTAAACTTTTTCGGGATATAAACCTAAATTCAAACACTTTCTTATTTCGTGGGGAACACTACTTGGATATATAGGTAACCCCTGAAATCTCGTTTGAAAGGTCTTGTATTCTGATATACTAGGTTTTTATACTCAATGATGTCTGGGGTATTATTCTGGGACTTCTGCTGAATGGAAATTCTGACCTAGTCCTCGAATAATACTTTCTGCAAATGCTTGAAACACAGCATCACCCTCAGCATATATGATAAGACAATAAAATTGCTTACCAATGCTGTTGTAAAAAAGATCCTCTAAAGGGGACACACCCACAAGTTGAGTCATGATCTCTCTGCTGAACGGTAGTTCTGACCTGAGCTCTCATGATTCTTCATAATTTATTAACCCCTTACAGATATCATTTGTGTTATAATTACCTGTAAGACTGAATATTGGGATCTGGATACGGGAGTATATTCAAGAGGTGGGACACATGAATGGGTTTAAGTTCTTAAAATACTTAATTCGTATCCTGAATCAGTTGAAGTTTGTATGAAAATTTAAGTGCATCAGTATATCGACAATCTAAGTGAATTGTTTAATGCGTAATGTGATTTTAAGCTCAACGGTACTTGTGACTTGTCAAAAACTGATATGATCCTCTGACGCATACTCAAACAAAAATATTGTCTGTAAATATGTTTGTACATATTTCGTTACTGCTTTATATTTTCAGAAAATACAAAAAGATTTTGATTTCTGCTTTATTTTCGACAACCGATGTCTGAGTGCTGAGTTTCAAAATCTAAGTAAGCTGATTGTGTTTCTGAAAAATAAATCAAGTTCATTAATTTGAAACTTGAAGTTTTAAAATCAAAAATCAAAAACAGTTTGTGATATCTCCAAGGTCATTAAGTTGGACTTGGATGATTAACTGTGGGGGATTTGAATGCTTATACTGTTATAGAGCTAGTTTCTGATTCGATTCGATGAAACTGCCAAATTCATGAAAATTGTTTGTTTAGAATGTTTGAGTGAGCCAGGATACAATTCCTGGATAGCTGAAATTTGAAATGCTGTTACTTATAAATGTTTGAGTGATTGCAGATGAGATTTCAGACTACGATCCCAGAAGCTGAGTCTAAGGGGGAGTCTGAAGACGAGCTCAAAGCAAGGGGGAGCTTGTAGATGGAAAGCTAGGTGTTGATCCCAAAGCACGGAAGCTTGATGAAAGGGGGAGCCTGAAGCTGATGGAAAGAAGATAAAGATTGAAGGATGCTTACAGTGTTACAATTCGGATAGAGTTTGAAGACTGATCAAGACTGAAGAGGTGTCATGATAAAGATTGGACACTGAAGACTTCGTCAATATCCAAGGGGGAGTCTGTTAGTGCACTATGTCTATTGACTTCGTCTTGTATCGAGTTTAGGATTTGAATTGTTAGATTAGATCTTGTTATTCGAGAGTATAGGAGGTTTTAGAGTATGTTTAAGGTAATTTAGCTTGAAAGTGGTGATTTACCTTGAAAGTGTCACATGACAGTTTCAAGCTAAATCAACATGTTGATTTCCCTTGAAAGTGGCATGTGTCATTTCAAGCTAAATCAACATCACTATAAATAGCATTCAAGCTAAATCATTTGTAAGTTTTAGAAAGTTTGGAGCTTGGTGCCTAGAGAGAGAAAGTAGAGAGAGAAAGTACTCTAGGTGATTCACGGTTCTTGTACGATTTCAGATTTATCAAAGAATCACGTTTATATTACGTCACATGTGTTAGGTCGCGTTCGTGTACGGTTTCCGCACGTTTCACGTTCGTTTCGCAATCGTTTCGGAGTTAAAACCGGTCCTACAGGAAGGATAATTCAAAAGATGGTCCGAAAGTAAACAAATGAAACCTTAGACTACGGTCAAGGTCAACTAAAGTTCAAAAGCAAAATTTAATAATTCCAAACATAACAAAGGATGCTTTAAAGCTATATATGTATAAATAGACAATGGAATAAAGACTAGAATAAAAGATGATCTACGGGATCATCATAACCTACGGGACATTAATTAGTGTAAAGGTCTACGGGGCCAAAACGACCTACGGGTCATGAATAGAAGCAAAGGGATCATAAGGGCCTCGTCTTAAAGAGATGAAAGACTAAGGAAATAGCCTACGAGGTTAAGTGAAGGAACCTACGGGTCAATTGTGTAAGGTGAGGGAACTTGTTACAATTCCCCGTATAAAACTAAGATTGTGAAAGAATGAATTATGGACTGTCAATATCATAGTACGGATAATTGACAAAAGTTAAAGGAAATATCCTAAAACTAAAACTTCGATTTTAGTAAGAAATAACGTTTTTACAAATATAAATTCTGTTAGGAATTTGAATAGTAAGCATGAAAGGTTCAAGTCTTGACACTGATAGGCGCAAGACGATACATTCGAAAAGTGGTATTTTCGAAAATGAAAGGTTGATACAAACTAAACATGATGTGACACGATCACGGTTAGCAAATGTAATGTGAAGTAAAATCACATTATAACCAGGCTAGCGGTAAAAAGTAACGGTGCTAATAAGTCTAGTTAGTGAGACCGGTTAAGGCCAGAAATTCAAATCAATAAAATTTGGCTTGCTTGTAAATGGTGGATTCGGTATAACTGAACCGAATAAATAAATCTGAAAACAAAAGAAATTATTGCTAAAAGTGAAATATTTCACTAAAGACTTTAAACGGGTCAAAGTAACGGATTCATAAAGAATTCGATATTATATGAAAGCAATGGATACTGCTAAGTTAACTAAACTAGTGGAAATAACGAGATTATGTTATTTCAAGTTGCACTATGTTGTATGAGTTATGTAGACAATTAGTAACCAAAAAGATGTTACCATACTTTTCTGGTAATACTAACTATTGGATAAAAGTATGAGTAATGCTTAAAAGATTACTCAGGTCAAATGCGTTGAGTTTAAAACTCCACGAACTATGTAAGAAAGGTTTCGAGGACGAAACCTCTTTAAGGGGGGGTAGACTTGTAACACCCCGAAAACGGGTTTGGTAATCAAACCAAGTTTATACTAAAAGACGGGTAATTTACCTTTAGTGGTAAAAGTAACCTGGTGAATATTAGGATTCTTAAATAAACAAGAATTTACTAACTAGGAATTTTAACCTAGTTAGCTAATAGTCTAGAAATAACTTATAATAGGGTTAAAATTAGCCAAACTATAAGTTATACAAAAGTGGAGGGACCTAAGTTGTAGAACTTGAAACTAGAATTTATTAAAACAAATTAAATAAAAACCAAACACACAAATTAGTGTGCTTGGTCTATCAAAAGCGCAGGGGAGCGACCAGGAACTCTCACCAAACCCTAACTCCACAAATTTGATCAATTGAAGGCTAATTCCTGTCTCAAATCGAAATCTGAACATAGATTCGTGATCCTCATCACAAGGGGGTTACAAGGTATGTGAAATTTAGTGCTAATTCTCTGTTTGAAATTCTCATGAAATTGGGAAAATCTGAAATTCATGGTTGCATGTTTGTTTTATGATGAATTAGGAACCATATAGTGTCTAGGGACAAACCCTAGACAAATACAAGTTGAAATCATGTGAAATTTTAGTGAAACCTATGAACACCATTGTAGGTGATTAGTGGTTTATGTGAAATTTGATGAACACTAGGAAATAGAGTGTTGATCTAGTATAATTTGACAATTTTGAAGTGATTTCAGAAATTATAGAAGTTAACAACTTTGTAAGATGGTTGATTTATGTGAAATTAGGGCTAAGAGATAAGCTAGAGACTTGATAAATAAACATGTAAAATTCTGCCCTTAAAGTGTTTGTTGAAATGCCTCAAAGAAGGCTCGAAACTAGAATTTTTGTAGTTAAAACACCTAATTGTGATGTTTTGGCTATTAAGCAAAATGTGATTAAAAAGAGTTCTAAATGTGATGAACGTGGTTAGAACTTTGGTTAAAACGGTGGTCTAAAGATAACGCCTACCGGGTAATTAAAGAATGCTAAAACTAGTTGATGAACTCGAATATGCAATTAGTATACTAATGGGCATTTGACTTTTAAAAAGTCAAACTGACCTATAATCCGATAAATGGTAATTTTTGATATGAAATGTGTAAGGTAGAATAATCGTATTAAATTATGATTAAACTAACCACCTTGAAAACGAATGATGATAGTTTGACGCGTAACAAGCTAGGTGGAAGCTTGATGAGGGAGCGGATCAAACAAATCAAGAAGGAAAGGAAAAGCGTAGTTTGGATGCGAGGTAAGTAAAGCTTACGCCCCTTTTTATTATTTACAAATGACATGATTGCAAGTATAGTAAATGAACGCTACTAAGTGGTTGGCAAAGGATGTTCCGACACGATTCAATGAGAGTCGGAACGAAGGGAAAATGGTAAGAAATCATAAGTTATGGACAAGGGGTAAAATGGTAAATTAGTCATGTAGTGACGAACAAACAAAAACGGTTTTAAGTAAAACGAGTACAAGGAAAACCGGGATAGGTTTAAAGGGGATGATATGGTACTTAAATACCATCTCATACGGACAAATGGTCAATTTGACTAAATAGGTCAATTGGTGTGGGTAACGCCGTTTGACAATAACATTTGATAATTGCTTGTTGAGTTTTGTAATCACAGGAAATAACATAAGCTTGCGTTGCTTTGACCACAAAGATTCAAAGCAAAAGTTAAGTAAACGGGTCAATACTTTGACCCGAGCCAGGTACGTATAACTAAGCTTTTTGGTTAAACATACAATTTTGGTCAAAATAGTTAGTGAAAGTCCTTCGTTGTGAAGTGAGGGGCTAAAGTTGACCAAAATACCCTTAAAGGGTATATTGGACAAACGACTCGTAGGGGTCGTTTAGGAACTTGCGTAAAGATCTTGGAATCATTAGACATGAATAAAGGTCATAGGAATGCACATTCGCGGGTCAAATGCTCAAAGATGGTCATTTGCGTAAAATGACCAACCGATGGGTAAAATTTGGGAAAAGGGGTTCATTACGATAAATCCACCTCAAAATAGTTGTGGTGGAATGTTTGTAGTTAATTAGATTTGGAACTTTTGTAGCGACAAAAGAAAGGCACAAGTTCTAGACTAAAACGCGTAACTACCCTTAACGGGTCAAAATATGCATTTAAGCGTAAACGGGATTTTATCACTTGAGAAACCCGTGATTTGAGATTAACAAGATAGGATACATTGAAACTATGAATTTTACAAGTTTAAAGATCAAGTAAACATGTTTGATGATGAAATCACGAACGGGTCAAAAGTTGGTAAAAAGGGTAATAAGCCGAAGAGTTAAAAGTCTGAAATTTTATTATATCGGACATTGGATTTTTACTCCACTAGATGGAGAATTAAATTACGGACATGTAGGAAAAAGAATCGCGTAAAACGGACAACCGAGTAAAAAGTTATGCTAGTTTAAAGTTGTTTTTTTTGAAAATTCGGAGCTGGCTGATATGCAGGCCCAGATACTGGACCTGCTAGAAAAAGCAATCCCTCGCGACACGCGACAGATGACTTAAAACATGTCGCGACACTCGACGATACGTCGCGGCCCGCGTAAGATTTATTAAGTCTGTCGCGGCCCGCGACAGACTACAAAACTGGAAAATTCTTCGTTTATTTCATGGTTTGTTGTTTAGAACTTGTTTAACCTGTTATTTAAGCATCAAAACTAACTTTTAAAGTTGGTTTTGATCACAGGTGAATGTCGAGAGTCCCGGATGAAGATCAAGCAGCGTACAAGAACCGAACACACAAGATTAAAGCTTCCGCACGTTGTTTTCATTGTTATCTTAAACGGTAATTCCGTAGATAACAATTTGTATTTTTTTTGTCAAATTGTAGAAGTTTTAATTCACCCGTATTATTCAACAGTATTTACATATAATTCCATGTTAATTTTCGTATTTTAAAACGAAAAATCTTTAAATAATTAGACGGGTGTTACAAGTCGAATAACCGATTTAACATGCATATTCAAGACGTCAGCTCACCGATCTTAATCTGATCTCCGGCATGGAGAACAGGTGGAGCATACGGTGTCGTTTGGCGAATCGAGATCCCAAAGTGTTCATTTGCTCAGTTGATTGTCGAATAGATGCACATGTGTTTGGATGGGATTCAAGAATCCTTGATTGCGAATGTGTTGTCGCTGACTACACACCCGATTTTGATAATGAGGTTGATGAGTATTCTAGAGTTTCACCTTCTCCAGGGCCCTTTTCTATTACCATCTTCGAGGTTGTTGTTGTGTTGTTGTTCTCTCTGTTGATACATTGTGTGTATATATATTTCTTTGTGAGTGTATGTGTGTGTTGTGGAGGTTTTTTCTTTTGAAATGAAATTCAAATTTGTTTTGCGCAATTCGGACCCAAATTTTGAAAATGGGTTTAGATCAAGCCTGAACTCATGGCTGGTGGTGGTGTTGATGGCTGGTGGAGACGGAAAGGTGGGGGTGATGATGTTGATGGTGGTGGTGGTGGTGGTAGATAGAGATTGAGAGAGAGCTAGATGGGGGGGGGGGGGGTAAGAAATATGTATATATGTGTGTGTGTGTATAGGGAGAGTTATCTTGAGAACGCTAAATATTGCGAGAGCCATGAGAATGAATGAGAAAATCAATCAAAATCAATTTTTTTAATACAAACCTAATCATATTTAAAATACAACATTAAAAAAAATACTATTAGGTCCTAGAAGTGTGAGACTGACACATCAAATATACGCAACGGGCTATGGTAGTGAACTAGGATTAATTGAGTTAGTTTATATAAGGTTTTGGACCTTTAACAGGTAATTTGGTGTCATACCCCAACCGATGACGGAAACATCGGAGTGAGACGAAATCAATTGCTCAAAGACTTCATAACACTATGTGACAATAATTAATTCAAAACCGATTTCATATCATAACAATAGTTGTCAAGTACAACATGAAAATAAAAATACAACATCGAAAGACAATACGACAAAGTTCAACAAAAATAAAGTAAGCTAATCTAGTGTTTCAATATGCGTTTCTAAGTCGTCCCTACTAGATTTCGTCATAATCATCATCGTCAACCTGCAACATGTTAAAAGTATAGTTCAACATAAAAAGCATTGGCGAGTACACAAGTTTTAAGTACATATCATAAGTATAAAACGTTTAAAGGAATCCACATGGCAAACTACGTGTCGCAACCCCCGACCCCCTGTCACGACTCCCGACCCCACCCTGGACGGAATCGAGAGCCGCGAACCAGTTCAGTGGTACCGGTGGTTATTTTGAAAAGTAGTGTAGCGGAAATGTTCATCAGGACCGTGAGTTAGGAAAAATACCAGAGTTTTGCAACACCGGATTTTATTCATTAAACAGATGGGAATAAACTCATGTTTTACAAAGGTAGCTTTAGTATTTGGGATAAACCCGAATACATAAAACAACATTCAATTTAATTTAATTTAATTTATTTGATAAAATAAGCCACTTCAGTAAGCCTTGTTGGTGCCGTATCCAACTCCTATTCCGATCTACTGTAATTACCTGAAACGCGTTTTAAAAAGATTTGGTCAGCAAGAAATACTGGTGAGTTCATTCATTTTTGCACAAAACACATTTGTTATAATTCACAGCATTAAGAGTTTTTTACATTTGCTTCTTAAAGATTGGCAAAGACTTAATCACTGCAATTACAACTATGTTATAACGTACAGTATTAAGGGTGATTACATTGTTTCTATCAACCAATTACCCCAAATCGGTATTTGTCACTCGACTCGTTTCTGTGACTATGGTCAGATCACCCATTGGCTAACTCGTTGTCCAATGGTGACGGGAATAAGTAATGTATACAAAACCCCACATACCGGCAGTAATTGAAGATTACAAAGACTTAATCCCTGTAATTATAACTTTGAAACAAATAGAGTTTGGAAAACAATTTGATAAAAAGAGAATTACTCACAAACGGTGAGAAAAAAGAACAGACTCACATTGCAAATTTAAACGGGCAGCGCTTAGCCTAATGATTAGTCTTGTAACCTAATTTAAATAACAATGCACACGAAAACTAGGTTAGTAACTTTAATCCAACTTTTACGACAACTCACGAGATCAAAACCTTCACAATGAATGACAAAGTGCGATACTTAAACATCCATCGAATTTACGACGAATGACAAAACATAACCCGAGTTTGGGCAGCACTTAAACATCCATCAGATTGGTTTCTATCGATCGGACATTAAATCGTAGTAGTGATCGAGTTATTACCCTATTATCGCGGTAGAATTTCGTGATTGTGTGTGTTTTTATAGTAATCAGACGATATCTCGGTATACAAATCGAATTTTAACGTCGAACCAACGCCCAAATTCAAGTGCCAAACTCCTCTATTTATACTGGAAAAACGGCGCTGTCGCTTGTCACGAGAAGCTCTCGCGTGGCGCGAGAGGTCACTTTTAGCATAGGGTAGCCACGTGTCTCAGTAGCTTGGGTGAGTCGACCGTTCGTTAAAATTCGAATTCTATCGAAAACTGTTTAGATAATATCAACTAGGAAATACCCCCTCTGAGTTTTAGGGGCCCTGATCCTGATTCCAACTGTTCTGAAATTTTTAGGGTTTGTGCAGGATTACTTGGGGGTCTCAATTAGGGTTTCCTATTGGACAAAATATTAATAAGAAATAACAGTTTTGGTGAGAGTTGTTACATCCTCCCCACCTTAATAAAAATCTCGTCCTCGAGATTTACTGGAACAAGTAGGGATATTTTCGCTTCATCTCTGATTCCAGCTCCCAAGTATACTCAGGTCCTCTCTTTGAATCCCACTTGACTTTGACCAACACTAGTCGTTTGTGCTTGAGAAACTTGACCTTTCTATCTTCTATTTGCAGTGGCTTCTCAACAAATCTTAATTTTTCATTGACCTCTATATCTTGAAGAGGTACTACCAGGGATTCGTTAGATAGACATTTCTTGAGATTGGATACATGAAATACGTCATGTACCCCGGCTAGCTCTCCTGGTAGTTGTAGGCGATAGGTAACTGGTCCTATTCGCTGGATTATTGGGAATGGTCCTACGTACCTTGGACTTAGCTTTCCCTTCTTTCCGAACCGCACTACTTCTTTCCAAGGAGAAACTTTTAAGAGTACCTTGTTTCCAACTTGAAATTCTAGCGACTTACATCTATTGTCTTCATAACTTTTCTGGCGATCTCGAACCGTTTTCAGTCTTTCCTTGATTTGAGTGATCTTATCAGTAGTTTCTTGTATAATTTCAGACCTGATAATCGGCTTTCTCCTATTTCTGCCCAATAACTGGAGTTCTGCACTTTCATCCATACAGTGCTTCGAATGGGGCAGCTTCAATGCTTGCATGGTAACTATTGTTATAGGAGAATTCAATTAAGGGTAGGTGGTCGTCCCAGTTTCCACCAAAATCTATTACACATGCCCTGAGCATGTCTTCCAAGGTTTGGATCGTCCTTTCAGTTTGTCCATCTGTTTGAGGATGGTAAGCTGTACTTAAATTTAATCGCGTTCCCATGGCATCTTGGAAACTTGTCCAGAAACGTGAAGTGAAACGACTATTCCTATCCGATACAATGGAGAGCGAGACTCCATGTAAGGATACTACTTCGTCTACGTACAATTTTGCTAACCTTTCCATGCTAAAGGTTTCCTTCATGGGTAGAAAATGAGCTGATTTGGTTAATCGATCCACAATTACCCAAATAGCATCATTACCTTTTCTGGTTTTGGGCAACTTAGTAACAAAATCCATGGTTATTTGTTTCCATTTCCAAATATGCATTTCTAATTGTTGAAGTAAACCTGAAGGTTTCTGGTGTTCTGCCTTAACTTGTGAACAAGTAAGACACTTAGAAACATATCTAGCTATATCCTTTTTCATTCCTATCCACCAGAAGTTATTCCTTAATTCTTGGTACATCTTATTGTTTCCCGGGTGCATGGTATACCTAGATTTATGAGATTCTTCTAAAATCTTATTTCTTAATTCTCCTTGCTTAGGTACCCAAATTCTTCTTTTATGGAATCTCCAAATTCCATCAGCTCCTTGCTCTAATTCATTTATTCGTCCTTTCATTCCTTCAGCATCATCCTTGATTGCTGTGGCTTGAACATTTTTCAATTGTTCCATTAAGTCTAATTGTAAACTTAATCTAAGAGCACGAACTCGCTTTTGCTTTTCGTGATACTTACGACTTAAGGCATCTGCAACTACGTTTGCTTTTCCTTCGTGATATTGAATATCACAGTCGTCGTCACTTAGAATTTCCATCCATCTTCTTTGCCTCATATTTAATTCTTTTTGCCCAAATATGTATTTTAAACTTTTATGATCTATATAGACTATAAACTTACTTCCATACAGATAGTGTCTCCAAATCTTAAGGGCAAAAATTATCGACCCTAATTCTAAGTCATGTGTCGTATAATTTTCCTCGTGCTTTTTCAATTGCCTTGAGGCATACGCAATTACCTTTTTGCGTTGCATCAGCACACATCCTAATCCTAGCTTAGAAGCATCACAGTAAACTTCAAAATCTTCCGTTCCTTCTGGTAAGGCAAGAATTGGGGTGTTTGTTAATCTTTGCTTTAAAATCTTAAAAGCTTCTTCTTGCCTAGGTCCCCATTCAAACTTAACTGATTTACAGGTTAGCTTAGTTAATGGTACAACTATCTTAGAATAATCTTTAATAAACCGTCTATAGTATCCGGCTAATCCTAGAAAACTTCTAATTTCCATAGCTGATTGTGGGACATTCCATTTGGTGATTGCTTCTATTTTGGAGGGATCTATGTGAATACCTTCGTGATTCACCATGTGTCCAAAAATTGTACCTCTTGTAGCCAAAATTCACACTTCGAGAATTTGGCATAAATTTTCTCTGTTAAGAGTGCTTGTAGGTGCTCACAATATTCGTCCTGATTTTTGAAATAAATGAGTATATCGTTGATGAAGACAATTACAAATTTATCCAAGTACGGTTTACATATCCTATTCATCATGTCCATAAATGCTACAAGAGCATTTGTTAACCCAAAGGGCATGACTGTAACTTGTGGCTTTCCTCACAGAGACGAACTTGGTCGGTTGGTCTGTCTTGTCTCCTTGTGGTCACTTCTCCGGTTGGCTTTCCAACTCTCTACCAAATTAAGCAATCCCCTCAGGAATCATCGTTTCCATTCGTTCCTTTTTATGAAGCAGACATAATTTCCTTTCTGTCAGTTCTTTTCATTCTTTCCATTTCATGGCATATGTCCTGATCATGTGTTTCGAAGCTCGGGTCTCACTATCTAAACGTCTAAATTTTGAAGCATACATTACTTCATTTTTCTTAATATCTATACTAATGGTTTGGACAACTTTAGTCCCCTGCAGCCCGTGTATTGTCGTAACAGTTTCTTTGTTACTGGTAGTCTTAGTAGGATTATAGGTGAAGAGAGTCTTGGTAGGTGCACCTAGTCGTGGTTACTCTTATTTTCACAAGAGTAGAAGTACCCTTCATTAGCGTGGGTTTTTAGACGTCTTGTGCATAGCATGACTTTTAGTTACAGATTTCCTACTGTTTTAATAATTTAAGGTAACACATAGGGAATTCTTAAACTTTCGATGGCGTCCCAACTAAAAGGGTTCCCATTGTTTATATTGTCGCACGAGTTATGAGATAGATGATCAAACGAAATAATGTTTGATATCGGAATTATAGATGTATATGAGAGATTCATGATAAAGAAATCTATAATTATTAGTGACACATATGCTTATGCTAAATTGTCAATCCTTATGGTTTTTGAATTTCCTTATAGATATACATATCTATATAATCACACATTTCACATACTGTAATATACATACCATTCATAAGGTCAATGTATTTAACAGATTTATATTTAAAAAAAACAAGTCAGATATCATGTCATGATACTATTTAGGGGAATTCTTGTTACTCGTTTGACATATCATATACCCCGTCTTACCCGGTTCTCACCGGAGAGGTATTCTCATTATATCCGGACAAGCTGGAGAGTCTACTACATCATACCCAGTCTTGCCGGAAAAGTAATTTGTATTTCCCATAAATAGATCTTTCTCAATTCATGACTTACAATGAACCTTTTATTAGAGCTTTCATCAACTAATAAGGAAATTAGTATTCACATGAGGGATCATATTCCAGAACCAAGTAGTACCAATAAACAAGAAATAACAGTGGCCAAATGTTATCGCTTATTTACCATACTTGCAATGTTCTAGTTATCATCCTCACGGCATACCAATCACCCATCATGCTTTAACCATGCAAGTACTTAGCTTATCTCGAAGCTTATGCTAAGGTAATTTTTCTTAGGTTCAAGTCTAAATACTATCAAGTGTGTTATCAGTTAATAACAATTTCCTAACTCTTTTGGTTAATCTTAGGTATTATTATCACAACACCTATTGGCTTAACTCAGTGGCTCTGATACCACCTTCTATCACGACCCCCGACCCCACCCTGGACGGAATCGAGAGCCGCGAACCAGTTCAGTGGTACCGGTGGTTATATTGAAAAGTAGTGTAGCGGAAATGTTCATCAGGACCGTGAGTTAGGAAAAATATCAGAGTTTTGCAACACCGGATTTTATTCATTAAACAGATGGGAATAAACTCATGTTTTACAAAGGTAGCTTTAGAATTTGGGATAAACCCGAATACATAAAACAACATTCAATTTAATTTAATTTATTTGATAAAATAAGCCACTTCAGTAAGCCTTGTTGGTGCCGTATCCAACTCCTATTCCGATCTACTGTAATTACCTGAAACGCGTTTTAAAAAGATTTGGTCAGCAAGAAATACTGGTGAGTTCATTCATTTTAGCACAAAACACATTTGTTATAATTCACAGCATTAAGAGTTTTTTACATTTGCTTCTTAAAGATTGGCAAAGACTTAATCACTGCAATTACAACTATGTTATAACGTACAGTATTAAGGGTGATTACATTGTTTCTATCAACCAATTACCCTAAATCGGTATTTGTCACTCGACTCGTTTCTGTGACTATGGTCAGATCACCCATTGGCTAACTCGTTGTCCAATGGTGACGGGAATAAGTAATGTATACAAAACCCCACATACCGGCAGTAATTGAAGATTACAAAGACTTAATCCCTGTAATTATAACGTTGAAACAAATAAAGTTTGGAAAACAATTTGATAAAAAGAGAATGACTCACAAACGATGAGAAAAGAGAATGGACTCACATTGCAAATTTAAACGGGCAGCGCTTAGCCTAATGATTAGTCTTGTAACCTAATTTAAATAACAATGCACACGAAAACTAGGTTAGTAACTTTAATCCAACTTTTACGACAACTCACGAGATCAAAACCTTCACAATGAATGGCAAAGTGCGATACTTAAACATCCATCAAATTTACGACGAATGACAATGCATAACCCGAGTTTGGGCAGCACTTAAACATCCATCGGATTGGTTTCTATCGATCGGACATTAAATCGTAGCAGTGATCGAGTTATTACCCTGTTATCGCGGCAGAATTTCGTGATTGTGTGTGTTTTTATAGTAATCAGACGATATCTCGGTGTACGAATCGAATTTTAATGTCGAACCAATGCCCAAATTCAAGTGCCAAACTCCTCTATTTATACTGGAAAAACGGCGTTGTCGCATGTCACGAGAGGCTCTCGCGTGGCGCAAGAGGTCACTTTTAGCATAGGGTAGCCACGTGTCTCAGTAGCTTGGGTGAGTCGACCGTTCGTTAAAATTTGAATTCTATCAAAAACTGTTTAGATAATATCAACTAGGAAATACCCCCCTGAGTTTTAGGGGCCCTGATCCTGATTCCAACTGTTCTGAAATTTTTAGGGTTTGTGCAGGATTACTTGGGGGTCTCAATTAGGGTTTCCTATTGGACAAAATATTAATAAGAAATAATAGTTTTGGTGAGAGTTGTTACACCCCTGCCCCGGGAGGCGGGCGGCCAAGAGCTCGTAGAGCCGGTGGTATCGGTGTTTATTAATTTGGCAGCGGAAATTACATCAGGACTGTAGTTAGGAAATAGTTTATTAGAGTAAAACACCACATTTTTTATAATAATAAATACATGGGAAAAACCCAAGTTTCCATTACAACATGTTCATAGGGATAAACCCTAATTTATTGAAATAAAACTTCTTCTTTATTTAGGTAACTTTTATAGCCACTTTTCCAAGCCTTCAGTGCTCTCCAGCTGGCTTCTAATTGGCTTTCACATTTTGTTATCTGAAACGCGTTTAAAAACATTTTATCAGCAAGAAATACTGGCGAGAGAATCCCAGTTTAATCAAAAGAAGTTTTATCATTTTACTGCATTGAAGGCAACCCGCAATTACATTTGTTTACATCTACTTTAATTACCACCCACGGTACTGTCAATCCTGACTTGTGGTAATGTTACTGCTCACAGTGTAGTAACAAGTTATGTATACAAAACCCTAACATACCGACGATAATTATAGAATTACAAATACTCAATCACGTACTGTTAAATTTCAATTAAAACAATTGAGGTTTTGTAAAAACAGTTCACAAGAAGAAGGATTAACTCACAAAAAGGTTTCACAAAAAGAGGATTACTCATATTGCTAATATAGGTATTTCCCTGTGGATTCTTGGTTATAATCTATTAAATTAAACAATGCACACCCGTTAGTATAATAACCCAAATTTACATTAGCTATACCCTCCCCAAGACAAAACTCCAACGACTGAGTTAGGCAGAGCCTTGACATGCGTTACGGAGCACTAGATCAATTGGGCAGCGTAACTAATACGTAACTGGGGGTTATAATACTTACAACGAGGTAGAGCTTCGCATTTTAGTGGGTATTATGCCCGGGAATTATAATTACTATTCAGAATTTTGAGAGAGATCGAGAATTTGAACGGTTTGGCAAATGAGCTAGAACTCTCTATATATAGGGCCTGATCGGGGGTTTCTGGTGGCCCGCAAGAGAAACAAGAGGGGCTCTCGCGCCCCGCGAGGTAGCCTAGGGTAGGCCCTAGGGTTGCTGAGTTGACCACTAGACTCGACACGACTGGGACACGTGGCGACCTAGGGTTGCGCCTGGTGTCAAGGGGGTCGCTGCCCGCGACAGACCACTCTGTCTGTGTCGCGCCCCGCGAGCGAATTAAAATATTGTTTTTTATTTAATTTTTGTTAAAATAAGTTATTTCGGGGCCATTTTTCGTATACGAGGTGTATTTTAGGATATATAGGGATGTTTTAAAGATTTTTAGGAGAGTTGTTATATCATCCCCACCTTGTTTTTAGAACTCGTCCTCAAGGTCTACTGGAACAGGTGTGGATATTTCTTCGAGCTCCCAAGTGTACTCTGGTCCTCTCTTGGAATCCCATTTTACTTTGACTAGAATTAATCTCTCGTGTTTGAGATTCTTGATCTTTCTGTCTTCAATCTGTAGGGGTTTTTCTACAAACTTAAGTTTCTCGTTTAGCTCTATGTCCTTAAGAGGCAACCTTAATGATTCATCTGCTAAGCACTTTTTGAGATTACATACATGAAATACATCATGTATTCCTGCCATTTCCTCTGGCAGTTGTAGCTGGTAAGCTACGGGTCCTATCCTTCTAATAATACCTTGTCTCCTACTTGAAATACATCATGTATTCCTGCCATTTCCTAACTATTCCTTTCCATGGCGAAACTTTTAATAATACCTTGTCTTCTACTTAAAATTCCAACGGTTTTCGCCTGTTATCAGCACAACTCTTTTGTCTATCACGTGCTGCTTTTAGTCTTTCCTTGACTTGAATAATCTTGTCCATTGTTTCTTGTACTATCTCTGGTCCAGACAGTTGCTTTTCTCCAAGTTCTGACCAACAGACTGGAGTTCGACACTTTCGTCCATAAAGTGCTTCAAATGGTGCAACATTGATACTAGTATGATAGCTGTTATTTGTCCGTCCGTTTGAGGATGATAAGCGGTGCTTAGATTAACTTGGTTCCCATTGCTTTTTGGAAGCTAGTCCAAAAATGAGAAGTAAAACGGCTATCCTAATCAGATACAATAGATAAAGGAATTCCATGTAATGAAACTATTTCATTTACATACAACTTGGCTAACTCTTCCATACTGAAAGTTTCCTTCATCGGTAGGAAATGAGCAGACTTGGTTAATCTATCTATAATCACCCAGATTGTATCATTTCCTTTTCGCGTATTGGGTAACTTGGTAACAAAATCCATTGTTATCAATTCCCATTTCCATATTGACATTTCTAGTTGCTGCAATAAACCTGAGGGTTTCTGATGTTCAGCTTTGACCTGTGAACAGGTTAGACACTTGGAAACATAGGCTTCTATATCCCTTTTCATTCCTATCCACCAGAAATTCTTTCTTAAGTCTTGATACATTTTATCACTTTCAGGATGTATCGTATACTTAGACTTATGGGCTTCTTCTAATATTCGGTGGCGTAGGTTTCCTTGTTTAGGTATCCAAATTCTTTTCTTATGGAATCTCCAAATTCCATCTGTTCCTTGTTCTAATTCCTTAATCATTCCTTTCAATTTCTCAGTATTGTCCTTGATTACTGATTTTTGTACTTCTCTAATTTGCTCATTTAAATCTATCCGCCAATTTAATTTGAGAGCACGTACTCATCTTGGATTTTCATGATACTTTCAACTTAAAGCATCGGCTACTACATTAGCCTTTCCTGCATGATACTGGATACTACAATCATAATCACTAAGAATTTCCATCCAACGTTGTCTCATATTTAACTCATTTTACCCAAAAACATATCTTAAAATCTTATGATCGGTGAAAATGGTAAACTTACTACCATAAAGATAATGTCTCCAAATTTTAAGGGCAAAAATTATGGCTCCTAATTCTAAATCGTGGGTTGTATAATTCTCTTCATGATTCTTAAGTTGTCTAGATGCATAGGCTATAACCTTTTGACGTTGCATTAACACACATCCATAACCTAACTTAGAAGCATCACAGTAGACTACAAAGGCTTCCGTTCATTCTGGTAGCTCGAGTATGGGTGCGTTGGTTAATCTTTGCTTAAGGATTCTAAAGGCTTCTTCCTGTTTTGGTCCCCATTCAAACTTAACTGATTTACAAGTCAGTTTTGTTAAGGAAATGGCTATTCTAGAAAAATCTCAGATAAATCGTCTATAATAACCTGCCAGTCCAAGAAGAAAACTTCTCACCTTCGTTGGTGATTCAGGGACTTTCCATTTAGTAATCGCCTCGATTTTTGTGGGTTCCACATGAATTCCTTCATGGTTAACTAAATGTCCAAGGAATTGAACTTCTTGTAACCAAAATTCACATTTTGAGAATTTAGCGTAAAGTTTTTCTTTTCTCAATAATATAAGGAGTGCATGCAGATGCGCTGCATGTTCCTCTTTACTCTTAGAGTAAATGAGAATATTATCTATAAAGACAATTATGAATTTATCCAGATATGGCTTACATATTCTGTTCATCATGTCCATAAATACGGCTGGGGCATTGGTTAAACCAAATGGTAGGACTGTAAATTCATAATGACCATACCTTGTTCTGAAGGCAGTTTTAGGAATGTCCTCTTCCTGTACTTTCAGTTGATGATATCCTAAGCGTAAGTCGATCTTAGAAAAGAATCGAGCTCCTTGCAATTGATCAAACAGATCATCGATTCTCGGTAATGGGTACCGAATTTTAATCGTGACCTTGTTCAGTTCTCGGTAATCAATGTACATACGCATTGATCCGTCCTTCTTCTTGACAAACAAGATTGGTGCTCCCCATGGTGATGAACTTGGTTGTATGAAACCTTTCTCCAGAAGTTCGTCCAATTGTTTCTTCAGTTCTTGCATCTCTGCTGGTGCCAAACGGTAAGGTGATTTGGCAATCGGTGTTGTCCCTGGTAGTAGATGAATTCTGAATTCAACTTCCCTATCTGGTGGTAGTCCAGGTAGCTCTTCTGGGAAAACATCTGAGAATTGAGATACTACGGGAATATCTTTTAATTCTTTACCTTTAGTGTAAATGATTATGGAAATCATATACACTAGTGATCCTTTTCTTGCATAGCTGACTGTTTTCATCACCAAGATGAATTTCGTGGATCGAGATGGCTTATCTCCTTTAATTGTGATCTTTTCACCCTTTAGTGAATTTACTTGTATTGACTTTTGATCACATAAAATACTGGCTAGATTGGCTATTAACCAATCCATTCCTAACACAATATCAAATCCAGCCGGATTCATTGGGTAGAGATTAGCAATAAATTTATGGTTTAAAATTTCTATTCTTGCTCCCTGCAAGATTTCAGTGATCTTAATGGAGTCTCCAATTGCTGTTTCTACTAGGCATTCTTGTTGAAATTTAGTTAATGGTTGATTGAGAAATTTGCAAAATGAAGTATTAATAAAACTTTGGTTCGCACCAGAGTCAAATAATACTTTAGCAAAAACATCATTAACCAAAAACGTACCGGCATTCACATCCGGAATCATCTTGGCTTCTTCGGCTGTCAGAACAAATGCTCTAGCACTCTTAGTAGTCTTGTTGTTCATGGCTGGAGTTTGTTTCGGACAATTCGGTTTGATATGCCCCTTTTCTCCACAGTTGAAGTATACACCATTGCTGGGTTTCTTCCTACAGTCTTCTTCCTTGTGTCCCAGTATTTTGCAGAAGTTGCAGTATGTGGAACATTTCCCTGAGTGCTTTTTCTTGCAGGATTTACAGTAAGGTGCAGAAGTAGAACCTATGTTTTTCCCACGGTTGGAATTACCGTAGCGAAATTCCTGGGTAAGCTTTTGGACTAGGTTCTTCCTCTGGTTTTCTTCTTGCGTACGTACTAGCTTATCAGTCAAGGTATTTTCTAGTTCTACAGCTTCTTCTATGGTTTGTGGTCTAGCTGCCTTGACTACGTGTCTAATCTCACTTATTAATCCTCAGATGTAACGGGAGATTAATATTGGTTCTGGTGAAGCTAGGGTTGGCACAATTCTAGCATATTCGAAAAATATGGTAGTGTAACCCTTGCAGTCTATTCCAATCATTCTAAGGTTTAAGAACTTATTAGCTATTTATTCTTTTTCATTAGGAGGACATAATTTTCTTTCGACCATGTTCTTAAACTCAGTCATTCCATATTATAAACTCTGTCACTTCCTCTAGACTGGAGAATAGTATTCCAGCATTCAAGAGCTGCATTCTTAAAAAGATTGGAATCAAACATTATTTTTCTTCTTCTGCACATTTGCTTATTTTTAAGACTGCCTTAGTCTTTTCTATCCAACGTAGAGCTGCAATGGCTTCTTCATTTCCAAAGAATTCTATTGGTTTGCAAGACAAGAATTCTTTATAAGAACAACCATATGACATGGTTCTTCTTCTTTTTGGAATAGGCAATTGAAGTAACAATCCATTGTTTACGCTGTGACTGGGTTCATTAGGCGGTCGTTTACTTCCACTGTTAGTTTTATTACTTTCCGCTTCTTTAACGGTCTTAATAATATATGGCATAGCTTCTATAATCCCTTGTGCCACTATATGTTGGATGACACTGTTATCTATTGGGTTCCCGTTATTATTGTTATTCGGGTTTTCCTGATTCACTTCATTGTCCATCTGGATTATAAACATTTACCAGGTGTTAATATCGTAGAATAAGATTGAATGTAAACAATCACGCAAACACATTGATCAAAATCGTTGAGCATTGCGATATTCTATTCTTTATATATATATATATATATATATATATATATATATATATATATATATATTACAGACTACAACTGGAATTTAAAACACATTACTAGTTATGCATCAGTAAGTATTGGATCATCTATTTTAGTGGGTTTTTTAACTACACACACACACACACATATTATTATTATTATTATTATTATTATTATTATTATTATTATTATTATTATTATTATTATTATTACTATTATTACTAGGGGTTCATCCAGTATTGCATATTTCGCTCGTCGTATTTCCAAACGAGCTTTTCCCCTATTTGCCCTATTCTTTCTCCTTCATCAACTAACTCCTCACCAAATGTGTGGAGTTCCTGCACATTTTCTGTACTCATGGGTGGTGGTGGTGCGGGTATTGGGTCAGGGTACTGTGGTAAGGGTTCTTCATATGGGTATGGGTTTTCTAGTATTTCCCGAACATATTGACCAGCATCCCAATATGGTTCTAGAGGGTCGAGATTGGGGTATGGTGCTATAGAGTTTGGTATGGGTTCCTCCTGTGGGTAGAGTTCTCAATAATCCTTATGTTCATCTTCCCATGGGTCATAAGCTAGAGAATTGGGTGCTGGGATTCTAGGAATTTCGTTTGGGTCGAATGCGGGTATGGGAATCTGGTTTCCTGGGTTAGGTTCTATTTCCATGGGTTAGGTTGGGAATAGTGGCAATGGCTGTGGTGCAATGATTTGGTCTAAGTTTGGGTCTGCGGCAGTGGTAGCTAGTATGTGAAAGTTGGCCAATCGCCTATTTATTATGTCTTGAGTCTGGGTGTTCATCTCCCTATTTGCTGCTGCTAAAGCCTTTTGTTGCTGTAACTTTCTCATTCTCTTCCTACGCTCATGTGCTCCCCGACTAAACCATCCTCTCTTTTTCGTGGGGAATGGTTCTTCAGATTGCGCCTTAAATATGAAGATACCCTCTTCTGTGTCAGCTGAATACCCCGAAGGAGTAGGCTGGGAGGAAGTTCCTTCATCTTTAGGAGAACTAGACAAGTGACGATAGGCATCTGACGGATCTTGATCATTCATACTGTAAACTAACAAATTGTCAAATAACACAAAACAATGATGCACGTAACCACATAGATTATTTCCTAACACAATTGATAAAACTTTGGTGTCAGCAGAACACTTCTGTGGCTGAAATCAGTGGCTGTAGCTGTGATACCACATTCTGTCGCAACCCCTGACCCCTGCCCTAGGAGGCGGGCGGCCGCGAGCTCGCAGAGACGGTGGTATCGGTGTTTATTAATTTAGTAGCGGAAATTACATCGGGACCGTAGTTAGGAAATAGTTTATCAGAGTAAAACACCACATTTTTTATAATAATAAATACATGGGAAAAACCCAAGTTTTCATTACAACATGTTTATAGGGATAAACCCTAATTTATTGAAATAAAACTTCTTCTTTATTTAGGTAACTTTTATAGCCACTTTTCCAAGCCTTCAGTGCTCTTCAGCTGGCTTCTAATTGGCTTTCACATTTTGTTACCTGAAACACGTTTAAAAACATTTTATCAGCAAGAAATACTGTTGAGTGAATCCAAGTTTAATCAAAACAAGTTTTATCATTTTACAACATTAAGGGCAACCTGCAATTACATTTGTTTACATCTACTTTAATTACCACCCATGGTATTGTCAATCCTGACTTGTGGTAATATTACTACTCACAGTGTAGTAACAAGTTATGTATACAAAACCCCAACATACCGACGATAATTGTAGATTTACAAATACTCAATAACTGTTAAATTTCAATTAAAACAATTGAGGTTTTGTAAAAATAGTTCACAAAAGGTTTCACAAAAAGAGGATTACTCACATTGCTAAGTTAGGTATTTCCCTGTGGATTCTTGGTTATAATCTATTAAATTAAACAATGCACACGCGTTAGTATAATAACCCAAATTTACATTAGCTATACCCTCCCCGAGACAAAATTCCAACGACTAAGTCAAGCAAAGCCTTGACATGCGTTACGGAGCACTAGATCAATTGGGCAGCGTAACTAATACGTATCCGAGGGTTATAATACTTACAACGAGGCAGAGCTTCGTTTTTTAGTGGGTATTATGCCCGGGAATTATAATTACTATTCAGAATTTTGAGAGAGATCGAGAATTTGAACGGTTTGGCAAATGAGCTCGAACTCTCTATATATAGGGCCTGATCTGGGGTTTCTGGCGGCCCCGGAGAGAAACAAGAGGGGCTCTCGCGCCTCGCGAGGTAGCCTTGGGTAGGCCCTAGGGTTGCTGAGTTGACTACTAGACTCGACATGACTGGGACAAGTGGCGGCCTAGGGTTGCGCTTGGTGTCAAGGGGGTCGCGGCCCGCGACAGACCTCTCTGTCTGTGTCGCGCCCATCGAGCGAATTAAATTATTGTTTTTTATTTAATTTATATTAAAATAAGGTATTTCGGGGCCGTTTTTCGTATACGGGGTGTATTTTAGGACATTTAGGGATGTTTTAAAGACTTTTAGGAGAGTTGTTATACTACATTATCAAGATTAACGTAAATCTTGCATGTGAATAATCAAGTCAAACCAAATTTTAACGCAAGTAAAAGAATCTTAACATAACCCAACATTCACAGGCGGTGCGTTACTCCTATAGCGCTATACGTGTTAATGGTAGGCTTGATCGAAGTTAATGATAAGTTTAATCACAAAACGAACAAACCTAGATAAACGAATCAAGTATAACATATGCATGCATGTATTGGATTGTTTATGCATTGAGATAAAGTATAAGTGTTTGTGGTTTTAATAAGCTAACATGTTGCACCCAAAATGTGTAAAACATAAAATGAGTCGAGTGTACTCATGGTTTTGCAAAGCTTTAACTTTAGAATCCCATGAAGAGTTGTAAGTTGGAGGATGGAATCACCAAAGTCACTCTACATGGGGGAAACGAAGGTGTGTAAGTAATGGATTTAAGATGGAAGATTCGGATTTGGAATTTAAAGTACCAAAAAGTATGTATACAAAAGTATTATCTAGTTCTAAGTACTCGTTTTTAACACTATTTTGTATGTGGTTTTATGGGTCCTTGTTTGCCCATTAGAATCGTTAACGAGAGTCTTAGATCGTAGATATTATAGCCTATGTTTATGATGAATAATCATGGTTTGATTATCATCACAAATTCAGCCTTGTTTATATAGATATGTATATTTATATGGTAATAATAATATCCTACAACTAAGTCTAATCATAGATGTCATGCAGTATCATGTAAGTCAAGCATGGAGGTTTAAACCTCTTTATATGATTCACCACTACACGAAATTATCACAAGGATGATTCGGAGGGTCATGAATTACAAGAAATAAATCTAGCTAATACATTCACAAGTGGCCAAGTAAGTCTTTAACCTGGGTGAGCCAACACGACATGGAAAGGTAATCCTAAGTGTCGGAGGCTAGGCGGGGCTATGTCACTTTGATTCTAGGAAACCACTTAAGTGTTTATACACAAATTTTCACAAGTGAAGGAGTGGAACTAAGTTGGAAAGCCCAAGCTCCCATGGTTCACACTTCACAAGTCACAAGTTCATCATATTGAAGATGATGAATCATGCTTGTTTTCATCACTTGGATTAGGACATGTATAAACTGAAATTAAAGAGTTGTTGAACTCATAAATTGGTGAGAATCAATCTCAACACAAACCCACAACTATTGGTGAAGTTGTGAGCTTGGTGGATTCAAGATTCCACCAAGTTTTAGCAAAGAACATGAAGATACAAGAACATTAATAAAAATAGAAAGTATAACACACTTTGGACCTCAAATGTGGTGAGGTTTCACCTTAGATTACCATGGTAATCTTGTGAAAACCTTCCTAGAGGTTATCCAAGTGCTTTAGAAGAAGAAACAAGAAGAAAATAGTTGAAGAAGTGAGCTAGAACTCACTTTGAAGCTCCTAAACTTTCTGCCAAACTTTTGGATATTTTAGAGAATTTAGAGAGGATTTGTAAGTGTTTAGGGAGATTGGAAAGTGAAAATGAGTTTGGGAGATGTTGTATTTATAGTTGGGGATTAGGGTTAGGTGTTAGAGGAGTATTAAATGTGATTAGTGGGGAGAAATGGACTGAAAATTGGATCAATTGCACAACTGAGATTGTTGGCTGCGGATCTAGTATCACTGTGGGTCACGGAGCTGAGGCTTGACCCGTGCACGGGTCGCGGCGTGTGACCACCAAGCAGGTTTTAGTTTTTGTCAATTTTAGTCCTTGTGGTTTGATGATAGTGATGTTTTAAGGTATAATATGCATATTTCAAGCATTTTATGTAAATAGGACATATAACCAAGTATTTAACAAATATTTAAACATGTATTAAGTGTCGTAAATGTTTAATCAAGTCTTTGCATGTATAAAGCATGTAAGATTCATGTATTTATGATTGTCTGTTTGTAAAATAAACACGTTCTACAAGAATCATGTACATGTAACGAGTGTGTGTGTATGAATAAGTATGAACAACACGTATAATTCTCGTCAAATAATCCATTTTATTATGATCAAGTCCTTGAATTTACAACGATTTGAAACGAAATACGATTACAAGAGATTACAACTTTCTGAAAATAGAAGTACAAGACAAACTTTCTAATTAAGGCAAGTTACAAAAAGCGAGGCGTTACAGTCTCCCCCCCTTTAGAAAATTTTGTCCCGAAATTTAGGAAGATGAAACGAACATATGCGGATACTTAGTCTTCATATCACTTTCGAGTTCCCAAGTAAACTCAGTGCCATGTTTTCCTTCCCATCGAACCTTAACTATAGGAAGTCGACTATGCCTTAATTGCTTGACACCTCGATCCTTGATCTCGACTGGTTTCTCCACGAAGTGCAGAGTCTCATTGATTTAGAAATCTTCGAGTGGAACTTGAAGTCCTTCTTTAGCAGGACATTTCTTTAAGTTGGAGACGTGAAAGGTAGGATGAACATTGTTGAGCTCTTGAGGTAGGTCCAGTCGAGACGCTATCTTGTCAATCCTTTCAATAATCTTGAAAGGACCTACATAGCGAGGAGTGGTGTGCGTGTAGCATTGTATGTTTTTATGTATATTTTCACCCTTTTTTACACTTTAGTCAAGTTTTAAATTTATAAAACACGATATTTTACAAACACTAAACACACATATGGGCAAGTGCACCCATCGTGAGCGTAGTATTGCGTTGGTAAGATACCAAGGTCGTCCAAGGACACAAGAGCTTTTAATACCGATTTATCCTCAACGTCTAATCAAATAAAAAATTTAGAAAAATGTTTTAACATGAAAATAAAAACTAAAAATGCTGAAAAAAAAAAAATAGACAAGATGAATCACTTGGATCCGACTCGCCTTTAATGTAACCTTTGATTATTTCCGCACTTTTGCACTTTTTAAGAGATTATCAAAGTTATAGTAGTAGGCCCTTCTTTTGAAGGTGACGTTACCCTCAACCTAGTAGTTTGAGTCAGCAAGGATACAATCCTAAAGGGTTGGATTATTGGAAGATAATTAATTAAGTTATTAATGCGTAATGTGGTACGCCCCTCTTTTGAAGGTGACGTTACCCTCGACTAAGTGGTTTGAGTCAGCAGGGATACAATCCCAAGTAGCCGGGTTAATGTATTAATAGTAGTTTACATATGAGGGGATCAAGCCATTCGCACCCCCGCCATCCAATACCAGTGGGTATTGAAGGAGGTCCTAGTAAGCTTGACCCAGGTCCTTGCAGGATCTATACACTGAACAAGGCAAGAACCTTACCAAACCATTCCCTTAACCCCCGACCAGGTAGCCAATATATCTCCATATAGACCGTGGAGATATGAATGGTCTAAATCTTTTATTTTATATAGACAGTAAAATAACGCCAAGACACCATGGAAAAATGATAAGGAAATTTCACCTTCAACATAAGAAACTAGTTATTAAAGTCATTAATACAAAACCAAATAAAAATTGCGAAAAGATTAAAAATAAAAAAGTATTACACTAACACTTGTCTTCACCAAGTGATGTAAGAGACTTAGGCAAACATGGCCTTTGATTATCAAGAACTCTTACTATCAATCTTGGATCCCGAGACTACTGCACACACTCTATGATGGATGATGGATGATGGTGGTGGATGTGGGTGTTGTGATGGTGGTGGAGTGTGGGTGAAGTGGGGGAGATGTGGTTTGTCAAGGGATGCCTTTGAAGTGAACCAAACACCCCTATTTATAGCCTGCACAGAAGCCCGGACACGGCCCCGTGTCCACCCATCTTCTCTTTCTTCATTAATTGCAGTTTGTCTGTATTAGTTGACCACGCCCCCGTGTCCGCTGGGCACGGCCCCGTGTGTAGAAGCGTATCTGTACTATCAAGATTTGCTTGAATTCTGGGAATATTAGCGTTGACCACGGCCCCGTGTCCGCTGGGCACGCCCCTGTGTTCAGAAATAGAAGCTTCTACAACTTTGTCTTTTCTGCAGACACTTGGGCACGCCCCCGTGTCCGCTAGGCACGGGGCGTGTTCAGCCTTCTGATTTCTTGTTTTTGCTTGGGAAGATGCTGTCGAGGGGTCGGGCATGCCACATTTATTTCTTTTCTTGTATTTGTGTTAGATTCAGCTGCATTTTTGCTTCATTTGAGCTCATTTAATCCTGAAAATACAAAAGGAAGACAAAAGCACACTTTTTCCAATATTAGTACTAAAAAAGGGTTAGTTTTATGCCTCATTTGATGTAATTTATATGTTGCATTTTACACACATCAAATACCCCCACACTTGAATCTTTGCTTGTCCTCAAGCAAAATTCTTTATAATGTGGCTTACACTCCCAAATGGAATGGGTAGAAGAGAAGGTTTTGGGCTTGTCTTTGAGTGTCGGGATTCCAAGATCTTTATTAGGTTTTATTTTTATGTTATTTACAATCCTATTTATTATGATTTATTTAGAACGTTTCATAAGATAAATTACTTATTCGGGCATAACATGCCTCTTTAACATTCCATTTATATACAAGTTCACATACCTCACGGGAGATCACTCAACACTCGGCCGAAGATGTATTTTTGTGAAACACTCGAGACCGGCATGGAACTTACTTCTACCATATGCTTGCCAAGCAATCAATCCTCCTCCTTTTTAACTATAAACCTTTGTAAATATCAAGAGGACTTTTGGGGAAGGGTTAGGCTTGGGTTAAAGGTAGGTGGTTTTGGGTTAGTGGTTAGTAGAAAAGGGCGAAAGGCGTAAAAAGCGTCGGTTTTCGTAAAACAAGGTGTTTTTGTGACTTTTTATTCTAATGAAGTATTTTTCAAACAAAGTTTCTCTTGATGAACTTGTTTGTTTATTGCTAGACTTCATTTTTTGAGTTAATTGCCATTTTAGTCCCTGTGGTTTGGGTCATTTTGCCAGTTTAGTCCAAATGTTTCATTTTTAACATCTAGATCCAAAAAGGTTTCATCGTTGCCATTTTGGTCCAACTGACTTAACTCCATCCATATCTGTTAAGTCTGCCAAGGGCATTTTTTTCATTTCATTTTTCTTTTTATTAGCCCTTTTTTCTTTATTACTTTTTCTTTTAAATGAAATGATAAAAATGCCCTTGGCAGACTTAACAGATATGGATGGAGTTAAGTCAGTTGGACCAAAATGGCAACGATCAAACCTTTTTGGATCCAGATGTTAAAAATGAAACCTTTGGACTAAACTGGCAAAATGACCTAAACCACAGGGACTAAAATGGCAATTAACTCTTTTTTATAAGGATGTCACAAGAAAACCGAGCTTTTTACTAAATTAAAGGGTTTAAAATGAAAAAGGGTTTTGGTGGGTAAAGGGTGTTTGTTTTGGGTTTAGAAATGAAAAGGTTTAGGCTCAAAGGGGTTAACTAAGGGGGATTTTGGGTAGGTGGTAAAAAAAAGAAAAATAATGGTGTTGAAATAAAAAGGGTTAGTCCTAATGCCTCCATCATTTACTTACTTGGGTTAAGTTGATAAGGACCGGGAATATATTGTCATGGCAAGTTTTAGAGTCGTAAGAAACCAAGCGGCTATTCACACAAGAAACGAAAGATGAGCATTTAGTCTAAAGATGTGTATTTGTATGCTCAATTAAAGACTCAAAACTCACTTTTTGTGGGAATGGGTTTTTAATGTGATCAAGAATATATAATCAAATTTTAACTAGATTTGTCATGCCGTTTCATAATTTTCTTATGTTGGTTCTTTTTATCACGACGCTATCGGTTGTAAACTTGTAAAAATATAACCTTTTTAGAAATTGTTATTCCCAATTTAAACCAAGACAAGTAAAAAAAACTGAAAAGTTTTTTGAAAAAAATTGGGGTGTTTAGCAGTTCCAATAGAGTTTTGTGTAAGGCTTGTAATTAGGACTTGCAAAATTCAAGGTTTTAGCATCCCCCCACACTTAAATTACACATTGTCCTCAATGTGTCCCAAAAATAAAATTTTAGGTTGATTGAATGTGTAAAAGGTGTGTTAAACAAAAATTTTATGTTACTGGGCATCTGGACACGGGCCGTGGTGACCGGGCACGGCCCCGTGTTCAGACTGCCAGTAACAGAAAGTAACAAAATGTAACAGAAGGCTGGGCACGGGGGCGTGTTCGTTCCCCCGTGCCCAGTTACCTGAACTGGGCGTTTTTCTGCAGACCCTTGAGCACGGGGCCGTGTTGGCTGGGCACGGCCCGTGCTGAACTTGCTGTAATGAAGAAAAATGTTCTGGAGGCTCTGTTTTTGTGCATGGGGTGTTGGTTCAAGTCTCCCTTAGTATCCTTTACCATCCAAGTGCGTTTTACCCATTACAACATTATCCAAACACCAAATAATTTTTAAAACCATCATTCATTATAGAGTGGATTACAATAAGGTCCTAATAAAAACATAAACTAAAACTTAGATAAGTAGGTCAGAAAACACAAGAAATCTAAAACTGCTAAGAAGTTCTAGCCTATAGTTTATTTTAAGAGCAAAATTTCTAAAAAGATAATTCTCTCGGTTGAATGTGGCTTGAAGAAGTTCTCCTCCGGGTACGGTCCCTCACACATCGGTGAGCCATTCTTCTATCTCCCTAGGGAGAAGAAAGGCGGGCTCATTGGCATCATCATTTTGAGGGGGTGTAACTTCCTCCGGAACTTCTTACAAATTTTCAAGAGGGGGTTCCGGTGGGGTTGTTGACTCCTAGTCCTAAGTTCCAATCTTCTTGGGGAAGGATTGGTTCCATGGGAGGTGTCACAAGAATGTTCAACCTTTGGTGCAAGAGGTTGATTTCTTGGAAACTATTTTCCAGCCCCACCGTCAGATAATTTACACGGTCAATTAGGACCTCTTCTACGGATGTCATTTCATTGAGAGCTTCTCGTAGTGCCATCACATAGCGTACAAGAGTTGCTTCGATTGAAGGCCTACATTCCCTACGACTGTTTCTGGAATGTGCTGAAGAGGTACTGTTTTGGCTCGACATTCTAAGAAAACAAATCGAAAAGAATTCATTTTAATGAGACAGTACCTCGAACACGGCCCCGTGCTCATTGAGCACGACCCCGTGTTCAGCTCTCTGCAGATTTTTTTAAACAAGGAATCTTGGAGTTTTAAATTATTTTTCTGATTTTTGAAGCGTTTTTAAGCAGAAATAACTTAAAACAGTGTTGTAAAACTTATTTTTAACAAGATACCTTGAATAAAAATCTAACAATTGCCACAATAAATCTTGAAACCATGGTGATTTCAAGCTCTAATGGAGGTGTTTGAGGTAAAATGAAGAAGAAGGCAATGGACAAAAGTAGAAAAGACAAGATGGTTGTTGAGAACCTTCTTTAGAATATACCTAGGATGGTATGTGTAAAGATCCCACCAGATCTTTGTCTTTGGAATGGTCCAAATGTGCAGTAATCTTTGTTGCATTTATAGAAAACGACAGCACGCTGGACACAGCACGTGTCGGCTGGACACGGCCCCGTGTGCAGACAAGTTCCTTACACATTTTGTCCATATTCTGACAGAAAGTCAGACGAGAATCTTTTGGTGGACACGGGGGCGTGCTGACCTGGACACGGCCCCGTGTCTAGAGGCTGTTTATGAAGTTTTGTCTATTCTTAAGGAATTTTTCCGGATCGGGTGGTTCCTTACTGGACGGGACAACACCGAAGTGCCTGAGATACCTAAATTGCCCTAGTCTTAGACGAGAACGCAAGAGGTTGTTGGAAAGGGTGATTCCTATGCTAAATGTAGGTGGACATGTCCAACCCTTATCCAGGCTCTCGTTAAAGAAGGTGTATGTCAAATCGCTCAGGTCTATGTATGCATTGACGGAAGTCGATGGGGAGTCCTTCACGGCATAATCGACACAGGGACGACTATCGCTCATGTCTTCGCAAGAGTTAGAGGTGATATCGGGAGCGACGATGTTGTTATTATTCGAATGTGATCTCAATAATTCTTCTTGGATGTCGTCTTGAGATGAATTTATCATATCCATCTCAAGTTCTTTTATCCATCGGAGAACTAGTTCTTCTAGTTGAAAAAATTCTTCAAGAAGCATTTCATCTAGAAGGGATGATTGAGAGCATTCGAGGGAAAGATAGGGATTATTTTTACTTTCGCCCCTCTTAAGCCTACAAGAAAACAATGGGTCCATATAGTGGGGAGTATAATTTAGAAAATAACATTTTAATTCTTCATGATTTCCACCAAATAATTGACACCACGTACCATAAGAGGAGTAAAAGTAAAAATTATCAATACCACACATGATTGCGTCAGAAATTACCAGCCGTCGGGATCTTACGGCTCTGTTTATAGTATCTGAAGCTTGGGCACGGGGCGTGTTCAGTGGGCACGACCCTGTGTTCAGCTACTGTCTGACTTAAAACAGGATTGCCAGTACCAAAGATTGGGCACGGGGCCGTGTTCAGCGGGCACGGCCCGTGCTGAGCTCTGCAGAAGCTGAAAATATAAGAAAAATCCTAAAAAAAACAGAAAAATAAGAAAAACGATTAGGCCGTTGATTCCTAACTTTCTTAAAATCCTTGTGTCCCCGGCAACGTCGCCAAAAACTTGGTGTGCGTGTAGCGTTGAATGTTTTTATGTATATTTTTCGCCCTTTTTTTACACTTTAGTCAAGTTTTAAATTTATAAAACATGATATTTTACTAACACTAAACACACATATGGGCAAGTGCACCCATCGTGAGCGTAGTATAGCGTTGGTAAGATACCGATGTCGTCCAAGGACACAAGAGCTTTTAGTACCGGTTTATCCTCAACGTCTAATCAAATAAAAAATTTAGAAAAAAAGTTTTAACATGAAAATAAAAACTAAAAATGCTGAAAAAAAAAAACAAAAAAAAAAAAAAAAAACAGATAGACAAGATGAATCACTTGGATCCGACTCGCCTTTAGTGTAACCTTTGATTATATCCGCACTTTTGCACTTTTTAAGAGATTATCTTAGTTATAGTAGTAGGCCCCTCTTTTGAAGGTGACGTTACCCTCAACCCAGTAGTTTGAGTCAGCAAGGATACAATCCTAAAGGGTTCGATTATTGGAAGATAATTAATTAAGTTATTAATGCGTAATGTGGTAGGCCCCTATTTTGAAGGTGACGTTACCCTCGGCTAAGTGGTTTGAGTCAGCAGGGATACAATCCCAAGTAGCCGGGTTAATGTATTAATAGTAGTTTACATATGAGGGGATCAAGCCATTCGCACCCCCGCCATCCAATACCAGTAGGTATTGAAGGAGGTCCTAGTAAGCTTGACCCAGGTTCTTGCAGGATCTATACACTAAACAAGGCAAGAACCTTACCAAACCATTCCCTTAACCCCCGACCAGGTAGCCAACATATCTCCATATAGACCGTGGAGATATGAATGGTGTAAATCTTTTATTTTATATAGAAAGTAAAATAACGCCAAGACACCACGGACAAATGATAAGGAAGTTTCACATTCAACATAAGAAACTAGTTATTAAAGTCATTAATACAAAACCAAATAAAAAGTGCGAAAAGATTAAAAATAAAAAGTATTACACTAAATGCTTGTCTTCACCTAGTGACGTAAGAGACTTAGGAAAACATGGCCTTTGATTATCAAGAACTCTTACTATCAATCTTGGATCCCGAGACTACTACACACACTCTATGATGGATGATGGATGATGGTGGTGGATGTGGGTGTTGTGATGGTGGTGGAGTGTGGGTGAAGTGGGAGAGAGGTGGTTTGTAAAGGGATGCCTTTGAAGTGAACCGAGCACCCCTATTTATAGCCTGCACAGAAGCCCGGACACGACCCTGTGTCTGCTGGGCATGGCCCTGTGTCCACCCATCTTCTCTTTCTTCATTAATTACAGTTTCTCTGTATTAGTTAACCATGCCCCCGTGTCCGCTGGGCACGGCCCCGTGTGCAGAAGCATATCTGTACTATCAAGATTTGCTTGGATTCTGCGAATCTTAGCGTTGACCACGGCCCCGTGTCCGCCGGGCACGTCCCCGTGTTGGGAAATAGAAGCTTATACAACTTTGTCTTTTCTGCAGACACTTGGGCACGCCCCCGTGTCCGCTGGGCACGGGGCGTGTTCAGCCTTCTGATTTCTTGTTTTTGCTTGGGAAGATGCTGTCGAGGGGTCGGGCATGCCACATTTATTCCTTTTCTTGTATTTATGTTAGATTTAGCTGCATTTTTGCTTCTTTTGTTCATTTGAGCTCATTTAATCCTGAAAATACAAAAGGAAGACAAAAGCACACTTTTCCAATATTAGTACTAAAAAAGGGTTAGTTTTATGCCTCATTTGATGTAATTTGTATGTTGCTTTTTACACACATCAAGGAGCGAGTTTCCCCTTTTTACCAAATCGAACTACACCCTTCCAAGGGGATACCTTGAGAAGTACAAATATTGTTAGGCCGTGTTCGCAGGATCTGCTCGAGTAACTCTTTTGTCGGCTTCCGGATTTGAGCAGGTTGTCTCGAATCTGTAACTCTTTTGTCGGCTTATCAGTGTAACTCTTTTGTCGGCTTCCGGATTTGAGCAGGTTGTCTCGAATCTGTAAAATCTTGTTAGGCCGTGTTCGCAGGATCTGCTCGAGTAGAACGTGGCTGGATCGATCAGAATCAAGGTGTGGAATCCCTTGATAATGTCACAGAATCAACAACGACAAGTTCAATGTTTAACGCGTCTGAATTCTATTCAAAGATGATGAAAATACAGAGGATCCGGTAGAAAGTCAGACTGGCAGAGGTTCCTTACAATGAACAGCCAAAAGTCTTAATGATCTAACACTAGCATGTTATTTATAGCCAATCAGGGAGGGTTAAGTGTCACCCGATCGGATGACATTCGTCGTCCGACGGATTTCACTTTTACATTTACGCACCATTCCCTAAGCTATCATGACACAAACATACATACATGTTTATATATATACAAAAATACATACACAACACAAAATATACAAGACTCAGACGGAAGCTAAAGACATATAAACTAACAGACTCCCCCTTGGATGTAGTTGTAGTTCCTTCCTGCATAGTCTTCACTCTGTCTTCCTGCTGCGTCTTCGCTCCTTTGCTTTCTGTTGTCGTTTCTCCTCTCTTTCTTCCAACATCTTTCGCCTAAGAGGCCTTCCAACTTCATTCCAACATTTTCTATACTCCGGATCACCATCACGCTTCCTATCCCATCGTGGGATCTTGTTTACCTCTTTCTCAATCAGTTTCTGGTCAGTTGGAGGAGGTCTCATCAGCTTGTACCTACCAAGCCTTGCAACTTTATCAGCAATTTCCTTGAATTTCTGACTGCGCTTGTACTTCTTCAAGAATTCATCATTCTGCAAGTCTCTCCACTTTGATTTCCAATATCTGCCAGAATTAATGTCTTTTGCATAGCACACGTCCACTATTTTCTGATATTGCAGAGCTTGGACTTTGTCCTAAATTGATCCGTAGGTGCGAACCCGGACCCTTGAAACCCTACTGTACATGAAAAACCAAGAAATCAAGATTCTTGGTCTTCAGGCGGGCCGCGTAAAGGTTAAGCATATCTCTACACGGGCCACGTCAACTCTAATTTTGACTGGATAAGCGTCCAGATCCACGTGTCATCCACGTGGCACGCCTACCAGTGACACGGATGCCCTAATCTACGACTAGGTGCCCTCGCAAGCCACGTAAGGGTCAAGCTAAGGTTCACGCGGGCCGCGTGAACCCCAAATTTCACCTATAAATAGAACGGAACATGAGCAGTCCACTGATGTCGAAACCAAATCTCAAAAACGAAGTTACACTTCTCTAATTCGAAATTTACTTTTACAATAGCGAGGCGCTGCTACGATACATGGTATTAACTCAATCGCTGCTACGATTCAATGTCCCATCGATTGAAACTATCCGATGGATGTTTAAGTGCTGCCCACATTAGGGCCATACTTTATCATTAGTCGTGAATTCGACAGATGTTTAAGTATAGCACTTTGTCATTCGTTGTGAGGGTTTTAATCTCGTGAGTTATCGTAAATGCTGTATTAGTTACTGACCTAGTTCGTGTGCATTGTTATTTAATTTAGGTTACAAGGCTAATCAGTAGACTAAACTCTGCCCGTATAAATCTGGAATGTGAGTCATTCTCTTTTTATCAACATTGTTTTACAATACTCCAAGCATTTTCAAAAGTTATAATTACAGGGATTAAGTCATGGTTATCTTGAATCACTGGCTAATTGGGGTATTGTGCACATTACTAATTTCTCACGGTTAGGCTAATAAATCCTAACAGTGATAATCATCACTACTTGGGGAAAGACCCAATAGTGGTATGACCATCGTCACCAGGTGACACGACGCCAGATAAAAATAAGATAGAAGCCATTGTAATCGCTCTTATGCTGTAATTAACAACTAATGTGTCGTTTTACAAACTTGAAAGACTCGCCAGTATTTCCACGCTGATAAAATATTTTTAAAACATGTTTCAGGCGACCTGCTGTAAATCAAGGAAAACGTGCTACGGAGCACTAATCAGCTTGAAGAGGTGGCTTAGTTAAAATAAATAAACATGTTTTATAAATCAGTGAATTCCCTAGTGAAATTCCTCTATTGTAATTTACGGGGTTTTATCCCGAATTATGAAATAAAATAATCGGGCATTTTCAAGTTTTAAAAGATCCTGTAAAATCTTCCGCTGTCGCACCAATTAATAAATACCACGGGTTCCTGTCCCGCGGCTCCTGACCGGGTAAAACCGGGGCTGGGGCCGTGACAGGAAAAGGTGGTATCAGAGTCACTGATTTCTGCAAAATCCCGGGGCACCAAGAAAAAGACTGTAGGAAGAACAAAGAAACAGTCTGCTACAACTGTGGAGAAGCTGGACACTTTAGGCCAGACTGCCCAAAACTGGTCAAACCAGCCCATAACAAAGTCAAACCTGCAGAAGGAACTACCAAGAGGAATGCTAAAGCCTTCCAGTTAACTACTCAGGAAGCAGAACTAATTCCTGATGTGATAGCTGGTACGTTCCTAGTTCACGACGTTTATGCAAAAGTATTATTTGACTCTGGTGCAAACCAAAGTTTTATAAATTCTTCATTCTGCCAAGCTCTTAAGCGACCTTTAACAAAACTTAGGCAAGTTTTTACAGTCGAAACGGCAGATGGGAACTCTGTTAACATAGATCAGGTTTTGCAAGAAGGAAAGATAGAACTTTTAGGTCATAAATTCTCTGCAAACCTGTTACCTATGAAATTAGCTGAATTTGATGTGGTATTAGGAATGGATTGGTTAGTAGCCAACCATGCTCGAATCCTATGTGATAAGAATTCCATAGAAATTCATACACCCATAGGAGAATTAGTAGTGATTACAGGAGATAAGCCACGTAAGCCAATGAAGTTCATTTCCGTAATGAAGTTGGCCAGTTATTCAAGAAAACAAGAAGTAGTGTATATGATTTAGGTAATCATTAACACTAAAAGTAAGGAACTTAAGTAAATTCCAGTAGTATCAGAATACCCAGAAGTATTCCCAAAAGAACTATTTGGATTACCACCTGATAGGAAAGTAGAATTTAGAATTCATCTAATTCCTGGAACTACACCGATAGCCAAGGCACCTTATCGGTTAGCACCCACAGAAATGCTAGAATTGAAAAAGCAATTAGATGAATTACTGAGCAAAGGATTTATACAACCTAGTTCATCCCCGTGGGGAGCGCCAGTGTTGTTTGTGAAAAAGAAAGATGGTTCGATGCGAATGTGTATCGATTATAGAGAATTGAATAAGGTTACAATTACGAATCGATACCCATTACCTAGGATTGATGATCTTTTCGATCAACTTCAAGGAGCTAGATACTTTTCTAAGATAGATTTACGCTCTGGATATCATCAATTAAAGGTACAAGAAGAAGACATACCTAAAACTGCTTTCAGAACTAGGTATGGTCATTACGAGTTTACAGTCATGCCCTTTGGATTAACAAATGCTCCAGCAACATTTATGGACATGATGAATAGGATCTGTAAACCGTACTTGGATAAATTATTCCAAAAGCCAGGAAGAGCATTGTGAGCACCTGCATGCACTCTTAACTTTGTTAAGAAAAGAAAAGCTTTACGCCAAATTCTCGAAGTGTGAATTTTGGTTACAAGAGGTACAATTTTTGGGACACATGGTGAATCACGAAGGTATTCACGTAGATCCTGCTAAGATAGAGGCAATCACCAAATGGAAGGTTCCGCAGTCAGCTATGGAAATTAGAAGTTTTATAGGATTAGCCGGATATTATAGACGATTTATTAAGGATTTTTCAAAGATAGCTGTACCATTAACTAAGCTAACCTGTAAAGCAATTAAGTTTGAATGCGGACCTAGACAAGAAGAGGCCTTCAGAATTTTGAAGAAAAAGTTAACAAACGCTCCAATTCTGGCCTTGCCAGAAGGAACAAAAAATTTTGAAGTCTACTGTGATGCTTCTAAGCTAGGATTAGGATGTGTATTAATGCAACGCAAGAAGGTAATTGCGTATGCATCTAGGCAATTGAAAAAGCACGAGGAAAACTAAACGACTCATGACTTAGAATTAGGAGCCATAATTTTTGCCCTTAAAATTTTGAGACATTATCTATATGGAAGTAAGTTTACTGTCTATACAGATCATAAAAGCTTAAGATACATATTTGGGCAAAAAGAATTGAACATGAGGTAATGGAGATGGATGGAAATCCTAAGTGACTACGATTGTGATATTCAATATCACGAAGGAAAAACAAATGTAGTTGCTGATGCCTTAAGTCGTAAGTATCATGAGAAACAACGACGAGTTTGTGCTCTTAGATTAAGTTTACAATTAGACTTAATGGAACAACTGAAAAGCATTCAAGAAATAGCAATCAAGGATGATGCGGAAGGAATGAAAGGAAGAATAAAGGAATTAGAACAAGGCAGTGATGGAATTTGGAGATTCCATAAGAAACGAATTTGGGTACCTAAACAGGGAGAATTAAGAAATAAGATTTTAGAGGAAGCCCATAAATCTAGGTATACCATGCATCCTGGTAACAATAAAATGTACCAAGATTTAAGAAATAACTTCTGGTGGATAGGAATGAAAAAGGACATAGCTAGATATGTTTCTAAGTGTCTTACTTGTTCACAAGTTAAGGCAGAACACCAGAAACCCTCAGGTCTACTACAACAATTAGAAATGCCTGTATGGAAATGGGAGCTCATAACAATGGACTTTGTTACTAAGTTGCCCAAAACCAGAAAAGGTAATGATACGATTTGGGTAATTGTGGATCGATTAACCAAATCGGCACATTTTCTACCCATGAAAGAAACCTTTAGTATGGAAAGGTTGGCAAAGTTGTATGTAGATGAAGTAGTATCCTTACATGGAGTTCCACTCTCCATTGTATCGGATAGGGATAGTCGTTTCACTTCCCATTTCTGGACAAGTTTCCAGGAAGCAATGGGAACCCGACTAAATTTAAGTACTGCATATCATCCTCAGACAGACGGACAAAGTGAAAGGACGATCCAAACCCTGGAAGACATGCTTAGGGCATGTGTGATAGATTTTGGTGGAAACTGGGATGACCATCTACCTTTAATTGAATTCTCCTATAACAATAATTATCATTCAAGCATCGAAGCTGCCCCGCTCGAAGCACTATACGGACGTAAATGCAGAACTCCAGTTTGCTGGGCAGAAATAGGAGAAAATCAATTGTTAGGTCCTGAAATAGTACAAGAAACTACCGACAAGATCACTCAAATCAAGGAAAGACTAAAGACGGCTCGAGATCGCCAGAAAAGTTATGCCGATAATCGACGCAAGCCGTTAGAATTTCAAATAGGAGACAAGGTACTCTTAAAGGTATCTCCTTGGAAAGGAGTAGTTCGATTTAGTAAGAAAGGGAAACTAAGTCCAAGATACGTAGGACCATTTCCGGTAGTCCAACGTATAGGACCAGTTGCTTATCGCTTACAACTACCAGAGGATCTAGCTGGAGTACATGACGTATTTCATGTATCCAATCTCAAGAAATATCTATCGGACGAATCATTGGTAGTACCTCTTCAGGATGTAGAAGTAAACGAAAAGTTAAAATTTGTTGAGAAACCACTTCACATAGAAGATAGAAAGATCAAGTTTCTCAAGCACAAAAGACTGGTTCTGGTCAAAGTTAAATGGGATTCAAGGAGAGGACCCGAGTACACTTGGGAGTTGGAATCGGAGATGAAACAAAAGTATCCTCACTTATTTCAGTAAATCTCGAGGACGAGATTTTAAATAAGGTGGGGAGGATGTAAGGACCTTCAAAAAAAATGTCCTAAATTGATCCGTAGGTGCGAACCCGGACCCTTGAAACCCTACTGTACATGAAAAACCACGAAATCAAGATTCTTGGTCTTCAGGCGGGCCGCGTAAAGGTTAAGCATATCTCTACGCGGGCCGCGTCAACTCTAATTTTGACCGGATAAGCCTCCAGATACACGTGTCGTCCACGTGGCATGCCTACCAGTGACACGGATGCCCTAATCTACGACTAGGTGCCCTCGCGGGCCGCGTAAAGGTCAAGCTAAGGTTCACGCGGGCCGCGTGAACCCCAAATTTCACTTATAAATAGAATGGATCATGAGCAGTCCACTGATGTCGAAACCAAATCTCAAAAAACGAAGTTACACTGCTCTAATTCGAAATTTACTTTTACAATAGCGAGGCGCTGCTACGATACATGGTATTAACTCAATCGCTGCTACGATTCAATGTCCGGTCGATTGAAACTATCCGATGGATGTTTAAGTACTGCCCACATTAGGGCCATACTTTGTCATTAGTCGTGAATTCGACAGATGTTTAAGTATAGCATTTGTCATTCATTGTGAGGGTTTTAATCTCGTGAGTTATCGTAAATGCTGTATTAGTTACTGACCTAGTTCGTGTGCATTGTTATTTAATTTAGGTTACAAGGCTAATCAGTAGACTAAACTCTACCCGTATAAATCTGGAATGTGAGTCATTCTCTTTTTATCAACATTGTTTTACAATACTCCAAGCATTTTCAAAAGTTATAATTACAGGGATTAAGTCATGGTTATCTTGAATCACTGGCTAATTAGGGTATTGTGCACATTACTAATTTCTCACGGTTAGGCTAATAAATCCTAACAGTGATAATCATCACTACTTGGGGAAAGACCCAATAGTGGTATGACCATCGTCACCAGGTGACACGGCGCCAGATAAAAATAAGATAGAAGCCATTGTAATCGTTCTTATGCTGTAATTAATAACTAATGTGTCGTTTTACATACTTGAATGACTCGCCAGTATTTCCACGCTGATAAGATATTTTTAAAACATGTTTCAGGCGACCTGCTGTAAATCAAGGAAAACGTGCTACGGAGCACTAATCAGCTTGAAGAGGTGGCTCAGTTAAAATAAATAAACATGTTTTATAAATCAGGGAATTCCCTAGTGAAATTCCTCTATTGTAATTTACGGGGTTTTATCCCGAATTATGAAATAAAATAATCGGGCATTTTCAAGTTTTAAAAGATCCTGTAAAATCTTCCGCTGTCGCACCAATTAATAAATACCACGGGTTCCTGTCCCGCGGCTCCTGACTGGGTAAAACCGGGGCTAGGGCCGTGACAGGAAAAGGTGGTATCAGAGCCACTGATTTAAGCCTATTAAGTATTTAAAATACTTAATTTTTCCTGATTATAGTCTTGTGATTATGAGTTTTAACTGACTACTTGTTAGTTACAGTATGGGTAAGCAAAGAATATCGGATATCTATCTTAAATTAGATAGTTCACCGAAAGATAAGGGAACTTCATCCCAATCAAATTCCTCAAGATATTCAGCAGATACTGAGGAGGGAATATTTGTTCATAAGGCACAGTTTGAGAAACCACTTACCCCTAATAAAAGAAGTTTGATTATTAGAAAAAGTCAAGAGAAAATGAGGAAGTCACAAACAAAAGAAGTAATAATTAAAGAGACTCAGGGAACAAGTAATAATCCACCATGGGAAGATGAGTTAGATGAACAATGGGCAAATCTCTACATGTTAGCCACTGTAACAGTAAATGTTAACCTTTAAACTGCCAACACCCCGACCCAGTACCAGCACCTATGTCACCTACAAGCCAGAAACTTTAAATATAATAAATAACCACTAATATATGTCGAATTTTAGTTGTACTAAATATAAATATTTTGTTTCAATAAAATGGTTTATTAGATGTTTGTAATTAAATAGTAAATCTTTGATTGCCATTCTGTTATTACGTGAAAATTCAAATTACAAACTTTAACCTAGATTTTGTGTTTCTTCATAACTGCTAAACAGCATGAATGAATTGTCTGAAGCTCTTGAGAATCTCAATCTCTATCCTGTTAATGTGGAAGTTTCCAGAGACTTTAACTATTGTGCTGACATAGAGGAACCTATGGAATTTCAAACTCAACCTCCGGAGAAACCTAAGCCAAAGAAAAGAAGAAGAATTGTGGGCTGGAGGCGTGTGTGCAGGAGGAAACCAGCGACAAGGAAAGTTACCAAGACGGAGGATCTCAAAGGTAAAGGCAAGGAAATAGAGATTGGAGAAAATTCTAGGCAAGATCAGGAGATGTCACCCTAGGAGGAGTTAGATCATAAACTGGCACTTAATGACCTCATAGGACCTGTCGGTGAAAATCTTTTTAAATACCCAGCGGAAGCTCAACTTCCAGTTGACCGAGAACCTGAAATCCCAGATCCTATTATCCACACCCAACCTCTACCTGCAGAGTTAGAAGAATGGTTAACCACTGACTGGCAGTCCCAGAATCTCCTAAATAACCCTGATACCTTTTTCCCTCAATTCGACCCAGAGCCTCCACTACACCCACCTATGAGCATGGAAAATCTGGCCGAACTCCGCCATTTTAGCGAGGAGCTAGTGGATGCAGGGAACATAATCCGAGAGGTAGGAGAGAGGATCTCCTGGAAGTACGACGAGAGGGAACGTCGTTTCTGAGATGCCAGCTGACTAAAGTTGTGAGGTTGTAGAAGAATGTGTGTAATAATAATAATAAAATAATCATAAAAATATAATTATTTGAAATAACTTAAAAATAAAACTTTGTAAGATAACCAGTTTGTACGGATGGCTATTATATATAAAATATCGAAAGTCGAAAGATCAACAATTTTGGCTATACGTGTTAACATGATTATGTGCAATTATTTTGTTATATTTGGTTATTAATTATTTTATACTAATCACTTATATAAATTAATTACCAGATGGCAAACGCTGGTAATGAACAAGTTAACGAGGGTAACCAATCTGAACAAAATCATGAAGATCAATTTTTAAATAGGCAAGATATCGAGAATATCGTTGCTCAGGGAATAGCCAATGCTATTCCAACAATACTTGCTGCTGCTCGAAATCCAATTGAACCTCAACAAATTATTCCTAGCAAACGTACACATGGTGACAATTTCAGTAACAGTGTAAACGGAGGCGGCAAACATAATAATAACAATAATGATGATGTACTGCAAGCCCCAACTCTCAAAAGAATGAAAGCTGCAACACCTGGTTGCACTTATAAGGAATTTCTTGCCTGTAAACCAGCTGAATTTGCAGGCAATGAAGGGGCGACTGCGGCGCTGCGTTGGTTGGAGAAAACCGAAGCAGTAATTATGATAAGTAAATGTGTTGAGGAAGACAAGGTCATGTATGCGTCACATCTTTTTAAAGAAGGGGCGATAGAATGGTGGAATACGGTACTTTAAGCCAAAGGAAGAAATATGGCCTATGCCATGAGTTGGGAAGAATTTAAGCAGCTAGTGGAAAGAAAATTCTGTCCCGAATATGAAAAGGAACAAATGGCGAATAAATTCTTGAACCACCGGATGGTGGATGTAGACTGTCGAGGATATACTTCGACATTCTTTAAGTATGCGAGAGTGGTACCAACCTTGGCTTCACCAGAGCCGGTATTTATTTCCCGCTATATTTGGGGATTGATTGGCAAAATCCGTGATATCGTTAAAGCTGCGAGACCCCGCACTATTGACGATGCAGTGGAATTAGCTAACACCCTAACGGACGGACTGGTACGCACAAGATAAGAAAACCGGAAAAAGGAAGTAGCCCAAAAGATTACCAAAGGATTCCGTATGGGTAATCGTAGTAATTTCAAGAGAAAGGGAACCGGGCAATCTTCCACTGTTCCATTTTGCAATACATGCAAAAGGAAGCATTTTGGAAGACGCAAAGGATATTGCAATTTCTGCAAAATCCCGGGGTACCAAGAAGAAGACTGCGGGAAGAAGAAAGAAACAGTCTGCTACAACTGTGGAGAAGCTGGACACTTTAGGCCAGACTGCCCAAAACTGGTCAAACCAGCCGATAACAAAGTCAAACCTGCAGAAGGAACTACCAAGAAGAATGCTAGAGCCTTCCAGTTAACTACTCAGGAAGTAGAACTAATTCCTGACGTGATAGCTGGTACGTTCCTAGTTCACGACGTTTATGCAAAAGTATTATTTGACTCTGGTGCAAACCAAAGTTTTATAAATTCTTCATTCTGCCAAGCTCTTAAGCGACCTTTAACAAAACTTAGGCAAGTTTTTACAGTCGAAACGGCAGATGGGAACTCTGTTAACATAGATCAGGTTTTGCAAGAAGGAAAGATAGAACTTTTAGGTCATAAATTCTCTGCAAACCTGTTACCTATGAAATTAGCTGAATTTGATGTGGTATTAGGAATGGATTGGTTAGTAGCCAACCATGCTCGAATCCTATGTGATAAGAATTCCATAGAAATTCATACACCCATAGGAGAATTAGTAGTGATTACAGGAGATAAGCCACGTAAGCCAATGAAGTTCATTTCCGTAATGAAGTTGGCCAGTTATTCAAGAAAACAAGAAGTAGTGTATATGATTTAGGTAATCATTAACACTAAAAGTAAGGAACTTAAGTAAATTCCAGTAGTATCAGAATACCCAGAAGTATTCCCAAAAGAACTATTTGGATTACCACCTGATAGGAAAGTAGAATTTAGAATTCATCTAATTCCTGGAACTACACCGATAGCCAAGGCACCTTATCGGTTAGCACCCACAGAAATGCTAGAATTGAAAAAGCAATTAGATGAATTACTGAGCAAAGGATTTATACAACCTAGTTCATCCCCGTGGGGAGCGCCAGTGTTGTTTGTGAAAAAGAAAGATGGTTCGATGCGAATGTGTATCGATTATAGAGAATTGAATAAGGTTACAATTACGAATCGATACCCATTACCTAGGATTGATGATCTTTTCGATCAACTTCAAGGAGCTAGATACTTTTCTAAGATAGATTTACGCTCTGGATATCATCAATTAAAGGTACAAGAAGAAGACATACCTAAAACTGCTTTCAGAACTAGGTATGGTCATTACGAGTTTACAGTCATGCCCTTTGGATTAACAAATGCTCCAGCAACATTTATGGACATGATGAATAGGATCTGTAAACCGTACTTGGATAAATTATTCCAAAAGCCAGGAAGAGCATTGTGAGCACCTGCATGCACTCTTAACTTTGTTAAGAAAAGAAAAGCTTTACGCCAAATTCTCGAAGTGTGAATTTTGGTTACAAGAGGTACAATTTTTGGGACACATGGTGAATCACGAAGGTATTCACGTAGATCCTGCTAAGATAGAGGCAATCACCAAATGGAAGGTTCCGCAGTCAGCTATGGAAATTAGAAGTTTTATAGGATTAGCCGGATATTATAGACGATTTATTAAGGATTTTTCCAATATAGCTGTACCATTAACTAAGCTAACCTGTAAAGCAGTTAAGTTTGAATGGGGACCTAGACAAGAAGAGGCCTTCAGAATTTTGAAGCAAAAGTTAACAAACGCTCCAATTCTGGCCTTGCCAGAAGGAAGAGAAAATTTTGAAGTCTACTGTGATGCTTCTAAGCTAGGATTAGGATGTGTATTAATGCAACGCAAGAAGGTAATTGCGTATGCATCTAGGCAATTGAAAAAGCACGAGGAAAACTATACGACTCATGACTTAGAATTAGGAGCCATAATTTTTGCCCTTAAAATTTTGAGACATTATCTGTATGGATGTAAGTTTACTGTCTATACAGATCATAAAAGCTTAAGATACATATTTGGGCAAAAAGAATTGAACATGAGGCAAAGGAGATGGATGGAAATCCTAAGTGACTACGATTGTGATATTCAATATCACTAAGGAAAAGCAAATGTAGTTGCTGATGCCTTAAGTCGTAAGTATCATGAGAAACAACGACGAGTTCGTGCTCTTAGATTAAGTTTACAATTAGACTTAATGGAACAACTGAAAAGCATTCAAGAAATAGCAATCAAGGATGATGCGGAAGGAATGAAAGGAAGAATAAAGGAATTAGAACAAGGCAGTGATGGAATTTGGAGATTCCATAAGAAACGAATTTGGGTACCTATACAGGGAGAATTAAGATATAAGATTTTAGAGGAAGCCCATAAATCTAGGTATACCATGCATCCTGGTAACAATAAAATGTACCAAGATTTAAGAAATAACTTCTGGTGGATAGGTATGAAAAAGGACATAGCTAGATATGTTTCTAAGTGTCTTACTTGTTCACAAGTTAAGGCAGAACACCAGAAACCCTCAGGTCTACTACAACAATTAGAAATGCCTGTATGGAAATGGGAGCTCATAACAATGGACTTTGTTACTAAGTTGCCCAAAACCAGAAAAGGTAATGATACGATTTGGGTAGTTGTGGATCGATTAACCAAATCAGCACATTTTCTACCCATGAAAGAAACCTTTAGTATGGAAAGGTTGGCAAAGTTGTATGTAGATGAAGTAGTATCCTTACATGGAGTTCCACTCTCCATTGTATCGGATAGGGATAGTCGTTTCACTTCCCATTTCTGGACAAGTTTCCAGGAAGCAATGGGAACCCGACTAAATTTAAGTACTGCATATCATCCTCAGACAGACGGACAAAGTGAAAGGACGATCCAAACCCTAGAAGACATGCTTAGGGCATGTGTGATAGATTTTGGTGGAAACTGGGATGACCATCTACCTTTAATTGAATTCTCCTATAACAATAGTTATCATTCAAGCATCGAAGCTGCCCCGTTCGAAGCACTATACGGACGTAAATGCAGAACTCCAGTTTGCTGGGCAGAAATAGGAGAAAATCAATTGTTAGGTCCTGAAATAGTACAGGAAACTACCGACAAGATCACTCAAATCAAGGAAAGACTAAAGACGGCTCGAGATCGCCAGAAAAGTTATGCCGATAATCGATGCAAGCCGTTAGAATTTCAAATAGGAGACAAGGTACTCTTAAAGATATCTCCTTGGAAAGGAGTAGTTCGATTTAGTAAGAAAGGGAAACTAAGTCCAAGATACGTAGGACCATTTCCGGTAGTCCAACATATAGGACTAGTTGCTTATCGCTTACAACTACCAGAGGATCTAGCTGGAGTACATGACGTATTTCATGTATCCAATCTCAAGAAATGTCTATCGGACGAATCATTGGTAGTTCCTCTTCAGGATGTAGAAGTAAACGAAAAGTTAAAATTTGTTGAGAAACCACTTCAGATAGAAGATAGAAAGATCAAGTTTCTCAAGCACAAAAGACTAGTTCTGGTCAAAGTTAAATGGGATTCAAGGAGAGGACTCAAGTACACTTGGGAGTTGGAATCGGAGATGAAAGAAAAAGTATCCTCACTTATTTCAGTAAATCTCGAGGACGACGCCAGATAATCATCACTACTTGGGGAAAGACCCAATAGTGGTATGACCATCATCACCAGGTGACACGACGCCAGATAAAAATAAGATAGAAGCCATTGTAATCGCTCTTATGGTGTAATTAATAACTAATGTGTCGTTTTACATACTTGAATGACTCGCCAGTATTTCCCCGCTGATAAAATATTTTTAAAACATGTTTCAGGCGACCTGCTGTAAATCAAGGAAAACGTGCTACGGAGCATTAATCAGATTGAAGAGGTGGCTCAGTTAAAATAAATAAACATGTTTTATAAATCAGGGAATTCCCTAGTGAAATTCCTCTATTGTAATTTACGGGGTTTTATACCGAATTATGAAATAAAATAATCGGGCATTTTCAAGTTTTAAAAGATCCTGTAAAATCTTCCGCTATCGCACCAATTAATAAATACAACGGGTTCCTGTCCCGCGGCTCCTGACCGGGTAAAACCGGGGCTGGGGCCGTGACATATCATCAAATTTGTAAGATAGAGGAGATGATTCACCAACAAGTATGAAGCTTTTGGCTTGATCATCTTCAATGTCTACCATCTCAACATCTTGTTGACTCGAAGATCCACCAGCTACAGATTGATTTGAAGACCCAAGTATTTCTTCTGTATCAATAACCAATCCTTTCCTTCTCTGAGTAGCTTCTTGAGCTAACTCTCTTTCCCTTGCAACCCTTCGTTCTTCAACCTTTTGGATCTCCATGTTATTGTAAATAGCTTGAACATTGATGCCCAAATGTTGTTCCATAACGGTGTACAACATGTTGAGTTGTTCATCCTTCACTACTTTGTCAGCTCTAAGTGCTTCCATCTCTAGCTTCATCGCTTTAAATTCATTTGCAGACGCTTCATGAAGTTCACTTATCAATTGATTCAGTGTCTGATTTATATCATTCAATTTCTTGTTCTTCACATGCAGATCAGAAATCTCTGTTGATAGTACTTCAAACAGCGCATTATCATCAACATCTCCTTCCATTTTCTTTATCTTCTTCGCTTGTTTGATCATGACAGACTTTATTTCTTCATTCACTTTCGACAACTCTTCAAGTTGTTTCTTCAACTCATCACGATCAGCCTCTGCCTTTGCTTTTTCTTTCTCAAGAATACTAACTTTCTTTTCCAGAGCTTTGACAGATGCATCATGAAACATATCAAACTCATCACCAGAAAGAATATCATCTTTAAATTCACCTTGAACATTTGGAAAGCCTTCAAATAGACTTGGAAGAACAGTATTCTTTGCCTGTGAAGACTCTATAACCTCAGAATTTTCTGGTGGTGGTGGTGGTGTAGAAATTCTTTCTCCAGTAAACACTACATCATCATCAATACCTGCTTTCTCTTTCTCTGCTTCAGGCTTTTCAACACTTTGCACCTTTGGCTCTTTAGGAACTTCAACATGTTGATCTTTCACTGCTTCAGGACCCTTTGAAGTTGTCACGTGCTTTTCACTTTTGCCACTTTGACTCTCAGGCATAGAAGCACCTCCTTTTTTTGCCCTGACGTTCCTTGGAATGATGCCTGTTTGTACTGCTTTGTGCTTTATACGTAGTTTTTTTTTCTCTTCAGCAGTTGGCATATATGTAGAATCCTCTTCATCAGAACCTTTTCTTTTCTTCTGAGGCTTCTTTTTCAACTGAACCTTTCCATGACCAACCTTTGACATATCAATCTCAGGCTCTATTTCTGTTTCTGTTGATTCATCGTCAGCATCATCTGAATCATCATGAGCAGCACCTTCAGGATGTTTCTCTTTCACACTTTTTATTTGAACACTTGCACTTTGATCCTTTGCAACTGTAGCTTCAGTGTGCTTTATGTATTGCTCAAACGTCACTTTTTTCAAATCAATACCTTCTTGAGATATATCAGCTGGATTCACCACTGGTTCATCTACCAATTTTGGTGGTGATTGCTTAGAAGGCCCTGCAAAACAAGCATTGAACAATCATTAGAATAAAATATCATTTAAAGATCTAACTTCTCTTATGACTCCCCCTTTCAACTATACCCTTAACAACTATCTTTGGTGTTGACACTTTAGGAACAGATACAACTGGGGATGTCTTTGGTGTTCTCTTCCTTTTCCCATCCTTCACAAACTAGTATCGAAGCTTTTTCTCATGCATCTCCCTCAATCTATCAGTTTCATCTTCTGAATTGCTGTTGTCATGTCACCATGCATCGTTTTCAGGAGCAACATATCTTGGATTATCAATTTTGCAAATCATTCTCTTGCCCTTGATTCTGAACCTTTAGATAATCTGCTCATGTATCAGTTGTCATGTTTCGTACACCTAATATATCAGCAGGATCCTTTGGAATGTATTTAACTTGATCATCTATCATCATTTGGATAAACCTTGGATACATTATGTACTTATCACACTTGATGTTATCCACCAAATGATCAAATATCACTTGAGATACATTGTATGGCCTGTTCAGCACCAAACAAGTGATAATGTTCATGATGTAATCTGATGTTTCGTCATAAGCTCCTTTCCTATGAGATAAAGCATGCGCTACACAGTGAATTAAGAACTTATAAGGTGGACTAAACATAGTCTTAAGATATTTCCCATCCAAATGTCCTGTAAAGCCCATTTTGCACCACAAACCCTTGCATAATCGTTCAGGAATTATGATAGGATCATCATCAGAATCTCCTAAGTCCAAAACTCTCCTTAAATCACCAACACTAAACTTAATCTCAACATCTATATCCTGATCATTTTCATCTCTCTTTCTAACTGCTGAACAAATCATCTTTTGACTCTCCTCATATCTCACCGAACTCCAAAATCTTCTAACATGTGATTCATATACAATAGTTCTATCGGTTAATGCCTTAGAAACTTTACTTTCTCTCAAAAACTTTGCCATGACTTTAAACGGAGTTGTGTCTGTATAGTGAGCATCTAACAGAAAGTAGATATTATGAGACTTATCCCAATCCGATCCTCTTGCCTGCAATAATACACAACATTAGCATTTGCACAAAGTTCAAGACATAAAGTGACAAGTATAAAAAATTTGAAAATTTCAAAAATTTTTCTAACACCTGAACTTTCACTCTATACAGTACTGAGGATCAGATGGTTATTACTAATTGAGATTCCAGGAATCGGCGAGTCTGATGGAGCTTTGTTCCCGAAACGACGTGTTCGGTGCGTTTATTACGACTAAGAAAGGAGTAGAAGAAAGATAGAACACCGAGCAGTCAATTTCAATCTGGTCTCTATTGATTATTCGACTTTTACAGTACCACGAGACCAGTTGGACAGCATGTCCCATCTGGGAACCAAAAGGGTTGTCCAAATGAGAGCCCCAGCCCCCTATTTATAGACATCTCCTACTATGTGTCATCCGGTACTTTTCTCTATTCTATACAATATTCAACACACGCTCTATCTAACTATTCGCACAGTGGCAGACGTACGAAATATGCACCAACAGATTCCCCCTCGGATGTCACTGTCGAATCGTCTTTAAAACTTTGAGAACCTTAAGCCGTGTTTGAATATTCTGTAATCTTCAACTTTTCTGCAACTTCAATCAGGTATCTTGAAATCTGACTATCCAAATTCCCCCTCGATTGATGATTCGGGTTTGCTTTTGCCAAAGTAAAGCACGAATTCCCCCTGGAATAAATCTTCAGGTCTTTTGCACAGTTTACGACTCTCCTCTGATTTGCTAAACTGCAACCTTCACGAACAATCACCAACTTGAAACTAGTCAATGCAACATTCTCTGTTTCAACTTTAACCGCATCCGAGCTCAGTTTTTGATATGTCATGTCAGCACCACGATCTCGCATTCCGCCTGCTCGATCTAAGAATGTACAAAAACTCAACCGGCAAATGATAGAAGCTTCAAATACCCCACTGGTTAACTTCAAGTTTGTGATTCCCCCTGAAGATCTGATATCCCGTTTACCGTGATCCACGTTAACGCACCATAAGAATGAAAGATCCGTGTAAATGGTATTCTCCACAATCAACAAATCTTCATCGGAAAACAAATCATCTGGAAATGTAATCCGATCTCTGAAGCATTCGTCCACAATAAGATTCATCTCCTCGGATAATCTAGATCTCAGAAGCTATCATCCACGATTACTCTCAGATCTCCGATGCTTTCATCCACAATCAGATATCAACACCTCAGATCATCTTGATCTCGGAAGCTTTCACCCACGATCAGATTCACATTCCCCCTGACAATCTGAAGTCAAAACTACCCGAATACTTGTTGCAGTGTCAGGAATTTAAAAAATGCTGGAGTTTCAACATACGACAGTGAAATTTTTATTCCCCCTCATTTTTGCAAATTCTGACGTCTCTATCACTGAATTCCCCCTCAAACTAAGAAATTCAGTCCTTTTATTCTGTGAAAAACTCGACTAAGCCGAAAATATGACAATTTTCCTCAAAACGTCAGTTTTTCATCATTGCGGATTTTACGATTTGGCCCATAAATAGTCAGATAACCCAGATGATAAACATTCTGCACCATTATCATGACTACCCCACTAATTTCCACAAGCTGTGATCGCATCATCAAATGTGTTCACTAAAGCCCCCGACGGTGTCCCCGAACAACCCAGCGTGGTCGTTAAAAACCCGAAAAAATTGACAATCACCAAATTTTTTCTGGAGACTCTCCTCGTCGTTGCGATCAAAAAGTTGAAGGATAGAATGGACAAACAAGTGTCTGTGGATCGGATGGTCATCCGATCGGATTTCCATCCAACCGGATTGTCGTACATTGAAAACAGCTTGATCTTTCAAACACCCTATAGTGACATAGATCGGATTGCCATCCGAATGAAAGCATCTAAACCTTCAATAATCCTTCAAGCAAGATAGTGATGTGGATTGGATGGTCATCCGATAGGATTGCCATCCGATTGGAAATGTTCTAACAGCTCAAGAACACTCCAAATCACATTTTTTTCGATCCAGGACCATCCGATCGGATTGCCATCCGATTGGAAATGTTCTAACAGCTCAAGAACACTCCAAATCACATTTTTCGATCCAGAATCTTTATTTGTGTGAATTTCATGATGAAACTTCACAGGATTGTGCGCTAATTAATTCCGAATAGAATGATGTCTTCAATTCCAAAATCCATCCGTGAATTGACCTTTATTTTGATGATTTTCTCTGTTTAACGTCAAAACTCCCGTTTTAACCCAAAATTGATGAGCTTTGGGTGATTTAACCGACTGTTAGATCGATTAAATCGGTACCGTAGCTCTGATACCAATTGAGATTCTAGGAACCAGAGAGTCTGACGGAGCTTCGGTCCCAAAACGACGTGTTCGGTGCGTTTATTACGACTAAGAAAGGAGTAGAAGAAAGATAGAACACCGAGCAGTCAATTTCAATCTGGTCTCTATTGATTATTCGACGTTTATAGCACCACGAGACCAGTTGGACAGCATGTCCCATCTGGGAACCAAAAGCTTGTCCAAATGAGAGCCCCAGCCCCCTATTTATAGACATCTCCTACTATGTGTCATCCGATTGGATTGCCATCCGATCGGATTGACTTTGACATTTACAAAACCTGTCCAACTTTTCTCTATTCTATACAATATTCAACACACGCTCTATCTAACTATTCGTACAGTGGCAGACGTACGAAATATGCACCAACAATGAGGTCTTGCGGCTTGTAATCCGGAGATGCCTTAGAATTAAAATCTGGTGTGATTGCATCTCCAAGTGTGGCACTGCCACTCGTTCTCGTCCCATTGGAATTTGAACCAGTTGAGCTGCTGGTAACATCAGTACTATCATTAGTGTCGACTCAATAACCCCATGTTGTGCAATCTCCGCAACCTCATGTTGTTCCATAAAAACTAAAGTTTGACTTTAATAGTAGCGTGCTGATTAACTGACCCTTTTTGCGCGTAGATTTTTTTTGACGCCATGTTATTTTCGATACATCGTATCAAAGGGTCTAGACTTATATTCAGACAGATATAGCCTACCATGCACCTAAGAATCAAGAATATAATTGGTCATGGAAACCTCAAGATCTCATTGTTCATACATGTTTGAAACCATGATAATATGAATAATCGCAATCCAAAATGCGTAGTACCACCTGCGTGTATTGGCCAATTGCCTAGGGGGAAGGTAATTCATTGGGGAGGAGAGACCCAATGGTCATCTCCATCCTTACAGTATGTATTCCCTACCATGTGGACCTCGATTGTCCAAGGTAGGAAGATCCGACGCTGCACTAACCCGGGTGACGAATACATTGATATCCCTTGAGTTCCACGAGCTCTAACAAAATTGTTATGACTTCCATAGACGTCGGATAAAATGCCAGGAAGGGGTTGTAGCATGGCTCATGCCATATCATCCCTTGTAATAAGACAAATGTCAAACGACAGAGTTAAATGTAATCATTTCCAGTGACTAAGATAAGGTGAGGTGTCATAGACACCAAAGAACCAGCCCATGTACAAGAAGTCTAGAATGGTGAGGAAAAATCCTTCATGGGTGGCTAACGAGTTTTGTTTACTTTCGATGACTAGTCTCGAACGACTCGTTTTGTAGATCGAATGTTAGGTTCGAATAATACGTTTGGTCTTCCTGTATCATAGAGTGTTATGGTAACCATTCCGGTTAGCGTTATACTAAGTAGAAACTTGAATCAAGTTAAGAATTTCGAATGGAGTGGTGATCATCAGCTTGATCCGCAGAGCCACCAGGATTTCCATACACCACAAGTTGTTATTACGTGGGCCCCCGTAATAATAAATTGTCTTGTATGGTCACCCTAGCATTCTCTCGTTCAAGCAGCCGATCAGTCAAAGAGAGGACACTATTGTCTATATACCATCAACATAGGAGGGACCTTCGTGATGGTCCACGTGCTAACGTCCGTTGTCATTATTCGTGATAGGGCACAACGTTAGCCGAAATAGAAATAAAAAGAATCCATGACAATAACAACTGGAAGGGCACCTTCAAGATGAGTACTTCATCTTCCTTTTATGGACGAGAGTGTCATCAATCACGATTAGTATGAGCCTCAGGGACCTCGTCCCACTAGTTTGTCCAGGGCCGCCACCTCCGCCTCGTCGTCACCACCGAAGCCAGACATATACCATCCGAGGGGAAACAACCATCTTCCACGGGATCAATGCTTTAGGGTCTTACTTAGGAACCATGTCCGCCATAAGCTTCGTAATAGACGCGAGGTCGTTATTCTCATCGCGTGAGTTAAGTGTAATAATAGAATTCGTAGTCGAAGGTACTTTCATTCTTGGCAAATATTCCGTACAACACATATATAAATACATTATATATATTATTACTAAATCTCATGTTGTTTTTGTTCTCGTGTTTCACATGTAATTTCTAATGTTTCAAGTCAAATCCTTATAGACTAACAATGTATTGATCCTTGTTCGCTACTTATGGCTGAGCTTGCGTGATAGATCCTCATGTTATCGTGACACAATGAAAACCTTTTGTCATTTGCCATACTTTTGAAAACACTTTTGTAATTTTATCAAGTTTGTTTTCATGTGTGAGCCCTTTGGTGATTGTAGACCAAACTTTAATAAAAGTTTTCCCCGGTTCACTACAATCGGAGCTCTGATACCAATATGTCACACCCTGCTAGTAGCGGAAGCGTATTGTGTGTGACATAAGAAAGGTAATCATTGCATCCAAATGAGTAAACAGAATAAACCACAACGATGCCATAGATATATTGTTTTCAAACAAAGTTTTCAAGTTTCCAACATAGTTTTCTTGTTTCCATAACGTTTACAAGCATTAACCAAAACATAGTTATATTACACAACACAAAAGATAGTTTCTGACATAAAACATAGTGAGGTTTTGTCCCCTATATACCCATACGAAGTTGGGATATAAAAGACAAACCCTCCAAAAGCGGCTATCATTGTCATAGACTTTCCCGTTCCTCGTAGTGTATCACTGGCTCAAGACTTGTTTCCTGAAATACATGTAGTTTTAAAAAGTCAACAAAAGTTGAGCGAGTTCATGCAGTTATTGTTATCATATTAAATCTTTGTATTCTTGTAATGAAAGCCCGGTATGTTAATAGCATTTATGGAGTTTAAGGATCCATCAGTGGGTAGCGAGCCCCCTGACATTATGTACCATAAGTACGTAACCAACCCGAGACAACTTTGACATTTTTGGGATCACAAAAGCACTCCAGGGTATACCAACCAGGAGTGGAGCGTGTCTCAAGCTCAATAGATCTACACCTTTTGCACCTTAGTCACTAAGTGATTAATGGTTACTATGTCATCATCCTACTTATGTACATTGATCATGTTATCATCTAAACCCATAGCTAACATACCCATAGTTTTGACATGTATTTCCCCTCGACTGTATTAAAATAAAACATTGAAATCATTGAAAGGAGGGACATGAACTCACAAGTTTGTGTTCCTGTATGTAATACCATAGTGAGAGTCCGTACGTGTGATTAACCTACATGTGTACTAACTTTATTAGACACTAGGTCTTATCGGACCTCGTACAAGTTCTTCATCTTGAATTCTTATTGAGTTTTCACTTGTCATTTTGGAACAACTTTGTATTTTAGAGTGTTTGTAGTTTGTTTGTTCACTTGTTATGTGTATAGATTTCATAAGTGCTTACATAAATTTTATATGTATTGAATTATATGCGAACGACATCGCTATGTACATGCCTTCGTGCTTCGCACGCGTGTCATTGGGCCTAACCTATGTCATTGGGCTTAACCCATGTTCTTTAGCAATTTGGGCCTAGCCCAAATATTCTAGCATTGGGCCCTAGCCCAAATAGTTTAGCAATTTGGGCCTAACCCAAATAATCTAGCATTGGGCCCTAGCCCAAATATTTTAGTAATTTGGGCCAAACCCAAATAATCTAACATTAGGCCCTAGCCCAAATACTTTTGTAATTTGGGCCTAACCCAAATAATCTAGCATTGGGCCCTAGCCCAAATATTTTAGTAATTTGGGCCTAACCCAAGTAATCTAGCATTGGGCGAGCCCATGTGTTTTTATGAGTCCATTTTAATAGCCTTGCATTTTTGTATTTTTTAACTTTCCGGGTTTTGTTAACGGTGATATTCATAATTATCCGTTAGACGCCTAAAAATGCCTAACTTTGTCGGTTAGAGATATTTTTACTTCTAGGAAATACGCCTTGTAGCTCGTCGGTTGTCCGTCTCGTTTGTTCGTCCGTTTATTTGCTTATGGACACAATATGTTTTAGGATTTATTTATGTCCGTTTTCGTCGCATACCTTTGGGAAACATGTAGGAAACATGTATACGTATTCTTTTTGTGCCTTTTTATATTTGTTTCTTACAAATGTTTCTTGGTTTCATGGGTGTATTATTTTGATCACCCTAAATGTATCTAAGTACATACACATAGCACAAAATACATATACCTAGTAAGTTTCCAAAATATATAATTTTTGTCAAAAATTATATTTATACATTATTATTATTTTCACCCTTTTATTTTTGTGAAAATATATGTTTAAGCTCATAAGAACTCTTGAATATTTAAGACTTAACTATTCTCATCAAAGCTTCCATAATGACGTTATAAGACCACTAATCGCGTTTAACCTTGTTAATCCACCATTAATCACACTTTAATCACGATTAGATTTTTAGAAAAATTTCGCCATAGTTTCCCCTAAACTATGGCGTTCTCCACGTTTCAAAAACGTATTTAAACCACATATCAATTTCCAAATATCACCAAGTTGTTAAGCTTTACCAAAAACCATTTTTTTTAGTAATAATCACACATGCTTTCATTCTTTCATGAGCTTTTAACATATATATATTTTCCAAGTTAGTAAAATACCAAGACTTTTATATATCACCCCTTTTTTATAACAAGCTTTATATGTCCACTTTTTTTTATTTAAATACCAAGTTTACTAGTTTTTAAAAGTCAAGTTTCATGTCAACTACATATTTAATATTTCAAGAACCATAATAAAGGTTATATACACATGTAAAGCTCATGATTTTAGGGATGATGATCTTGCATGATTTGAACATAATGTTGGGATTGAACCCTACAGCGGAACAGATGATGTAAAGCCAAAACCGGATCACTACAGTGGATTAACCATAAGCAGCAATTTGCACTAGACTTTCCCCTTGAAAGTGATCATAACATCTGATATACTCCAAAGTACTGCCTTTATCAACAACTGCTGACACTGGAAACTGCTGATCTAGTCAAAGACTGATGAAACCCTGCTGCCCAATCTATTGCCTTGAGTCAAGCACTGCTGATCATGACAAGTACTGCTGGGTTCACAACAGTGGAAGGATGCAGCAGCAGTTTGATTCATCTTATGTAATGTATTGAAATATCAGTAGTTAGCATAGCAGAGGTTGTATAGATCAGTAGATAGAGTTTGTTAGTTTGTTAGATGTCACTTTCATGGTGACGTCAGCTGAGGTACATCAGTGGTTAGGTTTGCCTATAAATGTAACAGTACCCTGTACTGTTACATTTGATTCGTTTTGAGAGAGTTCTGCTCCTCAATTCAATCCTTTCATCTTGTGCAACCAACTCTGGAGTATCAGGCTGAGGGGGAGTTTAGTCTGTAAGCTCGCATTGTAATCTTTTGCTTTTGATGTAATCTTTCGACTCTATGATAAAGCAATTGTTTATCAAACTATTTTCTCCATTTGATTGTGTTTACAAAGTTTGATTTCATTTCCGCTGCACTTTACATGTCTTCATGTTTACAAATCATTCTAAACATACAAACAAACACAATCATGAGAGCCTCCGATTCTAACAATTGGTATCAGAGCTTGGACAGTCAAATTCGATCTAACAGTCAATTTGACATAACAGTTCGGCTCAAAATTCATTGATACTAAGGTTGGTTGTATTTAGTTGAAAAACAGAGTATCGATTAAATCATGTTCAAAGTGGATATTCAAAAAACTCTGTATAACAACCAAGATGTCATAAGACACACAAAATTCACATAACAAGTGATGTCATGCATAAATCACCAATAGTTTCAGATCTGGAGACTTGTCTGATGACTTTGGTGTGATTATTCTCTTTACAAAATTGATTTCAAATGTTATTATGAAGTTTGTGTTGATTTCATCATAGCTGCAGCTAAGGTGTTCACCTCATGGTTGACAAAAGCCTATGTGCGGATAAAAGCACTAGTGTCCTTATTAACATAAAAAGAGGGAAATCAAAACTTTAGTGATTTGAATCTTATGTATTGAAAAACAGGTTGAGTGTCCTCTAAAAGGACCAAAATCAATTGTGTTAAGAATACTTTAAGAAAATCAGCAGTCAAAATATCCAGATCATGAGTAATGTGAAATTTGGCATAAGCATGTGCAAAAATGACCAAATCTCTCAAAACATTGCTGAAAATGATTTTGGATTGAGTATTTTTTCCTTGAAAACCTTCCAGTAAAAGTTTCAATACTCTTCTATGGAAAGGGAAAAAAAAAGGGGAAAGAAGAAAAATTACAAAAACTCAAAAGTGTGTTTATCTCAAAACTTCTGAAATCAAAAGAAAAGAGTATAAACATAAAACACTTAAGAGTCCAAAATTGGGTGAATAATGGTCATCAAGCAACTGTGTGTTTTCATCGATTCATGGAAATTCAGGATGTTGCTTTGCAGATATCTCATTATCACCATCAAAAGATGCTGGACATGATACTGTGCTATCACATGACAAAATCATTTCCTTCATCTGAGCAGCAGATGTACAAAACAGCTGGTAAAGCTCACCCACTGATCCACCAACAGTTGCTGATAGAAGTCCATCAAAAATGGATAGAAATCACTTGACTGCTACCTCAACAATTGCTTTTCAAAAAGTCGAAGGATTTACAAATCAACAATTGCTGGATCAAAGTAGCTCTTCACCTCTATTTCCAAGTCCACAACCACTGTTGATAAAAATCTACTAACAGTGGATAAAAATCAACACTGGTTATCACCAATTCCTTTTATTCCTCCACTTTCACCTTCAAACAGTTGTTGGATCATTAAAGTTACCAACAGTTGTTAGCTCAGATGACTCACAGCTGCAGCCTCACCTTTTAAACCTCAATCCTTTTTAACCACATCCATTTTACCATACACTTGACAACATCAATTGGAAGGGATTCTTATAAAAATTTTATCCCAAAACCTTTGTCTTCTTCTTGACTTTCTACCATTCCATCAACAAGTCATGTGCCTTATAGCACTGAAAGAGAGAAAGTTGGGTAGTTGTCATTTAAGAGGAGCTTCAGCAGTTCAGTGACAACAAGTTTGAAAATCTTGTGCCACAGCCAAAGGATGAGAATCTGTTTGGCAAAAAGTGGGTCCTAAAAGAACATTGCATATGTTGAAGCATGGTTGTCAAGTTTTATCAAACTCAAAACAAGTACAGACATCAAGGTGTTATTGACTGTGCACATGCAGCAGATATTTCCAACCACTGATTGAAGAATATTATGATGCTGTTGTTGTTGCTGAAAAGTCAAACTGTTTGTAACTTCAAAATATGTTATTGAATTTTGGTATAGTTGCTCAAAAGATTGTTTTTATGCAGGACAGTCAAGTAGCTGAAATATATCATCAAAAGTTCAATATCTCATTGATTCACCATCATTCATTATCAGACATCACCTTGTGAGGGATTGCTATAAAAAGGTTTGATTTCATCTTTAACATATCCATCCTAAAGATCAGTTGGTAGATGTACAAACTTAAGAATTGGATTCATCTACTGTTAAAAACTTGATCCCTTTGATTAGAGTGTTAAACATGGATTAAAGCAAGTTTTCTTGTGTTCCATGTGTAAATAGCATAAAAATGTTTTCAGAAAAATAAAAAATAACCTTAAAAATAGTTTAAAATTGAATTTTTCAATAAATCCTCAAAGTTTGTTCAAAGCACTGATGGCATTAAAACTCTGTTAAATAGTAAAATCTATCCACTGCCAAATTGTATCATCTGCTTGTGCAAAACACTGATTTATAACAGAGGTTACACGTGGACAGATGTTATTCAACGGTTGTGTGCATCAGTTGCCATGATCACTTTTTCAAATAAATGGCCTAATACCTAAAACATTTATAAGGCTATCAAACATTTCCAAAACAAAAGCAGAGGTGCCTGAGCAGACTTTAGCAGCTACCACTGTTCCTCAGGTATCTGCTGCTGAGCCCACTGCTCAAGGTGATCACAGCAGTAACACAACTGCTGTGAAACCCACACCTAAATCCACCAAAAGACCAAAACAAAAGAAAATTCAAAAGCCCCCCAAACCTACAATAAAGGCAACTCTGGAAGATGAGATCCCAGAGCAACTGCCAGTGACAACACAAAAGTCACTAGAAACCACTGCTGCTACTTCCTCACAGCAGATGGTAGAAAGGTCTCAACCCATGCCTCAAACTCCTCCTGCTTCTTCTCAAAAAGAACAGGTTGAAAGAACAGGGACACCAAATTATGATGCTCTGGAATCACTTGATTCCATCATCCACAGCCCATTGCCCGGGGCAAATTCACTTTTCACTCCCATCATCACTTCACAAATACCACCATCAATAATGACCTTGTTGCATGCTTTGGATATAACTCAGACATAAATCAGTTCATCTCAATCACCTATCACTGAGAGTACACTCCAACAAGTGACTGAGTCTGATGCTTATACCTCTGCTATCCCAGCAACAACTGAGGAGGTTACACCCCTTGAGTTACAAGTAACTCTTGGTGGTAGTTCAAGTGAAGCAGCTACTACAAGTGCTGAACCCACTGGTTTGCACTTGGACAATAGTTTCATCAATAAGACTTCCTTGAAGGCAATTTCTTCACTGGGAACGCTTGTGTATCCAGTCTTCACTGATTCACTAAAAAGTGTTTCTCATTATGAAGAAAGAAGTCCCCAGTACCAAGACAAAGGGGCAACAGTGGATGATTTTTGGGATACACTTCCTCAAATCAACCATTGTTACAACCACTGTTAGTGGGAAATCAGATGACCCCATTAAGTTGGGTGATGGTTTAATGTACCAAGAATTGACGGCTAGAATTGATAAACTGGATACATCTGTTGCAGAAATCAAAGACATGCTGCAACAGTTGTTGAAAGCACAAACGATACCATTCACTGCTGCACCATCTCCAACAGCTACTCCATCATCTGCTCCTACTCCAGATGAGCTGTGGAATTTATTTCAATCCCTGCACTATCTTCGAAAGAGTTGATGATGCCAAAAAGGGGGAGAAAAATGACTCTAAGGAAAATCTCTCAGTAACTTCTGTTGAAACATCTGTCAAAGAAAAGGAAAAGGGAGGTGATGAAACCCTGAAAATTCAAAGCAGATGATGAAGATACACAAATGAGGATCATTCAAAGTCAAGTCAATTCAGCTGGTCTCAAAACCACTGCTGATATTAAAAAGGGTAAGGGATGATAGCAGAGCTTTGGTTGAGAAAAAGTTAGTTCTGCAAAAAGGAAAAAGAAGAGGTTGGTACTTCATTAAAGAAGAGTCCTGTTAGAAAAACAAGGCAATCAACCACCATAGCTTCTAAAACTAAGCCAGTTACTACTTCAACCACAACTTCTGTTCCCACAAAATCACTTACACCTCCACCATTAACAACATGTGTCACCCAAACAACTGCCACCAATACCACATCAACACACACCACAACCACTGCCATCCCCACTAAATCAACCACCACAAACACCACCTGCTGCCATCCTTCATCAAAGAAGGAAACAAAGCAGATGGATGCAGAAAATATCAAAAGAAGAACAAGCTTAAGAAGAATATATCATGAAGATGGTTCTTCAGACACTTAGAGCAGAACTACAAGAAACAGCAAAATCTCAAGACACTGCTCAAAGTTGTAATCACCAGGCCTCAATCTCCAAACTCATCTTGCAAATAAATCTCTCCCAAGAAACCCATTGGATTCAAAAATACTAAAGTGGATGTCTGATCAAAAGACCCACGTATTGACCTTGCTCAGATCCAATGGTGAAGTGAAGCATATATCAAGGGAAACAACATTTGGCCAGGGTGTTGAAGATTTGCAAGATCTCCTTGAGCTTACACTGTGCAGGGATGAGGATGATACAAGTTCCATTGGCTTTGAATTACAATTCAAAGGACAAGTTAGGGAACTTGTGATGAGTAAATAAAAATCCAGAATAATGAAGGGTTTTGGCATCATCTGTTCCAGGGGAGATTGTTGGGATTGAACCCTACAGAGGAACAGATGATGTAAAGCCAAAACCGGATCACTATAGTGGATTAACCATAAGCAGCAGTTTGCACTAGACTTTCCCCTTGAAAGTGATCATAACATCTGATATACTCCAAAGTACTGCCTTTATCAACAACTGCTGACACTGGAAACTGCTGATCTAGTCAAAGACTGATGAAACCCTGCTGCCCAATCTATTGCCTTGAGTCAAGCACTGCTGATCATGACAAGTACTGCTGGGTTCACAACAGTGGAAGGATGCAGCAGCAGTTTGATTCATCTTATGTAATGTATTGAAATATCAGTAGTTAGCATAGCAGAGGTTGTATAGATCAGTAGATAGAGTTTGTTAGTTTGTTAGATGTCACTTTCATGGTGACGTCAGCTGAGGTACATCAGTGGTTAGGTTTGCCTATAAATGTAACAGTACCCTGTACTGTTACATTTGATTCGTTTTGAGAGAGTTCTGCTCCTCAATTCAATCCTTTCATCTTGTGCAACCAACTCTGGAGTATCAGGCTGAGGGGGAGTTTAGTCTGTAAGCTCGCATTGTAATCTTTTGCTTTTGATGTAATCTTTCGACTCTATGATAAAGCAATTGTTTATCAAACTATATTCTCCTTTGATTGTGTTTACAAAGTTTGTTTTCATTTCCGCTACACTTTACATGTTTTCATATTCACAAATTGTTCAAAACATACAAACACAATCACAAGAGCCTCCGATTCTAACACATAATCATGTTTAAATCATATTTTCAAGTTTAACATGGCAAGAGTAACATGCTTATAGATTACTACAATATATAAGCATCAAGATCATCATAATCCCATTTTTTACACAACTTGTTCTAACATGATCAACATAAGCAACAAGATTATACTAACTAGCTATCACAAATCTAATAAATCAACACATAATATAGTTATATTTAGTGTTTATTATGTTTGAGATTAGGGTTTTTGGTTATGTTTATCTTTAATTTCAAGATCATCAACTTGTACTTCTAGTAAATACTAGTAATAAGAAGCTTAAATATGATGGTTTGAGAGCTTGCAAATTTACACACGCCAAATAAGAATATTAAGAAGAGATTTAAGCTTCCATGCACCTCCTAATGTTCCTCCATTGTTGCTACAACTTAGATGCTTATTGAAATGGCTTAAACTAGGTTAAATGGAGGTATTTAATGGATGAAAAAGAAAATATGAAAAGGGTTTGGGGCTGCCGAAATATAGAGGAGGAGAAAGGGTTATGTTTGGTGTTTGAAAAGTCTATGAATAATAGGGAATGGTAGTGATGTGTGAGAATTATGCAAAGATCTTCACAAGTACTTATAAAATCTCTTATGCCATACTTTGCATACCATAATTTCAAGTGGGTAAGGGGCTTATGGGACCCCTATGTTGACCGAGATATTAGAGGATGGTGATGATTTTTTTTCTAATTGTTACATATATGTATATATAATATTATGTGTAGTTTTTTTTTTTTGTAATTATGTTTACTAGGTAAGGTAGAGTGTAATTAATAGTTTAGAATGTTAAGTGATATTAACTAGTTTTGGTATTAGTTTTGGATGGTAAAAATACCACTAGTTCGCTCATCGGTTCGATACTGGATGGTATACGAAAGGTACTACATTACACCGGGAGCTATGGTTTTAATTCACCATTGTTGCTATGGTGTTTATGTAAGGTTTTTACGATGCCAAAATATGGTTAACTAGTTCCCTAGACTAGTGTAAGTTGTATTTTGATACCTTAAATGCTTTCCGTTTAGGCATCGGCTAGTTAATGCCACTTTCATTTCGTACCGACGAAGGTTTGACGCAAGTTGTTATTCCGCAACCAAATGATGTATGAAGTGATTTCGAGTTCCAAATTAAGCTTAACTAGTTCGCCTTGTTGTCCGTTTGGTTGTTTTGGCTACCAAAATATGGTTACTAGCTTGTCAGTTCCATAACGGATAAGTTATGGGGGTTGCGGTGTAGCGCCGAAAACTTATTTTTCGACACCCCATTAATATTATCATGTTGTTTTCATATGTTTGTTATCATTTGTCATAGTTCCAGAGTCTCGGAAATTATTAGTTCGGACGAGTTAAAATTGTTTTAATTTTTAGCGAAACAGACGATTTAGCGATTAGGGCGTTGTACCGGAAAGTATAGTATTATTGCTAGATATGTTTTCATATTAGTGTTTTCTTATATATACCCATTTAAGTTATTCGTATGTCATTTTTCATTGTTTCGTTCTGTTTTCACGGTTTTGCTGGCATGAATAGTGTAACCGTGAATAGTGCACGCAACACTTTCTACCAACACTTTTAGGACATTGTTTGATTGGTTTCGCAATACGAAGAAAACCAACATATGTTTTAGCATTGTTTTCTTTTCCTAACACTGTTATATAATATACGACACAGTTACGTAATTAAATTACGCTAATTGCATGAGATTATAGACTAAAAATAGTGATTAGACTGTACAGAATGAACGATTATTTGCCATTTGTCACAGTATGTTGACTTAGCATACGTAGCACATTGATTTCAAGGATCCGATTTTCTTCATATGTTGGCTTAGCATATCTAGCACATTGATTTCATAAACACTATACTTCGTATGTTGACTTAGCATACCTAGTACAAGGTTTCGAAACAATTTCTCGCTACACGAATTCCAAAATCCTTATAGGATCTTCCTATCTTCATAGTTAGATCCTTGTGGATGTTTAAAGCGCAAAATCAAAATCCTTAATTAGGTTATTTGTGTGCTTTAATGCGTATGTTATGATTTAATGAGGACAAAACCGAATCCTTATAAGATCTTCCTATCTTAATAGTTAGATTCTTGAGGATGTTTAAAGTACTAATTGAAGTCCATGGATTGGATTCCTGGTGTACTTTAAATGCATGTGTACAAATCGATAACAATTTGATGACCAAGTTGACAATTATGTGATTACGTTATTATGTGATTATGTGTTTATGTGTATATGTGTGCATCCAAATGCGCGATATTCAAATCCTTGTAGAATCTTCCATATCTTCATATGATCGATTCTTAGAAGGATATCCAAAAGTACTATCTTAAATCCTTAATGGGCTTCTATGCAATAGTTAAGACCCTTGGATTGTAAAGTACAATTCCAAAGTTAAAGAGACCCTTTGGTGGTCTAGTTAAAGAGATCGTGCGTTGATCTAATTAAAGACATCATTCGTTGATGTAGTTAAAAAGACCCTTTGGTGGTCTAGTTAAAGAGATCATGCGTTGATCTAGTTAAAGACATCATTCGTTGATGTAGTTTAAGAGACCCTTTGGTGGTCTAGTTAAAGAGATCATGCGTTGATCTAGTTAAAGACATCATTCGTTGATGTAGTTAAAGAGACCCTTTGGTGGTCTAGTTAAAGAGATCATGCGTTGATCTAGTTAAAGACATCATTCGTTCATGTATTTAAAGAGACCCTTTGGTGGTCTAGTTAAAGAGATCATGCGTTGATTTAGTTAAAGACATCATTCGCTGATGTAGTTAAAGAGACCCTTCGGTGGTCTAGCTAAAGAGATCATGCGTTGATCTAGTTAAAGACATCATTCGTTGATGTAGTTAAAGAGACCCTTTGGTGGTCTAGTTAAAGAGATCATGCGTTGATCTTGTTAAAGACATCATTCGTTGATGTAGTTAAAGAGACCCTTTTGTGGTCTAGTTAAAGAGACCATGTGTTGATCTAGTTAAAGACATCATTTGTTAATGTAGTTGAAGAGACCCTTTGGTGGTCTAGTTAAAGAGATCATGTGTTGATCTAGTTAAAGATATCATTCATTGATATAGTTAAAGAGACCCTTGGGTGGTCTAGTTAAATAGAATGATTCGTCAATCTAGTTAAAGAGATCATGTGTTGATCTAGTTAAAGAGACCCTCTGGTGGTCTAGTTCAAGAGGTCGTTCGCCGATCTAGTTAAAGAGATCATGTGTTGATCTATTTAAAGAGATCATTCGTCGATCTAGTTAAAGAGATCCTTTGGTGATCTAGTTGAAGAGACTCTTTGGTGGTCTATTTAAAGAGATCATTCGTTGATCTAGTTAAAGAGACTCTATGGTAGTCTAGTCAAGTCATCACAGGATTATTCGTTTGATTTTTCCCCTACACATTATAAAATGAACTCTGCGGACTGTGTAAGGAATTATGTAATTATGGATGCATACATAATTATGTAATTCAGTGCACAGAAACCACAGCAAGTTTTGTCATGTGTAAGAACCTATAGTGATAAGAATAACGAAACGGGAACAATGTAATAAGGGCATGGTGGATACGCCGATGGTACTTTCTATATATAAGTGTTCCTTATTACATTGCAAATGTAGTGTTATTTAAGTTACTAGAAGTTCTGGACCTTGACCAATGTTGTTTTATGTTATACTCTCCGACTCCAATTTCGAGCACACATAAGTTTCCTATAATAGTCTTCATAGTAAACATTCTCTCTATCCGTTGTTCGAAACTCCAACTCCTTGTCGAATTCGCACGCTCTCCATATTTTACTACAACAAGGACATCACTTTGACTATTACATTTCACTCTTGATGTTCGGTACAATCATACGCAAACGTATTGGAATGGAGTTTAAATCTTCCGATCTGAACTCTTCCCTACAAACAACAGAAGAGTACGAATAACAAAGTTCGCTGGAAATCCAGACATGGCCCAGAGTTTTACTCAGGGAACAGAGGATTATTTGAAAGAGGAACATCCACATCTGTTTTCACAAGTTTCCTCTAAATTAAATTTCGAGACGAAAATTCCTAAAGTAGGGGAGACTGTGACATTTGTGCCTCTATGATCATCATACAATTACGAATCCAATGAAATCTTGTATTTCATTCTCGGGATTTGTACAATTACATGTGACAAGTACACATGTCAAATTTCGTATGATTCCGAACTCTCGAGAAGCTCTTCTGGAAGTTATACGCAAACTGTTACGTAAACGTAATCAGTTTAACATGACATACACTCCGGAATGGTGACATAAGCTTAACATACCTTAAATAACCTTTACATAACATAGAAATAAGTTTTAAAGGGTTTAGTATGGCAAAAATAAGTTTATTCGATCACAGGGACTAATTGCGTCAAACTGCAAAAGTCTGCCGATTCGTATAGCAACGGACACTCCGGAAAAAGATCATAAGCTAAAAATACCTTAAATATCCCTAACATAGCTTAGAAATAAGTTTTGAGGGGTTCGGTGTGCGAAAATACGCTTATTTGATCACAAGGACTAAAAATGTCAAAAACTTTGAAAGTTTGCATTTACGTGCATATCTCGCGTTCTGACCATATCCGGACATCCAAAAATTTTTGTAATCACTAAAATATTTTATTTTAGTGATAGGAATGCAAAAATACCATTCATCGCACAATTTGGATCGTTTTCGCGTCCGTTCGAGTTTCGTCGTAATTAACTGAACAACGCGACCGTACGACCAAACGAACCGACATCCGTGATGTTTCCGAGCATACTTCAAGTCCCCTATGCTTTAATATCCTAGTACAACCTTGAAACTAGGTTAACGGTGTCACACCCCGACCACGTAAAACAACAAAACGTGGCGGAAAAGTCGGGGAGTGTTGTAACAGAATCATTGTTTCACAACAATGGATTAAACAATGTCGTTTTATTGAATTAAATGTATTACATTACATTGGAATTTGAAACAAAACATAAACAAATAGTCTTTCATTGTTATTAAGTCACTAAGGCCTCGTCCATTCCTATGTGAGCGTACACAAATATCATCATCAATCATCAACTATGGTACCTGAAACACATGTGAAAATACGTCAGCATAAAAATGCCGGCGAGTACATAGGTTTTATGTGAGTGTTAGATTCATGGCTCGTTTTACATGTTGCAATACTTATTTAAAAACCTTGTTTTGAAAAGTATGGTATTGCGACATAATTAACCAACTCAAATCAAATTGGATATGATTTATAAAATCTCGTAGCCATGATTCTTAACTCCAAAACATTTGTTTTATGAAATCAAATTGTAAAACATATAGTAGAAACTCGTTAACAAAACTCGTATGGTTTATATTATTCAGAAAACATCATTGTGTGACATTGTTTCAAAATCGTTTACCCAAGTGATCTAGATAACGCAACGATATATAATGTGTTAAAAGCACTTATATATAGGAAGTACCAGCGGCGTATCCACCATGCTTTTAACACATTACACCCGCCCCATTACCTAATCACTTCCCTAACCCAACGGTTCAGACAGTTACAAATGGTTCACATATATAAAATGGTTACAAATGGTTCACATATATCAAATGATTACCAATGGTTCACATACATCAAATGGTTACAAATGGTTCGATCAGTTCAAAATGTAAAACAATGGGCTAGCATGTTAAGTGAACATACATAGCAAAACATAATGAAATCATGTACTAATAGTGTACTAATGAACATAACAAGTATATGATATGAAAACATGGAAAGCATGAAAGTAACAAGTAGGCACATGTGTTTCACCCCAAAACTTTTGAAAAACAGTAAAAGAGGGGGGCTATGTACTCACTTGAGGGTGCTTAGAAGTCTTGAACAACAACCAAGCAAAGCTAGAGGGATCACAGAATCAAACGGCACCTAATATAGGTAACTATGTTAATAAACGGACCTAATCGGAGGATCGGGTAGCATGAGGGTTCGTAAACCAAATGAGTGTAAGACCTCATGCAATATGGTTTAACAAAGCCTACATACTAAAACAAAACCTATGCTAAGTGCTTACGACCCATTACGACTCGTTAAGATAGCTTACGCTACTTTAACGCGTCGTTCGCGTAAAACGCGTTCGGAACGCCTAACTAGTCCTATGACAAGTATTATATTCCTTGACATGTCTAATAATGTTACCTAATCAGTTTAGATGTCAAAATTTAGGTTACATATGCTTAAAATGAATTTATGCGCAAAAGGGCATTTTGGTAATTTTCCTAAGGCATATAAATTACCTATCATACCACTAACTAAACGAAGTGATCATAAGGTATAACCTCGGAAGGTTATTCCCTATATAACTATGGTCACTAAACATGTTTGGTTGGATCCTAATGATCGACCAAACGGGTCTAGTTCGAAAGTCTATGCGCTTGTTTAGACCGCTTGACTTACGACTCTACATAAGCACTAAACCTAAAGTGACGAGCTAAACATGTTAAAACATGTTTAACGAAGTTAGAAAACAAGTTTGGTATCAAAACAAACGGTTTTGATACCTAAAACTAGTTTGGTTACAAAATACGCAAGAATACGCATTTTGGCCGAAACTACGACTCGCCACTATGCCTAGATAACGTGGTAATCAGTAGGTATAGTCATAAGAGACTAAAACCATCGTGATTACGCTCACATTATGAAGTTCAAACGAACTTCGTATTAACCATAAACTGGTCAATGCAGAAAGTCAAACAAAGTTTGAATTTCACGCTAAAAATGCATAAAAGAACGAAAGAGGACTTACAAAAGGTCCAAGGAGGTTTGATCCAATTTATGCTCAGGTATGAAGTGCAAGACTTCAACTTAGAGAATGAAAATCAGATCAAATGTGAGTTTGAGAGAAAAGGGGGTGGGGTTTATATAGTTTTTGCACAACCGTTAAGATCGTTCATCGTAAAACGAGCTTCGATCTCATCCGTACACATGTGCCCATGGTTTTGTGAAACCATGTGAGCCCCTAGTTTCATTAAAACCATGTGAAAATGAGGGGAACAGCTGGAACAAGCTGGATTTTATATTTTTCATTTTGGTCCCTTCCTAAGATAACTATGGCAGAATGTCAATTTTGGTCCCTGAATGTGCAAAACATGGTTTTTGATGCATTTTTGACACGTTTAAGGCCCGTTAATCCCATTTCGAGGCTCTAAAATGAAGTTAAAGTATAGGGAACATGAAACATGCTAAAAAACATCTCGGATGTTGGTTCGTTTGGTTGTACGGTTGCGTTGTTCGGTTAATTACGACGAAACACGAACGGATGCGAAAAACGATCCAAATTACGCGATGAATGAAATTTTATCATGCCAATCACTAAAATAAAATATTTTAATGATTACATAAAGTTTTGGATGTCCGGATGTATTCAGAACATAAGATATGCTCGAAAATGCAAACTTATGCACTTTTTGACGCTTTTAGTCCCTGAATGACCAAAAAGTTTATTTTAGCACACCGAACCCCTCAAAGCCTATTTCTAAGCTATGTAAAGGATATTTAGGGTATGTTTAACTTATGGTCATGTTCCGGAATGTTCGTTACAGTACAAATCGGCATACTTTCGTAGTTTGTCGAAATTAGTCCCTGTAAGCGAATAAACTTGATTTCGCCACACCAAACCCTCCAAAACTTATTTATAAGTTATGTAAGGGTTATTTAAGGTATGTTAAGCCTATTTCACTATTTCGGAGTGTTTGTTGCATTAAACTGGTTATATTTGCGCATCAGTGCGCGTATAACCTTCCAGAAAGCGATTTAAAGCTTGAAATCGAACAAGAATTGATATGTGCAAAAGATACACATATTTATACAAATACCAAGTATGAAATACAATATTTCATTGGTTTGGTATTTGTTTGATGGTCGCAGAGGCACAGGTGTCACAAACGGGGGTTAAACGCGTTGAAAATGCCTTAAAATGTGTGTTGTGGCCTGTTTCGCCGCTTTTGAAACTTCTGACCTGAGGTGCTCACGGGGCACGACCCCTGAGGCCATTTATAGTCGCGGGGCGCGAGCCCTTGATTTGGGCAGAAAGTTGTTTCTGCAAAACAGCTGAACTCCCTTGTTTTGTTTAATTGTGTGATAACCCTCAAATTTACATGTAACAGTACAGTTTATTAATGATAAATAAAGTGCGTGATGACTGTGCTGAATCATTTAACTGCTCTCTGACTTACTGTGTTATACTTACATGTACTTGTTAATATACTAATAGTGTACAGAAAGGTCACTAAATAGTCCGTTATATTTTCCTGAGTGTTGAAAAGTAAAAACGTTACAAAAATATGTATATAAGGCACTTTACGGATTAATTAAGCGCTTTAACGGAACAGTATCGAACCGAACAACCGGACTTTACCCGGAACCTAAAAATATTGTCAATGACATTGTTTTTCTTTTTCTGAGCCAGTTAGGGTCCCCGAATACCCTAACACCCGTTATACTTAATAACACACTAGTAACTTATTTAAACACCTAACTAAACAAACTAGAGCACTAACTATCTAGTTAAAAACCAACTAAATACCCACCCCCCTTATAACCAATCGGTCCCCCCTAGGGAACACACCACCCAACATTTGATTTTTTTAATCACCAATGCCTAATATCTAGGAAACATGTTATCTAGTGGTTAATGGTGATTATTGGTTATAAATAAATCACAAGGGATAAGAGCTTTCATTTTCATTTCACCAACTCAAAAACTTCTTTCTCTTTCCCTCTTGCCTATTCTCGGCTGAAAGCTCACACCAACATCCACCCACTTTCAAATTTTGATATTGCAAAATCACATACAATCCAAGGTGTTAGAATTCATACGAGGAGGACCCGGTGCTTACGGAATCACAAGGACCTCTCTACATCGCTATTAACCACCTTGTTTTCGCCTAGATTCTTCCCTAGCCTTGAGCTAGTTGTAAGTGATGCTAAACACTCTCTTGTTCTTGTTTTAAGCGGTTAATAGTTGATTTAATGGCTGAAAATTGAAACACTAAAGAACCTAACATAAAGTCTTGGACAAAAGATGAATAAGTTGGATAAAGAAGATAAGTTATGTGTGTAAATGATGTTAGAATGATGTTGTTATGATTCTTGCTGATATCTTGCTGAGTTACTTGTTAATATTGATGTTTGATGTTGTTATGATCACTAAACATGCTAACGGAATCAATCGAACGCGTCTTAGAAGATTAAAGAATGAAAACAGAACCTGTCCAAGTTTAACAGCCAACTTTAGTTGGCTGTAAACGTGTCATAAACTCTACGAAAAACTGATATTTTGAGTATAAAACGTGTTATTATGAAATACGGTTCTAATGGCATCGGAATCGTAATTTTTGGACTTCGTTTACTATTTTTAAAGCGTCATTTCGTAACAGCAGCTAGAGCTGCATTTTTCTGCTGAAAATATGTGTTTTGTTTTCTGTCATAACTTGGGTTCGGTGTAGAGTTGGATCATGAAACTTGTACTGTAGATGACCACCGATGTATTTGTAATTACCCCACTGGAATTTCGTAAATCGGACGCTCGATGAATTTTAAATAAATTATCCCGTGGACTGTGGTCAGAAAAATATAAATCTGAGTTCAGTCCGGAAAATGAATTTTTATAAAATATTGGTAATGAACCGGACCCTGATATTTTTACACAATAAAATTTGGAACGTTTAAGACATTCTGTAAAAATTTGGGAATTTTTGGAATAAGTTAACTATTTTATTAAAATGTCCGAAAACAGCCCGGTTTTGAATATTTATGCTGAAATGACATAAGCTGTAATTTGCGTGTCTAAATGTCGAGTATGCTATCTGTGAATGATCTAACATGTTATATGTGTTATGTGCATTATCGTATGTTTGATTATGAGTGGGGTATGGATGGGAAACTTAGATGGGCATTAACAGTTAAAGTAATGCATGCTATGTGATAGATACGTGTAGAAACTTTGTGCTCTATTTGATAGCCACTAAATGACTAACTGGTAAATCATACTAGGACGTGATTGACCGACCTTGAGTGTTAGCTGTATTTGAGAATCTAACCGAGCAAACCGAGGTGAGTTCACACTTTCTACAAGGCATGGGATTCCCGGTGGTTTGGGAATGGGTTAAAGAATTTAAAACTAAATCTACATATCCCTTTGGGAAGATATGTACGGCCATCCTACATAAATAGGATGCCATTGTTAATCCTACGAATTCTCCTGGTGCAGAATACGTACGTTCGTCCTCCTGGTGCAGGACAACAACCTTAAAACTAGCTAGACAAAACTCTATCATGAAGTCCCTCAATTTATATCGACTTAATCGCCGAGGCCAATGGCGAGCGGGTCATTAGTTAATAGCGCTATTAGGTTTAACAAACCTCACACCGTGCCGTTCGGACGGGCGTGTACTAATGGACTATGGCAAACTATCAGTGATGATAGACACTGATGTAGGGCGCAACTATTGTTCGTAGTAGTCGATATCATACCGTCTAGTAGTTCACACGGGGAAAGCCCCCCACTGATTATGGTTATGGTTTGGGTAATGAAAAAGGAACTGGTTAAACATACTTTCAACTACGGGGTAACCCCCACGGCAATTAAGCCAACAAAAAATCAAAGCACATTTTTCAGAAACAACTTAAAAACTAAACAACCAAACGTGAACTCACTCAACTTTGTTGTTGACTAGTTGTTACATGCCTTACAGGTCGCTAAACGCTTGGAGCTTGCACGAGGAAGGAGTCGTTGTGGTGTACGGACTGTTATGTTCCGTACTTATTATTTAAATCCTTATGAACTTATTAAACTTGCGTTTTGAACTTTAACTTATAAACTATGGACTTATGCTTTTGGATTTACTTTTATGCTTCCGCTGTTTAAACTAAACATGGTTAACTAGCTTTGGTCACCAATCGTATTGTGGTTGGTCTTATTTACTTGATTATGATGTTCAATATGATTGGTGGCTCGATCCTGGTCACGTCACGCCTCCAAGCGGCGATACTCCGCATGGTGGATTTTGGGGGTGTGATAGATTGGTATCAGAGCCATTGGTTATAGTGAACTTGGTTTTAAAAAGGGGAAAAGCTTTTGATAAAACCAGACTCTGTACAGTGCTCAACGATCCACAACGACGCTTCGCTCCACGTGCAAGACTCAACATTCTAGGTGATATGATTTATGTTACCTACTTGTTAGTTACATGGTACGTTGTTCATGACATGCATTAGTTAATGTGATAATTGCCATTTGAACATTGCGTGCTTACTCTCTTCTGTTACTCCACACCTACGCACTTTGCGACACCTTTCTTACGTAAGTTCCTTCGACGTGAAGATCATGAGTGGACGTCTCGAGATGACCCAGGGTCAGCTGACGACCTTGATTAACGAACGGATTGCTGAAGCCTTAGCAACCCAATCAAGGAGTCAACCCATGCACTCTCCAACACGCATGGGCACCTTCAGGGCGTTCTTGGAATGCAAACCTCCCACTTTCGACGGCACGGAAGGGGCAATCGGTCTTCTGCACTGGATCCGAAGAATCGAATATGCATTCGAAGAGAGTGAAAGCCCTGCCAGCAAACGAGTAGAGTACGCTACCAGCATGTTGCAAGGGAAAGCGTATTCTTGGTGGAACACACAAGTCCAGATGCTCGGATTGGCAGACGCGAATGCCACCCTTTGGAGCGACTTCAAGGATTTGATTAAGGAAGAATTCTGCCACCTGGACGACATCCTGGAACTTGAAACAGAGTATTAGGGTTTGAAGATGGAAGGATCAGAAATTGAGGCGTACACAAAGAGGTCCAACAACTTGGCTGACTTATGTCCTAACTTGTCACGACCCATATCTAGACGGATCCAGCTATACCTCAGAGGCTTAGTTCCGGAAATCCAAGGGTCTGTAATGGAGGCCAACCTTTCCACAATCCAGCAAGTCATTCGTTTGGCGCACCGACTCACCGATCAGGCGGTGGAAGAGGGAAAGCTGCCCAAGCGTGTTAGCACTACTTCTACTGGTGCTCCCAGCAGTGACAAGCGCAAGTGGGATGGAAATTTGGGCAGGGGTTCCACTCCAGTTCAGTCCCAGCCCCAGCAACGAAAGACAGATGAACACCGGAGCCCCAGTCAGCAGTTTTCTGGAAATCAAGGTCAGGGTGGATACAGGGGAAATCACCCTAGGTGCAAACGATGTAGTTTGCACCACAGCTGGCCGTGCAACAAGGATCGTTGTCAGAGATGTAACAAGCTTGGACATAAAGCCAGAGATTGCAGGAGCTCACGTCCTGCGAATCAAAATCGGCAACAGCAGCCACAAGCCCCACAGAACCAACAGCAACAACAGGGTAACAAGGAATGCTATCAGTGTGGTACTGAAGGTCACTTCAAGAGAAACTGTCCCCAGTTGAACCGGAAACAGAACAACAACAACAACAACAACCAGAGGAACGAAAACAATAATGGGGGAAAACAATGATGGCAATGGAGCCAGGGAACGTGCATTCGTGATTGGGCAGGATGATGCAAGGAACGATCCCAACGTTGTGATGGGAAAGTTTCCTTCTGGATGATTTCATTGTTACTGTTTTATTTGATCCGGGTGCCGATACTAGTTACGTGTCCTTAAAAGTTAGTCAGATGCTTAAGCGTACCCCAACACTTTTGAACATCAAGCACATCGTAGAGTTAGCAAACGGTAAAAGTCTCAAGGCCACGCACGTAATCAAAGGTTGTAACCTCGTCTTAGCTGGTCAGACCTTCTCTATCGATCTTATTCCTATCCCACTGGGTAGTTTCGACGTCGTTATTGGGATGGATTGGCTATCTCACCATCTAGCGGAGATTGTTTGCAAGGAGAAAATCGTCCGCATTCCTCGTTCTGGTAAAGAGCCCCTCGTGATTCATGGCGACAAGAGTGGTGCTGTTGTAGGCATTATCTCTTTCCTTAAGGCCCAGGAGTGTTTGCAAAAGGGCCACACTGCCATTTTGGCACTCGTTACCGACACATCAACGAAAGAGAAGAGAATTGAAGACATTCCTATTGTGCACGACTTTCCTGAGGTATTTCCTGAGGAATTACCTGGTCTTCCACCTCATCGCCAAGTTGAGTTTCAAATCGAGCTAGCTCCTGGAGCAGCACCAATAGCTCGAGCACCATATCGTCTAGCTCCATCAGAACTCGAAGAATTGTCTACGCAACTACAAGAACTCTTGGAAAAGGGTTTTATACGTCCTAGCTCTTCGCCCTGGGGAGCTCCAGTCTTGTTTGTGAAAAAGAAAGACGATACTTTCCGAATGTGTATTGACTATCGCGAACTCAACAAGGTGACTGTGAAGAATCGTTATCCTCTTCCACGTATTGACGACTTGTTCGACTAGTTGCAAGGGTCGAGCTATTACTCCAAGATTGACTTGAGATCGGGATACCATCAGCTGAGGGTCCGAGATGAGGACGTCTCCAAAACAGCATTCAGAACTCGTTACGGCCATTACGAGTTTCTGGTTATGCCATTCGGGCTGACGAATGCACCAGCGGTCTTCATGGATCTCATGAACCGAGTGTGCAAGCCTTACCTGTATAAGTTCGTTATTGTGTTCATCGATGATATCCTGATCTATTCAAAGAGTCAGGAGGAACACGAGCAGCATCTACGACTTATGCTGGAACTTCTTCGAACAGAGCAGTTGTATGCCAAATTTTCGAAATGTGACTTCTGGCTTCGCGAAGTTCACTTTCTAGGCCATGTGGTAAACAAGGATGGAATTCATGTGGATCCATCCAAGGTTGACTAGATCAAGAACTGGCCTGCACCTCGTACACCAATAGAAATCCGCCAATTCTTGGGTTTGGCAGGGTATTACAGAAGGTTTATCAAGGATTTCTCAAAGATTGCGCAACCTCTCACTTCACTGACTCAGAAGGTTGTCACCTATCGTTGGGGTGATGCACAGGAGTCCGCATTTCAGCACTTGAAGGATAGACTTTGTAGCGCGCCTATCCTCTCATTACCTGAAGGTACAGATGATTTTGTGGTTTACTGCGATGCTTCCATCCAAGGACTTGGTTGCGTGTTGATGCAACGTGACAAGGTCATTGCCTACGCATCGCGCCAACTCAAAGTTCATGAAAGAAATTACACAACTCACGATCTGGAGCTGGGAACAGTTGTTTTCGCGCTTAAGATATGGAGACATTACCTGTACGGTACCAAGTGCACCATTTACACCGATCACAGGAGTCTCGAGCATATCTTCAAGCAAAAGGAGTTAAACATGCGTCAATGCCGATGGGTCGAACTTTTGAACGATTATGAATGCGCAATCAAGTATCATCCGGGCAAAGCCAATGTTGTAGCCGACGCCCTCAGTCGAAAGGATACCATACCTAGGCGTGTACGTGCTCTACAGCTTACCATCCAATCTAACCTTCCCGCTCAGATTCGCGATGCTCAGGTTGAAGCATTGAAAGTAGAAAACATCAGGGCTGAGTCCCTACGAGGATCGAGGCAGCGGCTAGAACAAAAGGAAGACGACGCTTACTATGTAACAGGGCGCATCTGGGTTCTACTTTATGGAAACTTACGCGAGCTTGTGATGGATGAAGCGCACAAGTCTCGTTATTCGGTACATCCTGGTTCGGGTAAAATGTACCACGACCTCAAGACTACATATTGGTGGCCTGGCATGAAAGCCCACATAGCAACCTACGTTAGTAAGCTTGACTTGTGCGAGAGTCAAGACTGAATATCAGAAACCATCAGGCCTACTTCAACAACCGGAGATCCCGAAATGGAAATGTGAGCAAATTTCCATGGATTTCGTTACCGGCCTGCCTAGACCTCAACGCGGAAACGATACCATTTGGGTGATTCGTAGATCGACTGACCAAGTCTGCACATTTTCTGGCTATCAAAGAAACGGATAAGTTTTCTACTCTTGCAGACATTTACCTAAAGGAAGTGGTATCAAGGCACGGAGTGCCAACCTCTATTATATCTGATCGTGATGCGCGTTTTACTTCAGAACTGTGGCAAGCAATGCACAAGTCTTTTGGCTTACGTTTAGATATGAGCACCGCTTATCACCCACAGACGGATGGGCAATCTGAACGCAACATCTATTATATCTGATCGTGGTATCAAGGCACGGAGTGCCAACCTCTATTATATCTGATCGTGATGCGCGTTTTACTTCAGAACTGTGGCAAGCAATGCACAAGTCTTTTGGCTTACGTTTAGATATGAGCACCGCTTATCACCCACAGACGGATGGGCAATCTGAACGCAACATCCAAACCCTTGAAGACATGCTTAGGGCATGTGTAATCGATTTTGGTAATGGCTGGGAAAAGCACCTCCCGCTGGTGGAGTTTTTGTATAACAACAGCTACCACACCAGCATCCAAGCCGCTCCGTTCGAGGCATTGTACGTGTCACACCCCGACCACTATAACATACAAAGCGTGGCGGAAACATCGGGGAGTGTTGCAACAGAATTAATTGTTTCATAACCATGGCATACAAAGTTGTATTTTATTTATAAACAAAGGTGTTACATTGTTTCAACAGGAAATTAAAGAGTTCAGAACATAATTAAACATAGTCTATCTTCTTTTAAAGTCTCTAAGGCACAGGTCCGCCCTAGTATCATGATCAACATCCTATGGAAAAGCACCTGAAAACACATGTGAAAATAGGTACGTCAGCATAAAAATGCCTGTGAGATACATAGGTTTTGTGAAAATAGGATTCATGACTTATGTTTAAGAAAAATGTTTAGTCATGAACCTTGTAATTTGCTTTGTCATGTAAATCATTTGAAAACAATAAGATCAGATGATATGTATAAGTAAATGTCAGGTTAAATAAATAACCATGTAAAAATGTGTTTGTATAAGATAAGTTGTTTGTAAATCAATGTCTTGTGAAAAGTATGTTATTTGTATAAAATGTTCTATGTCTCAATATTGAAATGATTCAAATAACGTTACGACATGTAATACCATACAAACACTTATATATAGGAAGTACCAGCGGCGTATCCACCATGCTTGTATCATACTACACACGCATCGTTACTTAATCACTTAATCAAACCATACCAACCAATGTAAGAAGTCTATGTTTAAACCAATTGTCAAATGTATTGAATAATATGTCAAAGTGTTCATGTCAAGATGTAAATCATGTAGTGTGAAACAATTGTCAAACATGTTATGTGTCAAATGTAAACCATGTCAAATGTCAATGTCAAATATCCATGTCAAATGTCTATGTCAAATATCCATGTCAAATGTCTTTGTCAAATGTCTTTATGTAAAATGTCTATGTCAAAATGTCATGTATGGCAAGTGAAATGTCTCAACTAAACCATATGCACAAAAACAAAATGTTGAAGTAAAACATGGTTTAAATCAATCTTATGTCTTTGTGGAAAAATGCATGCAAATATTTAATATGAACATTTATGCGGTATTGTGAAAATGCATACATCCAAGCCTTGTGACTGTGGTGATAAACCCTTTAAACAAATTAAAGGTCTATCTGTCTTATATCATCGAATTCGGTCATTCCTTTCATCCCCTTTCCCTGGGATGTCCGGAACGGGAGTTGTCAATTCCTATGGTACCACTACCTACTAACGAACGGCGTAGCTAATGTTAATGAATGTATTGTCCCATGTAAACAAACCAAATGTCATACCAAAATGTAAGCATGTGAAAACAATGCACTAAGTATGTAATCAAATGAACATACATAGCGTGAAATGTCATGTAAAACGATGTACTAAGTAATGCACATAATGGGCACACCTAGCAGGAAATGTCATGTAAAACAATGTACTAAGTAATGCACATAATGGGCGCACCTAGCATGAAATGTCATGAAATCATGTACTATAATGTACTAACGAACATAGCAGGTATATGATGTGAAAACAGGAAAACACGAAAGTAACAAGTAGGCACATGTGTTCCACCCCAAAATAGTTTGGAAAACAGTAAAAGAGGGGTCTATGTACTCACTTGAGATTGCTCAGTTGTATAAAGATAATCACCAAGCAACGCTAGAGATCTCGGAATCAAACGGCACCTAATATAGGTAACTATGTTAATAAACCGGACCTATCTCGGAAGACTGGGTAGCATTAGGGTTTGTAAACCAAATGAGTGTAGGAACTCACGTGATATGGTTTAACAAAGCCTACATACTAAATGAAACTTAACCTTAGTCTTATTGACCCATTATGATCCGTTTAGGTAGCTTATGCTACTTTAACGCATCGTGCGCGTGAAACGCGTTCGGACCGCCTAACTAGTCCTACGACAAGTGTTATATGCCTAAACATGTTACATAATCAGTTATGTGACAAAAGTTTAGGTTACATATGCTTAATTACCAATTATACATGAAAAGGGTATTCTGGTAATTTACCTAAGGCATATAAACTACCTATCATACAACTACTTAAACGATGTGACCATAAGGTATAACCTCGGAAGGTTATTCCCTATATACTATGGTCACCTAATGTATTTGGTCGGATCCTAATGATCGACCAAACTGGGTCGGGTTCGAAGGTATAAGCGGTTTATTAGATCGCTTACCCTACGACCCTAGACAACGTGGTAATCAGTAGGCATAGTCCCAAGGGACTATGACCATCGTGATTACAATCACGTTGCGAAGTTCAAACGAACTTCGCATTGACCATTACTGGTCAACGCTGAAAGTCAAACAAAGTTTGACTTTCTGACTCGAAAAGCAGTAAAATAAGGAAAAGAACGAAAGAATACTTACGAAGGGTCCCCGAATGCTAATCTAGATCAATATAGTTCAGGTATGAAACAAAGGTTTCAACTTAGAACACAATTAATCAGATTCTAGTGCCTTAAAACAATGAAAGGCATGGGGTATATATAGTTTTCGGTGAACCGTTGAGATCGTTTCATGGAAACCGTGATTCGATCACATCCGTACACTTGTTGAAAGGTTATGGAAGCTAAATATGATCCTTATCTAGTGACTAAGCAACTTAGAACATGTGGTGGAGGATCAAACAGCTGCAACTTGTGATTAAAAACACTGAATCTGGTCTGATAGGCAGTCGCGTAGCGCGACGGGTAAGCCCATAGGGCTCGCGCTACGCTAGCACCCCCCTGAATCAGAAAAGTTTCAGAATTGGCAGAAATGGTCCCTGCACGTGTTTAAGCGATTTTCGATGCGTTTGAACCCCGTTAACCTCATTCCAAGGCTCTAAAATGAAGTTAAAGTATAGGGAACTCAAAACATGCTCAAAAATATCTCAGATGTCGGTTCGTTTGGCCGTACGATCGCGATGTTCGCTTAATTACGACGGAATGCGCACAAGCGCGAAAAACGATCCAAATGACGCAACGAATGGATTTTTCTTAAGGCGAACACTAAAATATAATGTAGTCATGCTCACATAAATTTTTGGATGTCCGGATGTATTCAGAACGTAAGTTATGCGCGAAAATGCAAACTTGTGCACTTTTTGACACTTTTAGTCCCTGAATGACCCAAAAGTTTATTTTAACGCACCGAACCCCTCAAAGCCTATTTCTAAGCTATGTAAAGGATATTTAAGGTGTGTTTAACTTATGGTCATGTTCCGGAATGTTCGTTACAGTTCAAATTGACATACTTTCGCAGTTTGTCATATTTAGTCCCTGTAAGCGAAATAACTTGTTTTTGCCATACCAAAGCCTTCAAAACTTATTTCTAAGTTATGTAAAGGTTATTTAAGGTATGTTGAGTATATGTTGATGTTCCAGAGTATTTCTCGCATTAAACTGAGTACGTTTACGCACTAGTTTGCGTATAACTCTCCAGAAAGTGATGTAGAGTTTGGAATTGAACAAAAGTCAAAACATGAAAAATGTAAAACACAATTAAACAAACATTGGGATCAAATAACATTGTTTTATTGATAATAGAACTGTTCATAGTGATTACAAGCACAGTTGTTACAGTACGGACACAAATGCCAATCACCTCTCTGTTGGGCAGAAGTTGGTGAAAGCCAAATCACTGGCCCAGAACTTGTGGTAGATACCACCGAGAGAATTGCTCAGATACGACAGCGAATGGCGCCAGCTCGTGACCGTCAGAAAAGCTATGCTGATAAAGGAAGAAAACCACTCAAGTTCCAGGTTGGGGATCGAGTGCTACTTAAAGTCTCACCTTGGAAAGGTGTAGTCCGCTTAGGCAAACGAGGCAAGCTCAATCCGCGTTATGTCGGACCATTCGAAGTCACCGAGAAAATTGGCAAAGTCGCCTACAGGTTGAATTTACCTGAAGAACTCAGCGGAGTTCACAATGTTTTCCATGTGTCGAATCTGAAGAAGTGTCTGTCAGATGAGACCCTCATAGTTCCCTTAAAGGAGCTCACAATCAACGACCAGCTGCGATTCGTCGAGGAACCAGTAGAGATTACGGATCGAGATGTTAAGATCCTCAAGCGTACCAGGATACCTCTGGTCCGAGTCCGTTGGAATGCTCGTCGTGG